>CM019069.1:131906101-132439588 GCA_009667805.1 Leptobrachium leishanense | reverse complement strand
CTTTCTAACTGGTGCTGGCCGTCTTACGCAGCTACAACATACAGAGGATTTGGTGGATTGGCTAACCAGGCCATCCTCATCCTCCGAGTCCTCTGCTAGCCAGGCTTTAGTGCTTTACAGTCCACCTCAGCTGCCAAAGCATCTAATGCAGCCTCCATGTCCACAGCTACTCCTGCCGTAGCCTCGCTATCACACACGGAGGAGTCATCTGAATTGTTTGACTACAATGACTGTGACATGCTGCTTGAGGATGCGCAGCAAGTACAGTGCTCTGATTCAATCTCTGAGGTTGAGGAAGGGAGTATAATCAATCTAGAGGAAGGGGGTGCCAGTGATGACACACAAATAACTGGCACTCATGTTGCCCCAGCAGTTGCAGCATACTGCCAAGTTGGCTCCAGTGACGAGGAGATAGGGGTGATGATGACAATGATGATGAGGTCACTGACTCCACCTGGGTGCCTGATCGAACAGAAGAGTCAAGTGAGGAGGAGGAGGCACAGCAAACACGAGGCACAACATCCTCTATGACCAACCATAGCACTAGCCAGTGCAAGGCATCAGATGTCAGAGCTGCTCAGGTGCAGAGCGCTGTTGTCTCAAAGCACACATCCAGGAACTCTGCTGTCTGGGAGTTCTTTAAGAAATGTGCAGCAGACCCCTCCGTTGCTATTTGTAATCTATGTCAGATGAGACTCAAGCGTGGGAAAGACACTGGACGCTTGGGTACCACGTGCTTGAGGTGACATATGACCACCTGCCACACATCCCGTTGGCGCAAAACTTTGCATAGGTCCTCCTCCTCATCTGTCTCTACCCCCACTGTATGTCCTGCCATGTCATTGCCTACAACCTCCACTGACAGGGATGATGCTACAGTAATGGATGTACCAGCTCTTTCCTCACAATGTGACAGCATCCAATCAGCTGAAGATTTACGCAGTCAGATTACGTTGTCCCAGCTGCTGCAGTTTAAGAAAAAATATAGTCCAAACCATCCCCAAGCACAGCGTCTAAATGCCAGCTTAGCAAAATTACTCGCATTGCAGCTGCTGCGTTTCTAGCTGGTGGACTCTGCTCCCTTCCGTGAATTTTCTGAATGTGCTGTACCACAGTTGCAGGTTCCAAAACGCCATTACTTTTCACGGAAGGCCATTCCAGCACTATACCAGCACGTGGAAGACAATGTTATCGAGTCATTGGGAAAGGCAGTCAGCAGCAAGGTGCATGTGACTTTAGACACGTGGTCCAGCAAGCATGGACAGGGTCGTTACATTTCCTTCACAGCACACTAAGTAACTCTGATTGCAGCTGGGAGGGATCCAAGACGGGGCTCTGTGCTGGATCTTGTTCATCCACCACGCCTCCAGAAAGCTGCTTGTATGAGGTCTGTCTGCCACCACCACCTCTACCTCTTCCTCCTCCTCCTTCTGTGTCTCTGGCGAAGTGGCAGTTAAACCGACGCCTGACAGGGGCTACGCAATGGCTCAAGCAAAAAGATGCCATACTGTGCTTGAGCTGGTTTGTTTAGGGGACAGGAGCCACACCGGGCCAGAAATTCTGTCAGCTCTGCAGGGGCAGGTACAGAGATGGTTAACACCACGCTAGCTTCAGCTGGGAATGATCATCTGCGATAATGGCAGCAACCTTCTCTCCGCCCTACGCAAGGGTAAATTGACGCATGTACCATGCCTAGCACACGTCCTAAATCTAGTGGTACAGCGTTCCTAACCAAGTACCCAGGGCTGGCAGAGCTTCTCAGCCAGGCCAGAAAAGTCTGCAGCCACTTCAGACGGTCATTCCCAGCAAGCGTTCGCCTGGCGGAAATTCAAAGAGAATTCCACTTTCCCACAAACCGTCTGATCTGTGACATTCCCCCCAGGTGGAACTCGACATTAGCAAAGCTGCAGCATCTGCACAAGCAGCAGAGGGCCATCAACGAGTACCTGTGTGAGTATGGCACAAGGACAGGTTCAGGTCAACTTGGTTTTTTTTCGCCCCCCCGCAGTGGCTGATGATCAAGGATGCATGCACTGTACTGTCACCATTTGAGGAGGCAACGAGGATGGTGAGCAGGGGCAGTGCATGCATCAGTGACACAATTCCTTTAGTGTTCTTGCTGGAGCACACTCTGCGGGGAGTTATAGATGTGGCTCTAGAGGCAGAGCAGCGGGAGGAAGTGGAGGCCTTCCCTAGCTCTCAAGGCCCCAGTCTTTCCGCAGACAGCTTTCAAGCGGGTCCTCCTCAGATCAGATCAGACAGGAGGAGGATGAGGAGGAGGAATATTTGAGTAGTGGGGGCATTGAAGGTGGGGATTCCTCAAGGGAGGGTTTTGTGTGCCCAGAAACACAAGGACTGGTACGTGGCTGGGAGGTGGAAGTGCACGATGGGGTGCACTCATTGAGCAGGAAGACTCGGAAGCTAATGCCACCTCCAACCTACGCTGCATGGGCTCCCTTATTATGCAAAGCCTGCTAAAGGACCCCAGGATTCGTGCTATCAAGGAGAGGGATCATTACTGGTTGGCAACCCTTCTTGATCCACGATACAAGGGTAAAGTTGCAGAGCTCATCCTGCCCGCACAGAGGGAGCACAGGATGAAAAAACTTGAAGACGCTCTAAAGCGACACTTGTGTAACACCTTTCCAGGCACTGGTAGTTTACCAAGTGATGACACAGGTGCTTCTGAGGCTGCGGATGATCAGAGAAATAGTGGTGAAGGCCGGGGCCGCTTGACTGATGCCTTTTTTAAATTTTTTTAGTCCACGACGCCCAGGGACATCAAATGTAGGCATCCATTGCCAGCGTCTTCACCATATGGTGCAGGACTACCTAGGGGCAAGGGCAGACCTGGATAACTTTCCAGCAGATGATCCACTGGCTGGTTGAGATTGGATCACTGGCCAGTTTTTAGCCAATATGCTATGCAGCTACTAGGTTGCCCTTCATCTACCGTGCTTTCTGAAAGGACGTTCAGTGCCGCTGGAGGTTTTGTCACAGACAAAAGATTTTTTTTTTTTTTTTTTTTTTTTTTTTTTTTCCTCTCATATTAATGAATATTAGTAAAATATAGCACTTTATAGCATATCTGTCTAAAATATAGCACTTAAAAACACCTATGTATGAACATATGAAACACACACTAAGGGGTCATTATACATTATTGAGTGTTAAAGAATTTTAGATTTTTTAAACACTAATATGCACTTTAACATACAATGTATATATATTGCAGTAATAGCAGAAATACTACTGAGTGGATTGTACACACACTTCAGCAATAAACCCTTTTATAGATAAATAAACATAATGAAACTATAAAATTGAGAAATTAGTTGATAAGTGGAGATTTGAGGGAAAATATAGCACTTTATGGAGAATATAAGAATACATATGAGGTCACAGTACACTATTGAGCGTTAATAATGAGATTTGGATTCTCAGTATAAATAATGATCACAAGAATAATATACTCACATTGGAATAATTATAGTAATTATCACTGAGTGGACTGTACACATCTTGAGAATAATATTTATTAATAGATAGATGAATTAGCACATGATTGGTATTTTTAGTGAATAATATTATTGGAATCAATATTGAGACATACTCACTAATGATAGTATATTATTGAGTGTAAATATAGGAGCTCTATAATGTCAATAAATTATGCACTTTAATAGAGAGACTATACATTTGATCACACGCACTTTGATGCAACAACAATGCACTTTAAAGAAACACTTTTTATGATCACGTGTTTTTTATTATTTTTTTTTTTTTTTATTATTTTTTTATATATTTATTTATTTATTGTGCTAAGTATACCACCATTACTAAACAATATGGATATACACATCCTTTTGGCCATGGAGCAATATGGATCTTGCAGAATGCAATATGAGAGATAAAAACTCCCCTTTTTGTGAATCTCCCCCATTGCCTATCCTGAATACTTATATTCTTTTAATTCGAGACATGTTGTAAAGAAGGGGAGTGTCTACAAGCTTTTCTCTGATTGATGTACCGAGAATCCTAATGAACACCAACCGGATGTAAGAAAACCCCGTTTGGAACGCAGTGGAACGCGGAAGTAGAATGCGCATGCGCAAAATGGCGGCGCCCAACGCCGGATGATCGGAAGGTGATCAGAAGCATCGAGGCACACAACAGGACACCTGGGGACCCTTAAGAACATTAGTGGACACTATATAAGGACCCATAGGTTTTAATGTATGTATACCAGCTGATGAAGCCGCGGTTTTGTGCGGCGAAACGCGTTCTGGAACCATTGTTTTTAATAAATTTTAATTTTTGAAACTCTCTGTTCCTGTTGTTGCTGTGCCATCCATCTGGAATCCTGGACGGTTTTTTTCTTGGGTTCCTAACATCTAAAAAACCCATGGGCGTTTATTTTGAGGAGAAAATGTGAGTAGAAAGTCTCGAATTTGCCATAACATAATCTCTCTCAGATTTGCACAAGGAGTGTCTCCTTTTGTCTTTTATCTTCCACCATATGATCCTGGATATACCAGTTTGAAAAAAGGTGGGGGTCACCTGAGAAATTGGAAGACAATCTACCCATA
The DNA here is from genome assembly GCA_009667805.1 of Leptobrachium leishanense. Lineage (NCBI taxonomy): Eukaryota > Metazoa > Chordata > Amphibia > Anura > Megophryidae > Leptobrachium > Leptobrachium leishanense. The sequence goes on along the minus strand of CM019069.1, from coordinate 132,434,999 downwards.
TGCCTGGACCCACTTAGAGCCAGTGATAAGGCTCTAGATTTGTGAGTGGGATATCATCCTTAATTCCTTCTCAAAAATTGATATCTACCTATTGCACTATTGTTGTTTATTTTTCTCCTATATGTATACGTGAGACCCTGGGACCCCAGGAAGCATTGTTTGCGCCATCTCAGGTTATATTCTACATTACTAAAAGAGTGCGTCTGTCCACCGACTTTGTAGACCGGCTGACATTTATAAAAATGAATCAGTCCTGGATCAGCAGCTATCAATCCCCTGATGCTGACGTAACGGAATAGATCGGGGATGTCTTCTGCATTCACAAAACCTCCAGCACTGAACTCTTCCACAATACCACAAAAGGGTTACGGTGTGAAGGCACTTGCTGCCATGAAAGGCACAATATTTGGCTGCACTGACGCCTGTGCCACATTTATATCATTTTAATTTTTTGAACAGCAGGGTCCACCCCTGCACTCTTCCACAATACCACAGAGGGTTACTGTATGAATGCACTTGCTGGCCCGGCACCAAAAGCACAATATCTGAGAGCACTGACACCTTTACCAGATTCATATCTTTTAATATAGGACCGCATGGTCCACCCCTGCACTCTTCCACAATACTACAGAGGGGTTACTGTATGAATGCACTTGCTGGCCTGGCACCAAAAGCACAATATCTGGGTACACTGATGCCTTTACCAGATTCATATCTTTTAATAAAGGACCGCATGGTCCACCCCTGCACTCTTCCACAATACCACAGAGGGGTTACTGTATGAATGCACTTGCTGGCCTGGCACCAAAAGCACAATATCTGGGTGCACTGACGCCTTTACCAGATTCATATCTTTTTAATATTGGACCGCATGGTCCACCCCTGCACTCTTCCACAATACTACAGAGGGGTTTACTGTATGAATGCACTTGCTGGCCTGGCACCAAAAGCACAATATCTGGGTGCATTGACGCCTTTAACAGATTCATATCTTTTTAAAATAGGACCGCATGGTCCACCCCTGCACTCTTCCACAATACTACAGAGGGGTTACTGTATGAATGCACTTGCTGGTCTGGCACCAAAAGCACAATATTTGGGTGCACTGCCACTGATGCCTGTACCAGATTCATATCCTCACAGGGGTTACTGTGTGACGGCACTGTTGCCGACGCTAAAGGCCCAATTTTAAAGCACCTATTGTTACTTTCGTCCAAACCATGCACCATAATTTAGCCCAAAAAATCACTAAACTTTTTCTGCGCGTCCTAAAATGTCTTTTCATACAGGCTGCCGCCCCAAGCAGTTGTTTATGAATAGATTAAAGGAAAAGCATTTACCGTCATTTTAAACGTCATTTTTTTGTTTTTAAATGTTTCTATACATCCTAGAAATCCGCCACTTCACAGGCAGGTTATAGGGACCTCCTAGGCACGATATTTGAAGGAATTCTTCGTTTTTATTTTTATCCCTTATTTCATGGAAAACTCACTGTCCCTTTAAAAACTTTTTTTTTTAAACTTTTTGTCCTTGTTTCCTGTCCCCCAGGGCACTACCCGGACCCCCATACACCTTTTATGGCAAATATCTAGCATATATGCCCTCTTGGAGGGCACTCTAAAAAAAAAAATCGAATTTTGAGTCCCATTGACTTGTATTGAGTTCGAGTTCGAATTCGAACATTTGGAAAGTTCGAGTTCGAATGCGAACCGAACTCGGGGGTGTTTGGCTCATCCCTAGTCAGTATGCCAGCAGCCAGTGAAGGCCTGGTTGCTGCTTGCTTTTATAGCAGAGGCGTAACTAGAAACTTCAGGGCCCCGGTGCAAGAATCCATGAAGGGCCTCCCGCCCCCCCCCTCCGTGCGATTGAATTTTGCATTTTTACAAAACTTTTTGCAAATATACCTGTATACAGTTCTCCTGCACTATTAGCTGTGGAATTTAATGCTATGGGAATATTAATATAATAGGTTTTGAAACCAGCAGTTTTAGGATAGTGCAGGAGATACGTGTCGTATACAGCTATTTTTTGCACTCTTAAAATGCCCATACAATTTGGAAGTATTTTTAAAGAACGGGTTATGGATCCTCATATAGATTTCTCTTGTGTTATGTTACCTCATCTAGTGTGTCATCCCTCTCGACTTAGATTGTAAGCTCTTGAGCAGGGTCCTCACTCTTTCTGTTCAGTTTATGTATATTTGTTATTCTGTCTCTCCCATTGTACAGCGCTAAGGAATTTGTTGGCGCTTTATAAATGCTTGTAACTGTAACTGTTAAAAGGTGGAGTATTATTTAAGATCTAGTTTAATAGCCCTCTTCCCCTTCTTTTATAACCCTTTTTTTAATGAAGTTTTATCATTAATGGAGTTTTAACGAAATGTTTTTAGTAAGAATGAAAAACTCTGTCCATTCCACTGAATGCGTTAATAAGTTGAGCAGGACACTGCAATGAGACACCAGGAAGTGTCAGACTCTCGATGGATAGCCAGACAAAAGATAACAAGGCCTCTGCTGCCTAATTAACCCTTAAGGACGAATGACAGAACTGTTCCATCATAAATGCATTGACTTTAAAGACCCTAGGTCCTTAAAGGGTTAACAATCCACCAGACTGACACATAGTAGCTGCTGTTTTTGCCGCCCCACTGGAAACTGCCACTCTAGGCCTAGGCCTTGTCGGCCTAGGCCAAGCTTCAACACTGGTAGGTGTTCATTTTTAAGAAGCCTTTACAAACTAGGTTTAGCATCAGTCCGCCATTGTCCCTTCTGACCGCTTGTTTACCTGCGTTTTTCTTTTTTTGGAGTCTTGTAGTCGCTTGTAAATATGTGCTTAACATCTCACATCTGTTTCAATTACGCAGAAAAAGAACAAAGCTATTGCTCATACTACACGTTTGTTTTTACACTCTCTTGACCTGATTTCGCAATCCCTGAAGCCTGTTTCCCCTGCAAGGAAATGTTTTGTAAATTTTTTTACGTGATTATTCTCACACTATCAAATCTCCCTCGTAAACTAACACAGTTACACAAGGTACAGCGGAACCAAGCTTTCCTTCCTAGGAGAGAGCCTTGGGATTCTTTCTTTCATTCAATTTGTTCCCAGGGACGTCTGTTCCATCTTTATTTCTATGATCACTGATGCATTTAAACCATAAGCAACTAATCATTTTATTTCAGTGTAATTTATGTTAATATGTAGTGACTCTCCCTAGCGTGATGCAATTATAACACTGTGCCTTCTACCTGACGCATCCACACCGCCATACGAAAACACATTGCTCAGTTGTATCACTTTCCATGGTTGTCTTCTGTAGGCACTGTCATGAATAGGGGGTAACCCATCATGCAGACAAATCCCAGTTAAGCGAGGAAACCCCTAATCTGACAGGCCAGTCCTTAGAATGCAAACCATAGGGGTTGTCTGTGGAGGCGCTAATTGGTGAATGTAGAATTTGAGGTTGCAGCCTACAAGGTGTTGCACATAATCTCAACAAAATGTGCAGAAAAATAGAAGGAACAGTAGGGGGTCCTAGTGGCGCAATAGTATTTCTGTAAATCCCAATTATCTTGGCCCGTTAAAAAGGCCTTAGGGTGCTCTTGTGGGGGCCTGGGATCTATAAGTGTCGCCTGGAGCCTTCAGGTCCAAAGAGGCGTACAGAGGCAGTAATGTGCAAAATAACAGTCAATACCTAAAATCACAGTATGCAATATAGTAAATAATGGCAATCTTTAAACCCAAATGCCTTGGCCCAATAAACGGGCCCTTGAGGTGCTTCCGTAGGAGTCTAGGGTCTATAAGTGTCGCCACAAACCTCCGGGCTCAAAAGAGGCATAAAATGACAATAATGGAGAGAGCCTGTGGAGTCATGGGTTTGATCCCAGCGAGCAACCTCTCCAGTAAGTGTCCTTGGCAAGACAACTAACGGTACATACTCGCCACCCAGGACATACTTGAAAACGAGAGAAATCTCAATGTATCCTTCCTGGTAAAATCCTTTCACAAAAAAAAATTAAAAAAAAATGTGCAAATTGGCAGTCAATACGTAAATACTCAGTGTGCAGTTCGGTAAAAAATGACAAAAACAGGAGACATGCAATGACTGTGCATAACAATAAAGTGCATGTGCTTATGATGACCATACATCAATAAGGTGCATACATGGATCGTGCGCTTAGGCGCAAAGTGCTGATAGTTCTCTGAAAGATTGAACAGTCAGTGAGTCCTAGACCACAGTAAAGTGCACTGGGAAAGTCTGTGGTCACTAGTAGTTGCACAGCATATGGGCCATGTTATAGGGATGGGTAGTCCACTTGTCACAGCTCCTCTCCTCGGTGTGTGGTTGATATGGGGAGAGAAAAAAGGGGAAAAGAAGGAGAAATAATAGTGCGGACTGCTTCGTATATTAATGGTGAGAATAAAACGAGAATCTCACTCACAGTTTACAGAGCCTAGTGTGTCCCTGGCTCTGGGTTGAAGCGCCTCACACCAGATATAGGGTGGTGTATCCCTTCTTTATCCTGTGGTTGACCTCAAATAAAGCACAAGCACAGAGACAGCGCTCCCATAGTGTAACACGCGTTCAGTGTATATTCCCCCCCCCATTTTTAACCACCATGTATTGTTAATAAACCCTTGAAATTTTACTGGGCCTCGGTTTTGTTCCTAGCACCCTCCAGATTGGGGAAGTTGCCCCACAAAGAAGCTTTTATCTTCACCCATAATCTGTTTTCCCGCCCCCTTCCCCTCTCGGTGGAATACAAACGCAGAAGAAAGTATGCAGCAATCGTTCCAGGCGAGAGAGGTGAGGTACACACCGATTTAACTGGTACCAACTGCCCACAAGCTGAACCTGAGACAACCGAGGCTCCAACATTGGTGAGTGAGACTGAATAGTTATTAACTGACTGCCACTTTTTACTCCAATGTGTTACACTATGGGAGCGCTGTCTCTGTGCTTGTGCTTTATTTGAGGTCAACCACAGGATAAAGAAGGGATACACCACCCTATATCTGGTGTGAGGCGCTTCAACCCAGAGCCAGGGACACACTAGGCTCTGTAATCTGTGAGTGAGATTCTCGTTTTATTCTCACCATTAATATACGAAGCAGTCCGCACTATTATTTCTCCTTCTTTTCCCCTTTTTTCTCTCCCCATATCAACCACACACCGAGGAGAGGAGCTGTGACAAGTGGAGTACCCATCCCTATAACATGGCCCATATGCTGTGCAACTACTAGCGACCACAGACTTTCCCGTTTTTTTCATATTTTGCACATTGGCACGTGCACTTTACTGTGGTCTAGGACTCACTGACTGTTCAATCTTCCAGAGAACTATCAGCACTTTGCGCCTAAGCGCACGATCCATGTATGCCCCTTATTGATGTATGGTCATCATAAGCACATGCACTTTATTGTTATGCACAGTCCTTGCATGTCTCCTGTTTTTGTCATTTTTTACCGAACTGCACACTGTGTATTTACGTATTGACTGCCATTTTGCACATTATTGTCATTGTATGCCTTTTTTGAGCCCGGAGGTTTGTGGCGACACTTATAGACCCTAGACTCCTACGGAAGCACCTCAAGAGCCCGTTTATTGGGCCAAGGCATTTGGGTTTAAGGATTGCCATTATTTACTATATTGCATACTGTGATTTTAGGTATTGACTGTTACTTTGCACATTACTGCCTCTGTACGTCTCTTTGGACCTGAAGGCTCCAGGCGACACTTATAGATCCCAGGCCCCCACAAGAGCACCCTAATGCCTTTTTAACGGGCCAAGATAATTGGGATTTACAGAAATACTATTGCGCCACCAGGACCCCCTACTGTTCCAGTCCTTAGAATGGCCAGATCTGAACTGAGTAAAAAATATAAACACAAGTACAATACTTAGCGCGCAGTACAAATACAAAGCCAGGGGTCAGTACACGGAATAAGTATAATATATACTTCCCAGTATGTTGCATATTGGCAAGCATTCAGACTGGGTTTTTTGCCTTCTTTTGGATCAACAGCAGTAGGTTATGTGGGAGAGGCTGAACCCGATGGACGCATGTCTTTTTTCAGCCTATATAACTATGTAACTATGTAACTATATAACCATAAACAAATCACAAATAATGGTGTTTAGGAGGATAAATGATACTCAGCTTTAATACTGAAGTCGACTCCCAGGAGATGGTCCACCACTCCAAGAATCATAGATAGAAGAAAAAAATCATGAGTCGTGACTTCAAGCTTGGTCAGAATAGAACTGACTGTTTATTTCACAGGCACAGAGATACACTCAACCACCAACCCTATTTGCATACAATCAAGCAGATACTGTAGCTGCACAGATCAGATAAGTACACAGGACCTTCAAACAATGGAGAATGGGGGAAGGAGAAAGCAGCGTAAACAAAAGGAATTTCTTACAGAGAGAATTTACACAATAGAGAGAGCAGGTACTAATACAGACATCTACACTATATAGGGAAGGGTTAGATAATTGAGGAAATGTACGCAAAATACACAACAAGAGACTATACAATAAATACACAAGGGAATAACACACAGACATCATAAATCTTTAGTTAACTGGCAGATATATATAAAACAGTGAAAACCAAATATATTTAAAAGGTCCACCAGTTCCTCAATAGTCTCTTTCACGGGCCATAGTCTCTGGGCAGGAGGCCAGCACACAGCCCCCTCCAAGTCACACAGTGACACCGTGTTCTGTCACACAATCAGGGTTATTCAAAGAGATTCGAAAAGTCACCGCACGTTCGGTGACTTTTTGTTCTCTTCAATTCGGTTCCTTTTGCCGATCCCATTTCGGTGACCCTGCGGTGTATTCAGCAAGCACCACAGGGTCCCCGAATTGCAGGGAAAAGCTGCCGCAAACCCGACGAAAACGAACTGCAAAACCCAGCGAATGCACGCCGAAAACCCTCAAAAACATCTGGATTAACCTGCCGAAAACCACGGAAAACCCGAGCAGCAGCCGATCCACACGCAGCGAAGCTCCAGAGAAAGCTGACACCGCAGACGAAGGCAGTGAATAAATTAGCAAAACAGTTTGTATGAATGTTTGAAAAGTGAAACGCTGTTTGCAAAGAAACTACTGAGCGAAAATGTCTGAAATTTGCATATGAGGTCCAGGGAATGATAATAAAAAGGGCTGTTACAGAAAAATAAGTAAACTTAAAAAAAAATCAAAAAAAAAAAATCGGACTTTAAAAAAAAAAAATTCAGAAAAATGCTTAAAATATCCTAAAAAATCTATAAATAAAGAGACTCTTTACTGCAGAATTTTATAATGAACGGTTTATTACATATTGAATTAAAACGGGAATATTTTTAACATTGAAGCCTATGGGATTCTCCTGAATAAACTTGCCGAATTAAACCACCGAATGGCAGAGCATTAGGGGAACCTTTCACTGCTGGTTTGTGTTCTCTGAATAGCCGAAGCAGTGCTTTTTCATGGAGATTTCACTGCCCTCGAACAGGCACCGAACAGGCACCGTATGTTCAAGCAATTCGCTAGGATTTGGCGAATTGCCTGCTCTCTGGATAGCCGAATGGCCAGGAAAGGTAACCGAATGCTGATTTTCAGCATTCGGTTACCTTTCTCAAGCAATTCGGAGCTCTTTGAATAACCCTGTATGGTTTATATAATTACTATGTGGTCACTGATTGTCAGCTTGTGACGATATGCCCTATTCCCTGATGTATGTGTTATATTATTATTTCCTTATGTATTTATTATAGTGTTATGTTGTATCTATAGTGTACATTCCCTCTGTATTACTATCCTCTCTCTGTATAGTGTACATTCCCTCTGTATTACTATCCTCTCTCTGTATAGTGTACATTCCCTCAGTATTATTATCCTCTCTCTGTATAGTGTACATTCCCTCTGTATTACTATCCTCTCTCTGTATAGTGTACATTCCCTCTGTATTACTATCCTCTCTCTGTATAGTGTACATTCCCTCTGTATTACTATCCTCTCTCTGTATAGTGTACATTCCCTCTGTATTACTATCCTCTCTCTGTATAGTGTACATTCCTCTGTATTACTATCCTCTCTCTGTATAGTGTACATTCCCTCTGTATTACTATCCTCTCTCTGTATAGTGTACATTCCCTCTGTATTACTATCCTCTCTCTGTATAGGTACATTCCCTCTGTATTACTATCCTCTCTCAGTATAGTGTACATTCCCTCTGTATTACTATCCTCTCTCTGTATAGTGTACATTCCCTCTGTATTACTATCCTCTCTCTGTATAGTGTACATTCCCTCTGTATACTATCCTCTCTCTGTATAGTGTACATTCCCTCTGTATTACTATCCTCTCTCTGTATAGTGTACATTCCTCTGTATTACTATCTCTCTCAGTATAGTGTACATTCCTCTGTATTACTATCCTCTCTCTGTATAGTGTACATTCCCTCTGTATTAACTATCCTCTCTCAGTATAGTGTACATTCCCTCTGTATTACTATCCTCTCTCTGTATAGTGTACATTCCTCTGTATTACTATCCTCTCTCTGTATAGTGTACATTCCCTCTGTATTACTATCCTCTCTCTGTATAGTGTACATTCCCTCTGTATTACTATCCTCTCTCTGTATAGTGTACATTCCCTCTGTATACTATCCTCTCTCTGTATAGTGTACATTCCCTCTGTATTACTATCCTCTCTCTGTATAGTGTACATTCCCTCTGTATTACTATCCTCTCTCTGTATAGTGTACATTCCCTCTGTATTACTATCCTCTCTCTGTATAGTGTACATTCCCTGTATAGTGTACATACTGCTTGTATACTATATTGCCCTTGAAAAAGTCTATTTATAGATGAAACGCGTCGTGCTTTTGCAATTATATTTTATATTGTTTTATTTCAATAAAAGATCCTAAATTATTTGGATTATTTTTTTTTATTCACCTCATTCCTAAAAGAGAAACAATATTGATTGGTTCCCCTATACATTAATCTGCGCATCTATTGGATACTGAAGCCTCCATGCTTTTCTTCAAATATATAACCATTCAGGGAAAATAGAGCAAAACCAGAATCCAGAAACAGCAGCCAGGACCGGTACACAGAATCAGTAATAACAACCAAACAGGGACAGGAGCAGAAACCAGCACAGAGAATACTTAGCCTGAGGCCAAACCCGAGGGATCAAGAACATAGAGAGGCGCTGAGGGGTCCACAAACCACGGCAAGGCACAGAGCTCTGCCAGCACCTTCTATTTAAAGCCCTCCTAGGCCTCTGACCAGGTGTGGCAACCAGAAGATAGGTCTCCAGAATGGCACCCACTCTGTCCAAGAGGATTTACTGCAGCTCGAGCAGGCAAAGCACCACCAGCTGGCATGTCAGACATAGCTTACAAATAAAATGCTATACAGCCTATAGACCAGGGATATAAAACTGTGGCCCCACAGATGTTTCTGAACCACAGCTCCAATACTTCTCCGGCTATCTGTTGCATTCAATGCGTTCTGAGAATTGTAGGCAATCAACCTCTGGGGTCCAGAGTTTAAGATCCCTGCTATAGACACACTGACATTTTTAGCATATGTTCATGAGATGCTCATTATTTGGTTTATTTATCTTACTGTTCGGAATCCTAAAACTTGTCCTTTACTCCTACTATCATACCTCTTCTGTGGTAATATTTCCCAAACCCAGCAATCTCCGTGGACTTCTAATCAGGGGCACAACTACCAGGGGTGCATTGGGTGCCATGGCACCCAGGCCCCAAAGGCCGATTGTGGGCCCCCCGGACTCAAGGGCCTGGGGTTGGAGTCTTGCTAGGGGCCTCGGGACCTGTACCTCGCCTGGGCTGGGACCAACCATGGGGTCCAGGCCAGGGCCTCGCCTAGGCTGTACAGCCGCCGGGGCCTCGCATTGGCTCTTAAACTGGATGAAGAGGAATTCAGCCCCCTACCTGCAAAAAAATCTTAGGAAAGGTAACAAGTATATCATTTTAACCCCTTAGTGACCTTGCTGTTTTTACGTTTCTGCGCTGTTTGTGTTTAGGTTAAATTTTCCTCATACTCGTTTATTCAACCCACACATATTATACACTGTTTTTTCCGCCATTAAATGGACTTTCTAAAAATACCATTATTTCCATCATATCGAATAATTTACTATAAGAAAAAATATGAAATATGATGAAAAAATGGTAAAAACACACTTTTTCGTAATTTAATCCCCAAAATCTACAACCACCAAAAAAGACCCCGGCTAAATAGTTTCAAAATTTTGTCCCGAGAATATAAATACCTAATTTTTAAATTTTTACATGTTTTTGACTTTTAACCCCTTCACTGCTGAGCCAGTTCAACTATGTGTGCTGCGCTCATTCTGACCGTTTTGTGCTACTTATTTTTAGATGACAGGCTATTTCCTATTTAGGCTAGGGTCAGACTAACGCATTTTTCACGTTGTCCGTGAAAATGTGCGTTCGAAGAATGGACATATTTTTTCACGGAATACGCGATAGCGGTCATACGATGCGCATTTTCGTCCGTGATTTTGTACGGATCATCAATAAAACCCTTTTTGCGTCTGGACGTTATGTTGGCCGGACATTAGCAGCGTCTGACGTCTCCTAATAACGCACACACACCGCTAGAGGACGCAGCGCACTCTGTACGTCAGTACTAGTGGTTTAACGTTCTCGAAAAAATGCGTTCATTTTCCACTTGCGTTGCGCAGCCGGACTTTTGTGCGACCGTACTTCGTATATTGGCCGTCATTGCCCGTCATCTGCTGCTAGTGCGGCCGTGATTAAGTGCGCCTGCACGCGCGTTAGCACTGCCTCAGTCTGACCCTAGCCTTAACTAAACCCCCCCAGACAAATTTTTTTTTAAAGAAAGCCCAATTTTTTTTATTTTTTTTTATTCCTTACCTGGTCATGTTTGCTATCATTGGAAAGGCCATGATCATGAGATCCCCCTATCAACATGGCAGCTAGAGGGTTAACTGGCCCACTGACATCCTCACACATATGGTGAGGTTGTCAGTGGGTGGGGGGGATCTGGAGGCTTGGCTGACATCCAAGATGTCAGCCCCATCCAGGTTCGAATCGCGTTTTGGCGCCGATTAGCGCTGAAACGCGATCTGGCAGCGAAAATGTTAACGCTATACACCGCTGAAAAGGAGAAACTCTCCATTTCCAGTGGTGCAAAAAGCATCAATGTAGCTTACATGGTTGGGGAGATAGAGGGCACCATAGGAGCCCCCCCTCCCCTTCATGTGTTTTCACCACTGGCGCCTGCCAATGACGTCATCACGCAGCGTGATGACATCATCGGATCGGCCGGCCCCCAGAAAACGGCGAGGCAAGCTTGAAGCTTGCCATAGATGTCGTGGGAGCCGGCAAGGAAGATGTGTATCGGGCGGGAGGGAGGTTAGGAGCCGCTGACGTACTATGTACATCCGCGGGTCTAAGGGAGACCCGTGGGCAGGGCGTACATAGTACGTCAGCGGTCCCTAAGGAGTTAAATAATATAAATTGTGTTAATATAATATTTTTTTATATTTATCTTAATTGAATTTTAAATAAATGAAATATTATTCGAATATTTTATATATTTTAATAATATCTTATTTTATACTTATTTGCTTGTACACACTGCACATTACTGTGAGTTTTAGTGCTGGGGGGGCACAGCATGGATTCCCGCACCTGGGCCCTGAGGTTTCTAGTTACACCTCACTTCTAGTGTACCTTTCTATCTCTTGATTTTGATGGTATTTTCCATTTTTTTTATTTCATGACATAACCTGCCTTTTGCCTTCTTTTGGATCAACAGCAGTAGGTTATGTGGGAGAGGCTGAACCCGATGGACGCATGTCTTTTTTCAGCCTATATAACTATGTACCTATGTAACTATGTAACCTTGACATACAACCCAATTTGCTCTAAACACGTGGATTCAAAATTTTGTGGACACCATAACATGTACAGTATTACCTTAAAAACAATGCAGAGCCTGCCTTGAAGTAGGCAGAGAGACAGACCTTTTAATCCCATCTTGTTCGTTATAGCAAAAAACAAACGACAAGCCGGGTTTAAGTAGGTAGGTAGTGTTTTACACTGTATATGACACCTTGTATAATAAAACCTTACATATAGCATTTAACATGTTTGAGAACACTCATTTATCACCTGCAGGGTTATTCAAAGAGAGCCGATCTGGCCCCGAAATGTAACCGGACACTGAAATTCAGCGTACGGTTAGATTTCCTGGCCATTCGGCTATTCAGAGAGCAGGCAGTTCGCCAAATGTTGGCGAATTGCCTGCATGTACGGTGCCTGTTCGAGGGCAGAGAAATCCCCCATAGAGAAGCAATGGTTAATCTATTCAGAGACACCGAACAGCAGTGTAACGTTGTCGAACTGCCCTTTTTTGCAAACAGCATTTCAAATTCAAACTTTAAAGCGTACTGTTTTTTTTTTCACCTCGTTCGTCTGCGTGTCGGTTTTTTCCAGCAGCTGCTCTGCGCTGTAATTGGCGGCTAGTCAGGTTTCTCCAGCGTGTTTAATCCAGCTGTTTCTGCGGGTTTCCGTGAGTGTTCGGTGAATGTTCGGCAGGTTTGCCGTGAGTGTTCAGTGTGTTTGCGGAGAGTTTCCCCTGCACTACGGGGGGCCCTGCAGTGCTTACTGAATACACCGTAGGGTCGGTGAACTAGGATCGCCGAATCGCCCCGAAGTGCGGGGAACGAAAAGTCACCGAACGTGCGGTGACTTTTCGAATCTCTTTGAATTACCCCGATGCCTGGTTTATTTTATAATTGTCAATGTAATATGCCATACAACATTCTTTGCTTTTCAGCTACGTCACTGCAGCTCACATTGCAAGGGGAGCCCTTCAGGGACACTGAGATGAATGCTGAATTCACCGCAGGGTCTTTGAGCTTAACTTGCCGGAGTGCGCCGAAAGAGAATAACCCATATAGGGCTAAATTACAATCTTCACGCAAATGTTTGCGCCGGCGCATAAAACCATTAACGCGCGGGGTAAAACCATTTGCGCCTAATCCCGTTTTACATAATCAGCGCAACAACTGCGCGCAATCGTCTACCGCGGGTGAACCTGCGCGAACCCTGCGCGAGCTTACTGTACTTCGCACGTCCTATACTTAACATTGTGAGTGCAAATGCGAATGTGCGCTGGTACGCGGATGGTATTACAATCTATTTGCGGTAATTATCGCATAGCCTTTGCGCGCCTAATTTTACCAACACCTAAAAGCTGGTGCTAACGGCAAATCTGAACAACCTGGCCGAACCCAAAAAAAAAAACAGCCCATAAAAAGGAATGCGGCATCAATATAATGGATGATGGCGGGTGTGTGTGTATTATTACTGGAGTATATGTGCTCATTTTGCATCATAGACGTAGAACCCGTCTCCGATGCTTCTGGCAGACGCAATTCAGTTGCATTTGATACGTGCGTTTCTTCATTTTGATTGGCTGAATGGGTGCAAAACACTGCTCGCGCAAAGACTTTGCGCGAGACGGTACTGCGCCTGCATTTGTGCGCATACTGTTTGCGCGCGCACAATTGATCGGCAGAAGAAAAAAGCCGCAAGGATTGTAATTCCAGCGGTGATTTGCGTGCGCAAAAGTTTAACGCTTGGCACAAAAATTGTCGCTTAGCGCGTGGGTTTTTGCGCGAAGATTGTAATATAGCCCCTAGTGTACTTGTTTACAACTTTACAAACATAAGCGGAAAGCTGGTACTTTGGGAAGACACATAATATAATGTGCACAATTTTTTCTTTTTTGGACATGCCCAAACATTCTTACGCGTCTGTCTCATTCAACTAGTACATTCCAAAAGATGCCTGTGATCTGTGTCCAGTCTTCTTCGCTTTTTTTGAAATGCTCTAAATGTTGGCACATATGATGTTTGTGTTAGTGACTTGGAAAGCACATTCGGTGCCCAATAGACCTTCCGATAGAACAATGTTTAGCTTAGCCTGTGGAAACCTGCTTGTGAATCACTCTTCCGCATTCCAGGATGCTTCCATTTTTCTGCAGTCAGTGCATCGAGATGAAAAATGGCTTCTCGGTGACACCGGATTGTTAACATAGCCAAAAGCAAAACGTTTAAGACAAAAATTTGTCGGCACATGTAGCCAGATAAACCCCCCCCCCCCCAAAAAGTAAATATCCAAAACAATTAAATCATGTATTTGCACTATACCTGAGTGGACGTGTTATGGGCGTTTTACTATTACGCTTCCTAAGTTCAACATTTACTTTATGATGATCAGAAATTATCCATATAGACGTGCAAGTAAAATGAGTCAAAGGCGAGTCCATTATGTGCAGTAGTTTTATCGGAGAAGCATTTATTACCGTAGAGCAGAGGTCAGCAATCTTGGCCCTCCATGTTTTGGAACGACATTTCTATGAGTCTAGAGGGTAATCCAGGCATGGTGTCCTTGCTTTATTATTATTATTATTCTTTATTTATAAAGCGCCAGCATATTCCGCAGCGCTGTACAATAAGCACAGTATAGACAGGGTTACAATACATTGAACAACATTTGACAAACCGTACAGGAGGAGATGAGGGCCCTATTCCCGTAGGAACTCACAATCTGGGAGGGTTGGGGTTGGAAACAGGAGGAGAGGACTGTAAGGTGAGAGTGATTGATGGTTGCATCAGTGAGTTGGGTGGTAGGCTTCCCTAAATAGGAATGTTTTAAGGGAGCGTTTGAAGGAAGAAAAGTTAGGGGAAAGTCTGACAGTACGAGGGAGAGCGTTCCAGAGAGTGGGGGCTGCGCGTGAGAAGTCCTGCAGTCTATCATGGGAAGAGGTGATGCGGGGAGAAGCTAGGCGCAGGTCACTGTTTGACCTTAGGGAGCGGGCTGGGGTGTATTTGGTGATTAGTGAGGACAGGTAGTGGGGAGCTGAGTTAGTGAGGGTTTTGTAGGTAAGGATAAGGATTTTGAACTTAATTCTGCAGTGGATGGGGAGCCAGTGAAGGGACACGCAGAGGGGAGCGGCAGAGACAGAGCGGCGGGTGAGGTGAATTAGCCTGGCGGAGGCGGTGAATTAGCCGTGCTTCAGGTGCCTAGGGAGGTAGTAGCGATGAGGACTAAGAAGGCCAACAGGATCATTGAGGGTTGTTGTACCTCTCGGCAGAGAGGACTACCTTCTCATTTCATTACTGGCCACCCTTTCCAGTTGATAGCAGTCTGATTTTCTTATGGTAACGTCTTACCTGTAATGGCCCCCATCGAGCTAAAACCTTATAAATCCTATTCTGGGACTTACCATGGGGCAGGCCACCATGGCTGCTGTCCATTCTCAGAGTTCTCATAATTTTGTTTTGGTTCTCTATTTAGATTAGGCTCTCAGGAAGGAATTTTTATTTCTCTACTTTGTTTAATTTTGGTCCCAAAAATCTTCATTCCTTAATTTAGGGCTCAAACTAATTCAGCTCGATCGCCGAAATCTGCTGGTTTTTCGATCTTATTTTGGCCGTTTTTCAGTTCCGGAGATTTAATTAAGGGCTTGCTTTGATTATGATTACCGTAATATTTTCAGATCAGTTATTGGCACTTGCGCCTATACTCACAAATGGAAACATTTAGGGCCCTATCACATTCTTAACGCAAAAACGCACGCTAAACGCGTGTTATTTTGCGCGAAGCGTTAACAGTTAACACACGAAAATCACCGCTGGAATTACATCCCTCGCGCATTTTTTAATCCGTCGGGAAATTGCGCTCATAAAATCGACACGCAAATATGCGCAGAAATCAGTGAGCGCAATGTAATTTTTAACGTGAGTCCGTCAGACGGACGCATTTTGCGCGGACTGCGCACAATAGACATAGGTTCTGATGGAAGACAAGGTAGTGGCCATCATTTTTGACGGATCTAGAAAAAAAAAAACGTGCGCATCGACGTTCTCCGTTGTGAATCCGCAGTTTGGTGCGGTCAGGTTGTTACAATTTGCCGTTACCACCAGCTTTTCAAAGACGCTAAAATTATGCGCGCAAACGTCGTCCGTTAAATTTTGCGCTAAGATTGTAATACCATGCGCGCACCAGCGCACAAACACATTTGCGCTCACAATGTTAAGTATAGGTTGCGAGCACTAAATTGCGCTCGCAAAGGGTTTGCGCAGGGTCACTCGCGTTGGACGTTAACGCGCATTTTGTGCACAAACGTTGTAATACGACATTCAACGCAAACGTTAATGCGTTTTTGCGCGCGTGCACAATTGTGCTCGAAGAATGTAATAGGGCCCTTAGAATTTTACATTTCGCAGTCACCAGATTGGTCACTAGTGACCTCATTACACATAGAGCGTGCAGATGTCACTCTAAGATAAACCGCTGTAGCGATCGCATGCCCACAGCTACGATCCATCATTCTGTGCGGTAGCTGCGGAACATGCGTACGTAAAGAGCACAAGTCGTGTTGCGCTGCACAATTTGCAGCTCCTACGATACGCAAGTTGCGTACGACTTCAAATTGCGGCTGTAAATTGCGAACGCTTAAGGGACTTTCGAATGAGGAAGTCCCTGAAGCCGGAGAAGAGGAGCTGCGTGCGGCACTGGAGAAAAGGTAAGTAAAATCACCAAAAATAAATAAAAACACTATTGGATATAAATGTCCAAATCTATAATATAATGATCTAAATTTCTAATTTAATAAACAACTATTTAAGGGCAAAAAAGGAAAATCGGTTTTTTAATTAAGTGTTCCTTTAAGTCAGCCTATTAAAGAACTAAAATTTATGAAAGCATAGCAGCCGTGAGCGGGTTTATGTTTTCTGACTCTGATCAGTTCAAATCTGGCAAACCTGTCACCACAAACTCGTAATTTATTGAGCGAGCCGCTTTGATCGTTTCGCAAATTATGTAAAGATGTTGTAACTCACGTTCAAATAAATTAAAAGCATTAAGATGTTTCCTGCGCTTCCACTCTCTACCTCTTGCTTTGACGATGGCCATTTTACCTGCGCGTTTCACCTTTCTCCCCTTTGCTTATTCTGCATAGGTTAAGGAAGTGAATTTTCCTTGCAGATTAATCATTTCCTAGCTATCTACATTCTTGGTGCATTCCATTTTGTTTATCAGGTAACTTCAAACAAGAGAGGATTACCGCGATCCACCCTTCACCAGGTATTAATCCATCTACCTCCAGGACGCAGAGTTAAAAGTTTACAGTGACGTATAGGTTTCTAGGTTTCTGAGATATCATTTGTTAGTGCAAAGACGTACAAGAAAAAAATGAGTTAAGAATGCGATATAATAATAGTAACAATAACAATCGCTATAAACAGAAAACTGTGGGAGTTCCTACATTCTTTGCTGGAGTTTTCTGCTTCTTGCTGTTTTAATGGAGTTCTTTTGGCTATCGTTACCATATGATTTTACAATCTGATGTGAAAAAGTAATCAACAAGGATCCCAAGAACCAAGACACCATAGAGAAGCCAGTGTTCTTTTGTTTCATGCAAAAAAAACACACACACGTCTTACTGCATATGGTTAGTTATGACAACCAAACCCATTAAGGCGTTACCCTCATTTTTTATGCATCTGTAGCGCTCACTCCCGGAGGAGCCGCTGAAAATGAACCACGGGTCAGTCTCCCCGCACTAGGGAATAAATATACTCCAACACGCTGGACAGTTTTACAATTTAAAAGGTTTACTAAAAGGTTTGCAGCTCTTAAGACACGGTATATGCAGGAAGATTTACAGTACTTTCGTAACACGATAAACGCGTAGCGGTAAAAGAAACGAAAACACGAGGGCTTCGTATTTTCGGAAAAAAACCCCGACCGAGCAGAAAATTAAAAGATACGAAATTCGAGGAAAAACCGCGTAGCGGGACACAATAAAATACACAGTTCTCGTATCACGGTGAACGCGCAGCGGGAACAAAAAGAGGAAAAATGTTCGGAATGTAACTTTAACTTTGCCCCCTTGTCCCGGTTCGGAAAAGGAAAATGAGTCCTGCACAGGTTAAGTCCCAGAACATGAGGTGATATGTATTTGTGTGTGTAGGGTACCCGGGTACTTTTCAACTGGCCAGTGAGTTTGCTTTAGCGATGTCTTCGACTAGTCAGTTGGGGCCCTGTGGGTTTTAGAAGAAAACAGCAGCGTACGCTCTTATTTAAACACGGCCTTGGGGCCTCTCACCCATCCAGCGCAAGCTTGAGATTCGGCTGGCTCAGGACGCCTCTCCGCTCGATGTTGCCGGGGGATGCCCACCACCGGATCTGTTGTCTGGCCCTCGGTCTGTCAGCCGCGACTCATCCAGCTTACCGCCTGCTCCCCGCTTCGATCGACCGCGGTACTCCTCACTCCTGGGATCTTCTCTCCTTCAGCTGCACTTGAATAGCATAGAGGGTGAGGTCTGTGTCCCGCAAGCTGAGTGAACCAATCCTGAAAACCCGATCCACTCTGTCTGCGCTCCGGCCTATCTTTGGTCTCTCTCTTTACTGTGTGCATCCGCTCTCCTTGACTCCCTGGCGCGCTCTGCCTGTTCTCCACGAGGTGCAGGATGTACAGCTCTCCTCAAACCCACCCACTTCCTGTTTCTTCGCAAAGCATGCATGGACATGTAGTTCAAGTGTCCAGGGTCTTTAATCGTGATAGTCTCCATCTTGTGGCCAAAAATGGGTACTGCCACAGTAAACTTTAACACATCGCTACACATCTGTCATCAAAATATTATAAATAACTACTTTTTTTAAACACCTTATTGCCATGGATCAGACTATGCTCTTACGGTAACAGGCGGGCCTAAACGCCGCAAGGCAAATCAGCATAGTACGTGCAACGGCTTTCTGGAGCTCCTACGGCTGGCCTCCCTTCCTAGCGGGTGCTCGTGATCATTGGCTGCAGGAAGAGGGAGAGGACTGCCTGAGTTCGCCTCCAAGAATATCCCCTAAGAAGGGAGGCGAGTCGTAGGACTGTCAGAAAGCCGCAGGCTTTGCCGCTTGCCATGTTACCCCATGGATTTAAGTCCCTCTTATGCTCCAGTCCTACAGCTCTGCGCTCTTCCTAGCCAAGCAGTCATATTTTACAGCCCTCACACACCCACTCCCGGAACCCAAAATGCCTGTTCACCACCTTCAACTCCCTTCTCCGTCCTGCTGTGGCTGTTCCTCACACTGACCTCAATGCCGAAGACCTAGCATGCTTTTTCACAGCAAAAATTGAATAGATAAGAACTGAAATCTCTGCAATGCCATCTTCACCATACAGGAAGATGCTAACCATGTCTATCCTCACATGTTTAACTCGTTCCCTTCTGCTGCTGGACAAGAGGTCCTTAAACTACTACGATCCTCTCATCCCACTACCTGCCCCCTTGACCCGTTCCCTCACATCTTGCCAAAACACTCTCTGTTTCTCTTGTACCATCCTTGACCCACACCTTTAATCTGTCTTTAACCTCTGGGGTCTTTCCTGCTCCCCTAAAACATGCGACAGTAGTCCCAATCCTAAAAAAAGCATCTCTGGATCCAACTGCTCTCTCCAACTACCACCCCGTTTCCCTTCTCCCTTTTGCCTCCAAACTCCTCGAAATGCTTGTGTATGCCTGTCTAATTGACTACCTCTACACCCACTCTCTCCTTAACCCTCTGCAATCTGGCTTTCGCTCACTGCACTCAACAGAAACAGCTCTTGCGAAACTACTCCAATGACCTTGCAACTGCTAAATCCAATGGGTGCTACTCACTGCTGATCCTTCGTGACCTCTCTGCCACCTTTGATACAGTTGACCACTCAATCCTCCTTCAAACTCTTAGTGATATAGGCCTTCAAAGTACTGTTCTTTCATGGTTCACTTCCTACCTGTCCCAACAATTGTTTAGTGTCTCATTTGCTGTAAGTACCTCCTCCCGGCAGCCTGTCTCTGTTGGGGTGCCCCAAGGGTCAGTACTGGGCCCTCTACTTTTCTCAGTCTACACTGCCTCTCTTGGAAAACTGATCAGCTCCTTTGGATTCCAGTACCACCTATACGCTGATGACACTCAAATTTGCCTCTCCTCCCCTGATCTCTCTCCAGGTCTCCTGGATTGAGTCACTGACTGTCTCTCCGCTGTCTCAAATTGGATGGCTTCCTGCTTCCTTAAACTCAATCTTGCCAAAACTGAAGTTCTCGTCATTCCTCCCTCCAAGAAGAATCCAATACCACCTACCTCTCTACGATTAAATGGAACACCCATTAGCCGAACACCCCAAGCTCACTTTTGACTCTGACCTAACGTTCTCTTCCCACATCCTGACAGTGACCAAATCCTGTTACTTTCAGCTCAAAAACATTGCTCGTGTCCGCCCCTTTCTGACACAAGATACCGTAAAAATGCTGGTTCATTCTCTTGTCATTTCACGACTTGACTACTGCAACTCGCTCCTTATTGGCCTCCCCAACTGCCCCTTTGCAATCTGTAATGAATGCAGGGGCCAGGCTTATTTTTCTCACTAAACGCATCTTGCGTACTTCCCCTTTCTGCCGGTCCCTCCATTGGCTTCCTGTACGTTTCAGGATACAGTTTAAAATACTGATGCTCACGTTCAAATCACTCAATAACTCAACCCCTCCCTACATGTCTTCATTACTCCACAAGCATGTCCCATCTAGACAACTCCGTTCCGCAGGTGATCTCCACTTGTCATCGGTCTACACACGCACAGCCAACTCTCGCCTCCAAGACTTCTCAAGGGCAGCACCGGTCCTGTGGAATGACTTGCCTCACCCTATCAAACTCTCCCCTGACCTTCAGGCCTTCAAGAAATCCGTCAAAACCCATCTCTTCAAATTAGCGTACCGCATCACTGATGCAACTCATCCCTCTGCTCACCTACTCACACTTGATTGAAGCCGCTTCTATGGCTCCACAGTTCCCAAACCACTGGCACTAATGATCCTGCTATCTAGTAAACATCCTCTTGTCTTCCTCAACCCCAATCCCTCTAGACTGTAAGCTCCTATGAGCAGGCCCTCTACACCTCTTGTTTCCATCATATGTCTGTTTATATGTATTTCGTTCCCTTTGGTTATTGTTAAGCGCTGCAGAAACTGTTGGCGCTATATAAATTTTGACAATAATAATAACAATCTGTGTCCCTGTAGACCCCTGGTGCTACGGGGTTAAAAAAAATAAAAAGGTTATCAAAACTGTAGAACCAGTGTGTAGTTTTCCCAACTACTGTGATGTCATCAAGCTAATTCAAGATCAATCGTTTCAGAGTTCCTATCATTGCTGAATTTTCCCATTCTCAAACTAAGGTCAAGTGGGACCCATGCCTTGTGGGGCTTTGTGGCGCCTTGTGGGGCCTGTCCCATAGGAAATCTGCCATTCAATTTGCATTGAATTGAGTAGTCCATCCAGTCAGTTGGCATTCGTTAGTGCTGGAGAGTGCACTTAGTGCTGCACAAACCTGTTGTGAGGCATATGTGCTTGGAGGATCCACGCTTTACCCTGCAGTCATCAACTCTTGACAACCAGGGAACGATGGGATGGCACTCAATCCCCGTTGCCCGAGGCTGCAACTCCCTATAATTTGTTTGCTAATATGTTGGGATGTATTTGAAAATAAGGGCAGACTTACTAGTCTGGCACATTGGTGATGGTCCAAAGACCAAGACCAGGCGAGGGGCAGTCCCCCTCTCTATATTGCTCTGTTTCCTCTGAATACTCAAGAGATTCATACTTAGGGTAAAGGAAAATACCCTGAAGACACACATGTAGAGGGGAATCTGGCAAATGCACTGGGAGAAGGGGAATGAAGCATAATAATAAATAATAAATACATAATAAACAATAATTTTTATATCTAAAATACTACACCATATTTTATTTTCCATTTTTTTCAAGATTGGAAGTGGACCAGAAAGTTGATTGGGGCTACCCAAACTGTATCTGGGCGACCCCATTGGATGAAAGCACTGTCAATGCGTCATTCTATGTTTTAGTCTGAGAAGGGGAATGAAGACAAGCACTCTGTGAGAAGATGTCAAGCACTTTGGTGTTGTTACAAGTAGGCTTGTGCACCGATTTTTTTTTTCGGTTCGATTCGATTTTTCAGATTTTCAAACTTTTCGATTCGGCTCGTTTCGACCGATTTTTGTTTCGATTCGGTTCGGCTCAACTCGTTTTTCGTGTACATTTTTTTTTCGGAATATCGACCATTTTTCGTATTTTCGTGTCACTTAGCTCGTTTTTTGTATCGACTTTTCGTGATTTCGGAAATTTTCGTTTTTCGGAATTGTAGATGTTTTCGGAATATCGACCATTTTTCGTATTTTCGTGTCACTTTGCTCGTTTTTTGTATCGACTTTTCGTGATTTCGGAAATTTTCATTTTTTTGGAACGTCTGTTCTCCTCGTTTCAAAGCAATAAATTTCGATTTGACACATTTCAAGTCCATTCGAAAATTCCGAAAATATTTTGTTTCAGCTCGGAAAACTTTTCGGATCTGCCATTTTCGGATCTAAAAATTTTTGGAAAATCGGCCGCATCCGAAAACACGAATCGGGAAATTTCGTGAAAATTCCGAAATTCCGAAACGCACATCCCTAGTTACAAGTGCCTGGGCTATTAGAGTTGCAAGTGCTGCTTTTTCCCTATTGTACACTAGCTATCCCTTGCCTCCAGATAATTTTGACCTACATTCCAATTCGGGTGTCTCTGACATCATCACTTCAGCACTTTTGGATGAATTCCTGAATCATTCTTAAGTGGCGTGTAATTTGACTTTATCCAATAATGCCCCTTTTCGTCCACATCATTATACATGCTCGTTTTGGTGCACAGACACACCACAGCCTATCAGAAGCCTCCTGGGGCTTTAAATATCATCTTCTGAAGTTTGCCTGTGCCCTGTCATGGTTTCTGATAATCTTCAATATGTTTCTTGTGGCTACTCTGGATTTCCTGATTGTGACCCATAGCTTTGTATTCTGTTTACATTTGATTCTCGGCTCCTTGGATCTGCTTGTATGGCTACCAGTTACTGTTAATGGCCTCTGCTTGTTTATGCGTCTATATGTATCTCTCTTGTCCAAGTCCTTGGCTTGCTTATACATTTATGTGTGTGTCTCCCTTCCAAGACCTTTGGCTTGTTTATCTGGATATTTTCTGTTAACCTTGTTGTTTCCTGGCTGTCTAAGGATCGGCTCCGGCACAGGTTCTCTGTTTTTGGTCTATTCTGACGCCTGGGTCATGTGACTCCCCATTACAGGGGTAAAGAGAAGGCACACACAAACTAAGGGAAAAGGACTATGGGGAAAACAAAATGGGAAAAGGATGAAAATATGGCAAATACTGGGGAATGGAATTAAATACACAGAGGGAAAGAGGAATAGGATCAAGTGCCCTTGGGGAGAAGGTGGAAGCATTCTGGCTGTAGGTACAGAAGAGAACACACGCTGAGGGGTTGGGGCTACTACTTGGCGGAAATGGAGGCGAAGGGGGCAAGCATACAGGAAAAATGGGAAGAAGGCAAGCTTTTTTGACATTTTGGAAACCAGTGAAAGGAACAACATGATGATGTGGTAACCATACTGGGGCAAGCACTCGAATAGGTGAAGAGCAAAGAAATGGGAAAACACATGGGGAAGAGGTAAGCACACTGGGCTAAAGGGCAGGCAGCGTGGTTGTCCATTTCGACCCACTTCAACTATAATGCTAGCTAGCCCCTATCTCTCTGATTCTCTCAGTGTGCTTCCTCACCCGCTCTCGCCAGGTTGAAAGCCATGGAGGCACACACTCCATGAGAACAAACTCTGCATTTGCAGACACACGCCAAATGAATGTAGTCCCACATATTCTCTCAAACGCTGACTAAAATTTGAGTCTATATATTTGTAAAACAATGCCAACGTGGCCTGAAACAATGGTGAATAATTTTTGGTAATATTGAGGTGGCGATCTTCAAAGAACTGCCATTTACCTAGGAGGAGGAGAACAACAAATCCAACAAATCCAGGTAAAGTATCCATGTAATTGGGCAGACTAGATGGGCCGAAAGGTTCTTATCTGCCGACATTTTTCTATGTTTCTATGTTTTTAACAACGCTGAAACAGTGTTAAGAGTTCCGCAACTTACACAGAGCGCCAACTATGATGAAAGCAGTGGTAGAAAGCCCATTGAAACCTATGCAGAGCTTTATGGAAACAATCTAAGACAGAAACGAACTATGGCAAACTCCAATGGCTGTTCACCACCGCTTTCCAGTGAGTCATATAGATTTTTGCTGTTGTTGATCCACAAATTCTGCCGACCTTAAACCGTCATTCTTTCACAGAAAGAGTATAAATAACCCGTATAATGCATGCTATTTGACTTGAAATATCACCCCTAAGCCGTGTTTTCCTAGGTCCAAATTATTATAGCAATTGTTTTCAGAGATAGGTGACATATTAAATGAAATTCCATCATTGTTGCAAGACGAGCTTTAATATGATCTCATAACTTGCAGGAAAGGAGACCTTGAGAAATCATTGTGAGATTCTGAAGACCTTGCTCTGCACCTGTGCTCTATTTTCTCTTAATCAACCTTTGTGGCGTCGTTTCGGAGTACTGGATGCCGTCAGTTTCAGATTTGTTTACTCAAGGAAATAAGTCATGGAGTGCTTCCATCAATCACAATAGTAACAGTAGCTTTTCACACAGACTAAATACAGCCGTACAAAAAGTGCAGAAATGACTGGAGATCGACAACTTCTTTTCTTCTATAATATTGAAATTGGGCTCGATTTAATAATGCTATCCAGGAGAGAGAGGGTGGCTTTTCTAGAGAGAAGCAGGAACAAGTAATATTTATTAAATAGATGACCACATGATGGTTGGCGCTATACCATATGTACGAGAATAAGGGCAAAGCTATAGATACATATGCACAAAGATTATACATACATATTAATAAAAGAATATCAAAATATTTGCCATATATATATATAAATATATATTCTTGTGTTTCGTAATTCCTCTTGAATCAAATGGGATCCACTAGAAAAGAAAAACCTATATAGTGCAATATATCTGATGTATTTACAGCTGTGTCACCAGCTGAAGAAGCCACATCTCTGTATGGCGAAATGCGTTCTGTCAGTTATGAATATATTATAGTATTGTTTTTAATATTAAAGCACTGATTTTATGCTGTCCTGCTGCTGTATTGTATCTAAAAGAAGATTTAGTGGAGTTTTGTCTTCAAAAACACCACATACGGCGATATAGGAGCCAGGGCAGGCTCTAGAAAGTGTGAGTTGGCACTTGATACCCTTTTTCTCCACTGCTATATATCTTATATTGAATTACGCTAGGGGTGCCCCCTGTTCCTTTTTCTTTGGAATCCAAGGGAACCTTTAGAAGATGGAGTAACAGCAAAAGATGGATGGGTACCTGAGGAGAAGAAGAAAAAACCGGACAGGCGACCAGAGCCAGTAGAGGGCTCAGGAGACTGTAAGTGTATTTGATGTTTCTACTATTTGTATATACATCAGACATATTGCACTATATAGTTTTTTCTTTTCTAGTGGATCCCATCTGATTCAAGAGGAATTTCGAAACACAAGAATATATATTTGTATATATGCCAAATATTGCAATATTATTTTATTAATATGTATGTATAATCTTTGTGCATATGTATCTATAGCTTCGCTTTTATTCTCGACAACATGGTGGTTGGCGATGTACCATATATACATCTATTTGTTGTGTTTCTGGTTGTTTAGGGAGACAACTACACAGGTGCATAGCGATTAAGGGGTGAAAAAGTGTGGTAGGGAGTCTTTTTTGAGGGCGCTTTTTTGCGGGTCAAACTCTTTTAAGGGGTTATTCACAAAGCGCCAGTGTTTGCCTCTGTAACAAACAATGTCAAAAATCACAGCTGTTTCAGAGCTGACAAACGCTGGCGTATTCAAAAGTAAAATATAAGGCTGGGGCGACACAAGAGTGTAAAGAATATCCGTGAGAACGGACTTCTTTCTGCATGGATGCCCGTGCGGCCACCTCACTGTGTGCGCGTTTATACATACAGCCAGTGGCGTTACTAGGGTTGGTGTCACCCGGTGCGGTAACTCATGGTGTCACCCCCCCCCCGAGTTTTACATTTTTTTTTTAAACTACTCTTACTCATAAAGCAGTACTCCCATATAATACTGAATGCTCACAATACACGGCGCACATTACTGTGAGGTTTATTGCTGTGCAGCTCTCTCATATAAGTACGGTGCCTGTTCGACGGCAGTGAAAGTCCCCATTGAGAAGCAATGGTAAATCTGTTCAGAGACATCGAACAGCAGAGAAATGTCCCGATGTTCAGTGGTTTCATTAGACAGGTTTATTCAGGCGAACACCATCGGGGCTATTCAGAGAGAGGTGAAAACCTTGAATTGCCAGGAGAATGAACAATCTAGACCAAATAGCCAATTTGGAAATTGAGATAAATGGGAGAATTTTTTTGTTTTCACTATTTTGCCATAGAATTTTCAATTCTCCAGTCATTCTCAAGGTTTTCACCCTTCTCTGAATAATCCTGCATAAATTTCAATGTTAAAAATACTCCCGTTTTTACCCAATATCTAATAAAACGTTTCTTCCATTAATCTGTAGTAAAAAGTCTCTTTTAGGGATGTGCGTTTCGTTTCAGACCGATTCGTTTTTTTCACGAATCAGCCCGATTCGGTGATTCGGATTCGGCCAATTTTCCGAATCGGATTCGATCCGAAAACATCTGAAACGAAACGATTTCCGATCCGAAACGAAAAAATTTCGGAATCGGAAATCATTTTCGTTCAATTCATAATTTCGGTTCCACTTCGGTAATTTTCAAAAAATGCTTAGAGCCTAAAAAATCTAAAAATAAAGAGACTCTTTACTGCAGAATATAATAATAAACGGTTTATTAGAAATTGAATTAAAACGGGAATATTTTAACATTAAAGTCTATGGGGCAAAACATTTCCCACACCAAATACACGAAAATGGACGAAATCACGAAAAAAAGTCGATACGATAAACGAACTGATCCGAAAACACGAAAATTTCAGATTTCACGAAAAAAAAAGTCGATACGAAAAACGAGCTGAAACGAAATGAACCCGAACGGAAATCGGCCGAAACGATCCGCAATGAAAATTGTCGAATTACGAACTAAACGAAAAAAAAATTGGTGCACATCCCTAGTCTCTTTATTTGTTGATTTTTTTTTCTTAGTATCTATTAGGCATTTTTAAAAAAAAAAAATTTTTTTTTTCTTTCTAATAGCGTTTTTTTTTTCTGTAACAGACCTTTTTATTATTATTCATAGGATCTTATATGTTAATTCCAGACATTTTCGTTCAGTAGTTTTTTATAAAAACAGCGGGGGATGGGTTTGTGGTGGCATTCGGTGGCTGATTCCCTGCACTTCAGGGACCCTGCGGTGAATTCACCAGGGAAAATTGATTCCCTGAAGTGCAGGGAACAACAGAACACTGAAATGTCTGCAACATTTCGGTGCTCTGTGAATATCTGAATTTTGCTGCCCCCTGGAAAGTGCCAGTCTAGGCCTTGCCTATCCAGGACATACTTGAAAATGAGAGAATTCTCATTGTATCCTTCCTGGTAAAATAGTTTTGTGTAAAAAAAAAAAATAATAATTTTTTTTAGGGTGTCACCCTAGGGGGTGGTGTCACCTGGTGCGGGCCGCACCCCCGCCCCACCTATTGACGCCAGTGCGTATAGCTCTGTAAAGCGTGAGCCTCCTATGGACATTGTGTGGTCCTCCCAGTCCATCATGATGATACAACAGAGCAGGGGTGGGGGTCACAATGGACGCACTTAGTGAACATGTTTGGCCCCAGTCTTAAGAGTAACAGGAGAAGCTGCACTCTGAAGCTTCTACTGTTACTCTTTGGATTTTACTTTTGGGAAACGCTAACAGGGTTATCCAAAGAGATTCGAAAAGTCACCGCACGTTCGGTGACTTTTCGTTATCTTCAATTCGGTTCCTTTTGCCGATTGCATTTCGGTGACCCTGCGGTGTATTCAGCAAACAGGACAGGGTCCCCGAATTGCAGGGAAAAGCTGCCGAAAACCTGACGAAAACTAACCGAATGCACGCTGAAAGCAAGCAAAAACATCTGGATTAACCTTCGAAGAAGCCGAACAGGAGCCGAATCACACAGAGCCGAAGCAGCTGTGACGTAGAGGAGGCAGTGAATAAATTAGCAAAACCATTTGTATGAATCTGGGAAAATGAAACGCTGTTTGCAAAGAAACTACTGAGCGAAAATGTCTGAAATTTTCACAGGAGGTCCAGGGAATGATAATAAAGAGGGCTGTTACAAAAAAAATAAGTAAACTGAAAAAAAAAAATCGGACTTTTAAAAAAAAAAAAAAATTAAGAAAAATGCTTAAAGTATCCTAAAAAGTCTATAAATAAAGAGACTTTTTGCTGCAGAATTTTATAATGAACGGTTTATTAGATATTGAATTAAAACGGGAATATTTTTAACATTGAAGTCTATGGGATTCTCCTGAATAAACTTGCCGAATTAAACCGCCGAATTAAACCACCGAATGGCAGAGCATTAGGGGAACCTTTCACTGCTGGTTTGTGTTCTCTGAATAGCCGAAGCGGTGCTTTTTCATGGGGATTTCACTGCCCTCGAACAGGGACCGAACAGGCACCGTATGTTCAGGCAATTCGACAGGATTTGGCGAATTGCCTGCTCTCTGGATAGCCGAATAGTCAGGAAAGGTAACCGAACGCTGATTTTCAGCGTTCGGTTACCTTTCTCAAGCAATTCGGATCTCTTTGGATAACCCTGTAAGTATTTTCAGCTCTGCAGCACCTGTGATTTTCGTTGACAAACACCGGCCCTTTTGAAATAAAAGTGATCTTTATAGTAATCATTATGGTAATCATAATAAATGTCATATATTTATGACTTAATAAAGAAAACATATGACTTATCACCTAAACAAAGTTTCATAGACTGAGCCAAATGGGAACCGCATTCCCCTTGCAATAAAAGCGGAGGAACTGCGTTCCCACACGTTCCTGCCCGACTTGATCCCTGGAGTTTTACTAGAGTTGCCCCCACCTTTTGTATCCAAGATGTACATCGCACAGTAAATGGAACGTTGCTAACCCAATAATTGCCCAACGATTAAGCTTGTAATGTGTCTAGAGCAGTGTTCCTCAGGACCCACTTACAGGCTAGATTTTTAAGGATTCCCTTGGGGAAATGCAGACTGAATCCTGCAATCACTGAGCAGCAAATCATATTACCTGTGCTGCGCTACACATATCTGGCAACAATAGCCGGTCAGTGGGTCCTTAGGACAGGTTTGGGAAAGACTAATGTAGAGTATATGAGTTTATCAATGCTGTTATCAGCTGTGGAATGATAATGAGTACAGGATGGTTTATAAACTCACAAACAAACATCGTGACACTTTAAACAGAAAATAATGTGTATTTTTTTCTTTTCCTTTATTGATCATTGAGACTAAGATTGCAGTCTTAACCCCATAAGCATTCCCCTCCCATTTTAACATTTCTTTTTAAAAAAAACTATTAAAAAAACTATTAAAAAAAACTCACTTTCCAGCGATCCTTTAGACCTAACATGCTGCTGGCTACTTGTAAGCTGCAGCAATTCGCGTGACCGTGAGTAGGCAGCCAATCCTTTGGACTACCGTGTCTTCTATTCACAGAACGCTGAAATGCACCGAAATTCTGGCAACATGCCTTGATTTTTGGTGTTTCAGGTTGACAGGTTTAAACAGGCAAATCCTGTAGGATTCAATGTAAAAACGTAATATCTGTTTACATTTTTTTTTAAAGACCGTTTATTCTTTTCATTTTCAGCAAAAAAACATTTTTTATATTGTTTACGACACCTTTTTGTGTTTGGCGAACTGCCTGCTTTCTGAATAGCCGAACAGCCACAAAAATGCACCATACATGGAAATTCACTGTTCAGTGCATTTTTGGGTCAAGTTCGGATCTCTGTGAATAACCCTGTATATCTGTCACTGGGTGCATCCATTGTGTGATATTTTGTGTTGTAAACTGCCCCCGCAGTATCTTTACTTCACTTGCTCCTCCCTGTGTGACTTTGGCCATAGAATGGAGTCTATGGGTCGATCACTGACTCAAATCTTTGTATTGGTGGGCTGTATTCAAAGGACATCAGATTAGAATCCTTTTAATCTCTTTATTTTATCTCATTCAGCTGCCACCTCTTATCTCAGTTAGCCTTGAGAAAAATAGCCCCCTGTTGCTTAATCTAAACATTCCCTCCTACACCTCATTAACTGGTAAATACTATAGATTAAATAAACAAGAGAAGTAAAGAAAAAAACTTTTGCACAGATTTTGATAAATGATGCATCATGGGAAAAATGAGAAATAGCTTATGTAAGTGGTAGTGTCCCTTTAAAGTCCATTTTCCCTTTTTTGTGGGCAGAATGCAGCACAGTCTGTGTGCAATACCGGCTAGTAATAATTTAGCAAGATCGTGAATCTGCATTTCAGTCAAATATAAGGCACGCTGTCTCGACTTCCAGCTAGCTAACTCGTCTCTGTAAACAGCCCAACGAATATGCTCATTTCACAGATAATAATACTTTATTTCACGTAATAGTATTACTCAGAGTTATTATTGTGTCTGTGTGTAAGGATGAGAGCCAATTTCAGTGTTTGCAGAGGGTGCCAGTCAGACTACGGCTGGATCAGGACGCACGTGTTACTAAGAAGATTATACAGAGAAAAAAAAAAGGCTGCTGTTAAAATTATTTGTACGTTTCACTGTGCCCATGTTATGGAAACACCATATATTTCTCTAGACATATTCCTGCCGTCGGGGGGGATTTTCCCCTCATTTTTCGTCCTCTGTGTGGAAATGTCTGCGCACGTTAAATATATTTCAATAAAGCGGAGGGGAAAAATAATACTGCAATGGTCTTTTCATTTAAACTCAGACAACTCTGTGGAAAAATATTGAAGTGTTCTTATAATTCCCTGGGTGGATACAGTGATTATAGGGTGGAGGGGCGTATAAAAGTCTTTTCTTTTCTCTCGCTTAGCCACTGTTTGCAAGAGTGAATACAGATGTCTCTTTTTTTCCAGAGGTCTATTTGTATTTGGCCAGAATTAGAAATTGACACTATAAGGCTACACAATCAGTCCGTGTGGTTTATTATTATTATTATTAGTTATAGTGCGGTACTTACTTTTAATTTCTAAGTTCTAGCTAACATAATCACTGTGTACTTTGGAGGCTTAAATAATTCCGCCCCATGTCACAAAGCACCACGCACCCACGAGTATAAAGCACACTGCGGTATAATAGAATAAGAAGTGTAGTATGGTCCCCCCCAAAAAAACCAGCAGAATTGCAACTAAAGGCTTCAAAAAGACTCACCCTGTCTATATATCTGTCTATTTTACTACCTATTTATCATTTTATCTATCTCACATATTTTTCGGTCCATCTGCTATCTATCCATCTATCTATCTATTAGAGGTGTGCATGGCTGAAAAATTAGTTTTGTTTCAAAATAATTTTGTTTTCAGAATTTCGTTTCATAATTTCGTTACTTTTTGATTTGTTTCGTTTTGTTATTTTGTTTTCATTTGGTACTTTAGTACTGGCTTTAGTACTGACTTGTATGTAAGTTGGGATCGATTCGATATCGATTCGAATTTTGGATCAATAAATAAAACCCCAATAAATCAGATCCTGCTCAGGAATCATATAATGGATGGTTCTCTTGTGAAACATTATAACGAATCAAATTAGTTTTATACTGTTTCATTTCGTTTTTTGTTTCAATTCGGATGAAATCAATTTGTTATTTCGGAAGTACTTCCGAATTACAAATTAACTAAACTTGTAACGAATTGAGATTCATTACGAAATGAATGAACACCTCCATTATCTATCTATCCCACATATCTTTCCATCCATCTGCTATCTATCTATCTACAGTGGCAAGAAAAAGTATGTGAACCCTTTGGGATTACGTGGAGTTTTGCATGAATTGGTCATAAAATGTGCTCTGATCTTCATCTAAGTCACAACAATTTGAAAAACACAGTCTGCTTAAAATAATACAACACAAACATTATATGTTTTCATGTTTTTATTGAACAGAACATGTAAACATTCACAGTGCAGGGTGGAAAAAGTATGTGAACCTTTGGACTTAATAACTGGTTGACCCTCCTTTGGCAGCAATAACCTCAACCAAACGTTTCCTGTAGTTGCAGATCAGACCTGCACAACGATCTGGAGTAATTTTGGACCACTCCTCTTCACAAAACTGTTTCAGTGTAGCAATATTCTTGGGATGTCTGGTGTGAATCGCTCTCTTAAGGTCATGCCACAGCATTTCAATCGGGTTGAGGTCAGGACTCTGACTGGGCCACTCCAGAAGGCGTATTTTGTTTTGTTGAAGCCATTCTTTTGTTGAATTACTTGTATGCTTTGGGTCATTGTCCTGTTGCATCACCCATCCTCTGTGGAGCTTCAGTTGGCGGACAGATGGTCTTACGTTTTTCTGCAAAATGTCTTGATAAACTCTGGAATTCATTTTTCCATCAGTGACAACAATCCGTCCAGGCCCTGAGGCAGCAAAGCAGCCCCAAACCATGATGCTCCCTCCGCCATGTTTTACAGTGGGGATGAGGTTTTGATGTTGGTGTGCTGTGCCTTTTTTTCTCCACACATAGTGTTGTGTGTTTTTTCCAAACAACTCAATTTTGGTTTCATCTGTCCACAGAATATTTTGCCAGTAGTGCTGTGGAACATCCAGGTGCTCTTTTGCAAACTTCAAATGTGCTGCAATATTCTTTTTGGACAGCAATGGCTTCCTCCGTGGTGTCCTCCCATGTACTCCATTCTTGTTTAATGTTTTCCTTATTGTAGATGTGTCAACAAAAATGTTAGCATGTGCCAGAGATTTCTGTAAGTCTTTAGCTGACACTCTAGGATTCTTCTTTACCTCATTAAGCATTCTGTGCTGTGCTCTTGCAGTCATCTTTACAGGACGACCACGCCTAGGGAGAGTAGCAACAGTGCTGAACTTTCTCCATTTGTAGACAGTCTGTCTTACCGTGGACACATGAACATCAAGGCTTATGGAGATACTTTTGTAACCCTTTCCAGCTTCATGCAAGTCAACATTTCTTGATCATAGGTCTTCTGAGAGCTCTTATCTGCGAGGCATGGTTCACATCAGACAGTGCTTCTTGAAACCAGTAAACCCAAAACTGGTGTGTGTTTTTAAAGGTCAGGACAGCTTTCAGCAACACATCCAATAATATCACACTGATTGGACTCAAGGTTGGCTCACTCCTGGCTCCAATTAGCTCTTGGAGAAGTCATTAGGCTAGGGGTTCACATACTTTTTCCACCCTGCACTGTGAATGTTTACATGTTCTGTTCAATAAACACATGAAAACATATAATGTTTGTGTTGTATTATTTTAAGCAGACTGTGTTTTTCAAATTGTTGTGACTTAGATGAAGATCAGAGCACATTTTATGACCAATTCATGCAAAACTCCACGTAATCCCAAAGGGTTCACATACTTTTTCTTGCCACTGTACCTGTCTATCCATCTATTAGAGGAGTGCACGGCTGAAATATTTTTTTTCGTTTCAAAATAATTTAGTTTTCGAAATTTCATTTTGCAATTTTGTTACGTTTTGATTTGTTTCGCTTCATTATTTCTTTTTCGTTTGTTATCTCGGATCACTAAAAAATAACATTGTAATTTGGGATCGATTAGAGATTTGATATCGATTAGAATTTTGGATCACTAGATAAAGCCCCAATAGATCAAATTTTGCTGTTAAAAGGCAAGCTTGGATTAAATATTGAGCTCTCCATTGGCCTGTGGTGCTGACAACAGATTCAGCACCACAGGCCAATTTGCAGGGTCAGGGTCCTTTGGGAAACAGTCAAAGGAATCTGATTCATTCTATAATATCATTTGCTTTAGTACTGACTTGTATGTAAGTTGGGATCGATTGGATATTTAAAACTGATTAGAATTTTGGAACACTAAATAAAACCCCAATAAATCTAATCCTGCTCAGGAATCATATAATTCTGGCCTTTCATATAATCATTGGAAAGGCCAGATTACATCCTTTCCAGCAATACCAAATATAACCAGGTTAGATTTATGTAAAAATAAAATATTTTTTTTCCTAATGCAACATTATTTAGTTTACAATTATAACATGAACAGTAATGCTGCGCTAACCCACCTTCTCATTTCTCACTCTGTCAGCAAGTGTGGAGCTGAAGCTGCAACATATTGTTTCATCGACACCCTAGACCATGGCACTGCAGTGAGGGGAGGCAGGGGAACCTTTGGAACCTGCAACTCTGAATTGTACATAGCGCGTAAGGTTAGGTGAGGTGTCATTTGAAAGGTCAAAGTCTGGTCTTTACAATGATATCAAACATGTCCATGTAGTTTGTAAACATAAAAAAATTGAAAAAAAGTCTATGCAAAATGTATTTTTTCTCTCTGTTCTACGGCAGAGGCAATATATGCTTTTACATATAAAACAAACAATGCCGCTGCACAAACTCAACTAAGGCAACAGATTCTGCTCCTTCTTTTGATTTGAGTGCAGAGAGAAACTGTCTTTCAGTTTTTGTAAAATGTTTTTTAAAATTTTTTGTAAATTTTTTGTAAATTTTTAGTGTAATTAGTGCTAGGACTTTGTAATACCTTACTTATCCTAACGCTAATTACTGATTACGCTCCCCATGTTAAGAATAGGATGCGCAAAGTACAGTAAGCTCCGGAAGCTGGAGCAATCACCGATGTAAACGGATTTTTCAAGGGTTTATCGTTAGAAATGTAATATGGGGGCATGCATTAAAGTCACTTATCCTGGCGCTAATGCTTACACATCCGAACACTGCAGTTAGCGTTACCTTTGAAATGCAGCCCATAGTCTTTTGCTTCCTAATAATCAAGTGTTTGCAGAAATGCAGTCAATGATGGTGAAATGCTACCATCTGCTAGCTAGAACCCAAATGGTACTACTACTATAATGACTCTTGGACCCAGGACATACTTGAAAGCGAGAGAAATCTCAATGTATCCTTCCTGGTAAAATACTTTATAAATAAATAAATAACATCACTTAATAGTGTTGGAATTTTTTCCTCCTGCATCTTAGAAATGCTCCGTGCTAAAGACTATTAATATGCACCATATTAAAATGGTGCATACAAGTTGTAGTCTGGAAGCCCTACCCAGTTTGTAGGGTGAATCTGTGATATCTGATCTAGTAGCCGGAGTAGAAAACACCATATTGGGTTCCCTAATGTGGAAGCCAGTAATGGTATCATAATTCTTGTAGAACGTTGCTGGTGTCTGAGTGGGTGCGTGTTCCAAACAAACACAGACTATTTTTTGGAAGAGGGGGCTGGGGAAAGAAGAAGGAAAGAGTCATCACTCACTCCCTACCTCACACATAGTTAGTATTTGCATTGTATCTAACTGATAATTGCCAGGATCACCTCTGACCCTTATGAGATCTTCGTAAAACCCATCCCTACTGATGTATTGGTGCTGTCAGACCAGGATGCATGTGGTCCAGCTGTTACATTTTTGCTCAGTGTAATCTACCACAAACCTCCACCCTCCGTGCTTCTGGGTATTCCCCCTTGTTACGTTTTATCACCTTGGAACTTAATAGTCCCTTAATTGAAAGCATTAAAACTTTGAAACACACTGGGAGGTATTTATTATGCTACGAATTGGTGGAGGATGACATCGGAGTTGATCATTTTTAGGCCAAAATAGATGGATCTGGAAAAACATATATATATTTTTTTCCCAACTCTGGCATACCTTCAGATCAACTTAGCGTAATATGGTGGGGGTGAGTAGAGTTTGGGATGAGATGAGACTTCAGGCTGCGGAGAAGGTAATGGAAACTGTCCATCCCAGCCATCATGGTTCTCCATGGACTTATCCGGTATATGCCAGGAGGGTTATCACTTATCTCCTGTAAGCATGCATTATTTTGTACTATTTGGACATACATTATACTTTACATCAGGGATCAGCAACCTTGACTCTCCCGATGCTTTGAAACTTCATCTTGCATGATCCCCAGGTACTCATTAGATTGGAACATATTTCCCATGAGCCCCAGCCAAACAGGGGCGAACTGGCAAGACTCAAGGCACACGGGCAATAGGAGATCATGGGACAACCTCATTGTGGGGTTTTGGCACGCAAGGGGGCCCTCCATCTGATTTCCACATGAAGGAGCTCATTGCCAGTGTGGGTCTGGTCCAACCGAGGCTTAGAGGACCATCATGGGGCCCACTCCTAGGCTGAGTCCCTCGGGCGGTGCCCTATTGTCCTAATGGTCAATCGGCCCCTGTTTCCAAAACATCTGGAGAGCAAAGGTTAGGTTGCAGACCCATGCTTTACAGTTTTGCACTGTTTGTTTTGGATTTGGGCTTACATTATGGTGGATTTAGAACAGGAATCTCAAACTCCGGCTCCAATTGTGTCCGATCTACACCACCCATGATTCTCTGGCCATTTATTGCATCTAAAGAAGTCTGGGAATTGTAGGCAATAAACATCTGGGGGAGTCAGGGATGGAGATCGCCGATTTAGCGGTTCTTTTCTTTTTTTTATTAGTGATTCACTATCATCCTGGAATTTGTTTTCATAACTGGTCTTGAATTAAAAGTCATGGCTGTTCACCGCAAAATGGATATCAATGTGAGCCGATAGCTGTCAACCTGCACCATTTATCCTACAAATTTAGAAAAACTCAGCTATTTTGAGCTAAAACGCGGTCGTCAAACACAGCCCCTTGCTAAACAGGGTTATTCAAAGAGTATCAAAAAGTCACCGCACGTTCGATGACTTTTTGATCTCTTCAATAAGGCATGATTTGGCGATCCCATTTCGGTGACCATGCGGTGTATTCAGCAAACACCACAGGGCCGCCGTAATGCAAGGAAAACACGCCGAAAACTCGCCGCAAAACCCGCAAAAACATCTGGATTAACCCTGCCGAAAACGCCAGAAAAACCCAAGCAGGAGCCGATCACACGCAGCGCAGCCGCCGGAAAAACCCGACACCGCAGACGAATGGAGTGAAAAAATTAATAAAACAGTTCGCTTGACTGTTTGAAAAGTGAAACGCTGTTTGCAAAGAAACTACTTAACGAAAATGTCTGAAATTTAAATATGAGGTCCAAGGAATGATAATAAAAAAGGGCTGTTACAGAAAAAAGAACAAACGTTTAAAAAAAATAAAAGAATCGGAAAAAGGTTTTTGGGAAAAAA
Organism: Leptobrachium leishanense; assembly: GCA_009667805.1. Lineage (NCBI taxonomy): Eukaryota > Metazoa > Chordata > Amphibia > Anura > Megophryidae > Leptobrachium > Leptobrachium leishanense. Next base: position 132,397,623 of record CM019069.1, on the reverse strand, counting down.
ATCCTGAAAAAGCCTTTAAATATCCCAAAAAATCTATCTATAAAGAGACTTTTTACTGCAGAATATTATAATCAACGGTTAATTAAAATGGGAATATTTTTAACATTGAAGCCTATGGGATTCGCCTGAATAAATCTGCTGCATGAAGCAACCGAATGGCAGGGCAATTCGTCAACTTTTCACTGCCCGTTTTTGTTCTCTGAATAGATGAAGCTATGGGGATTTCACTGCCCTCGAACAGGTACCGTACAGGCACCGTATGTGCAGGCAATCCGCCAACATTTGGCGAACTGCCTGCTCTTTGAATAGCCGAATGGCCAGGAAAGGTAGCCGAACGCTGAATTTCACTGTTCGGTTACCTTTCGGCAGCCATTCGGATCTCTTTGAATAACCCTGATAGATTTTGGATGACCTCTTCAATCCATATGTTCTGATACCAACCACTGTGATGATATTAATAAACCAAAAATGACAACTACAGCTAAAACCCACGTTAAAGGTGTTAGAACAGGTTTTCAGTTACAAAGACGATATCTCTGTTTTTGAAAAAATCCATAAGGGAGAGAAACAGATAAGTCGGGGCAGTTCATGGATCTCCAGGCAGTCCTCCCTCGGCAGTCCATGTAATTCACACACATCAGGAGGGGGGTTTAACCATTTAACATAAGCTCTTAAAACACCTTACAATCAATTATTTGACATAGAACTTTAACCTCGCATGTTCTCTGTTCATTATCGTGATATACTGCAGACCCGAGATCCCCCCGAAGATCCTACTGGTTGTATCATGTCATTGCTAAGAACAGTTTGTAGAGCTCTTAGTGGACAGAGAGATTTATCGTGTGAGCAATGTGGGTGATCTTAGGACCGTTTTTACTGAAATTTTAAGGCCGTTACAGAGGAATGTGCTTATCACGAGGAATTTATTTTTCTTTTGTTGTTTTTTTTTATATACAAAATCTGACAGATATTTGAAATTACGCACATTTTATGTTAGAATCAACTATTTAACCCAAGCGATTTTTGTTGAATTATTTTTATCTTAACTTTTCAATTTATGTTTCAAATGCTAACAATTAAATATGGGGTAAAATAGAAATTTGCACATATACATTGTTCTTCCGAGATAAAAATTTAAAATAATGCAAATGACTTCATATTTAATTAGTTATGTATTTGTTTATCATTACAGAAATATGGTTGGAATGAAAGATTCTGAATTCTAGATGGCGTCTCTTATCTGGCAAAATGTCACATGGGGGGTCTACATTATCAGCATACAGGCAGAAATGCCCTTTGTGTCAGATCCAGTACATGTGATAGACATAAATAATAAAAACAGAAAGATCTCCTGCTTATAGAGATGTGCAGTGATCACAGTGAGATTATTAGCAATGCAGCTTCCAAAAAATACCAGCACGATATAAAAAATATTATCTGTATGAGGCATAATGCCTGTATATGGAAATTACAGTAACACATTGTATCTGTACTGTACAAACATTTTCAGTCATTACAACTCTATGAATGTTATCCCTGCGCAGAAGCGAGTGACCTCAGAGCTCTCCTTGTATTATAACCTCTTCCTGGCTGTTGCATAGCAACAGTAATGTGTTTGAACTTTTTGTTACAGTGAGGTTTGGGGCTGCTATGTGCAGCTTGTTTTATCCCTCTGGATAGAGATAAGTTTCATTTGTTTATCCACAGGAGGCACACTTATCTGACTTTAAAAAGTTGTGAAAATTGGGTTTTTTGGGTACTTTTCAATTTATTGCAATACAAAATCGAGATAACTCGAATTTGGTGTGAAGGGGTTAAGGGTGTGATAAGATGATACCTTAAAGAATGTTAAAATAATTGTATTATAATAATTTAGATCCAAACATTCTAAGAACATTCTAAGAAAATTCTGCGGAACATGGTTGAATGTGATAAGACAAGATCCTCACAACGCACCGCAAAAGTGTTGCATGAACGTTAAGTACTTGTGCAACCACATAACCCACCAGTGAGACGTACCCTCAAAAGAGACAATTTAAAATACTTATGTTCAGAAGCTTGTATCCAGATTGTCAATATTTACTGGTTCACTAATATGAAAAGAAAAGAAAGAAAAAAAAACAATTGTGCAGTACACCCCCTAAATCCCTTGAGGAAACTCACTTTTCCCTTAACCTTATTGATAATGGTGTGCGGGACTGACAGGGATGATCCCTCCCAACTTGTCTCTTTCTCTGATGTCCCTATTAATACAGGGAGGGGACATCGCAGTAGGTCTTCATAAAATAAATAAGCATGTAAAATGCAGATACCCAGGGACCTTACTTACTTTTTTGAGCCTCCAATGGCTCTCTTTCATGTGCCAGTGACACTTCTGGTAGTGTCCTACCATCACCCTGTGGTTCTTGCTTTTCTCCTTTCATCCATCTCCGCTGATCTCTAGAAAACCCAGAGAAGGTGGATCAGATTCTGATGGACAGTGCGTGAAAAGTGCTTCCCATTCAGTGCAGATGTTCCAGAGGAAATTCATTCTCAGGGTGATGGAGGGGATAGAAATATTGTTTAACGGCTGACTGACGATATTGGGAATCTTAGTGTAGTGCTTTTGCTACCATCAACATCATTCAAAGGACATTAAAGGATTTGATTCAAAATGTATTAACTGGAAATCAGAAAAAAAAGCAAAATCACTTAATATAATTCTCTCCGATTTGGGATTCTTTTCTGAATACCGGCTAGATCCGAGGACAGTGAGTTGTCAGCCAGGAAATAAGTCACAGTACTTGCTCTGAGCCTTAATTAACAGCTCCTACACATAGTATAGGAGCCGTCAATGTGCAGTAAAGTGCTGTTAATCTGAGTTTACGGCTTGGACAAGGGCTCAATCTGTTAATCCAAGGGTCAGCAACTTGGACCCTCCAGAGGTTTAGGAAATACATTTCACCTGAGACTCAGGTAACCTAATGAGTGACAGAGCATCATGGGAGATGAAGTTCCAAAATATCTGCAGGGCCAAGGCTGCTGACCCATGTGTTAAGCTAACGATTTGAGCCATTATGCATAACGGCCTGAGTTGTTAACTTAAGCCAGGTGCACCTTGCGCAAATGTTTGAATCCTTTATGACAGACACTTAGGCTAGGGTCAGACGAGCGTGATTTCTACGGACTGTACGTCCGTGCAAACGGATGTACGTCAGTACAGAAGACGCAGTAGTGGCCACACAGTCCGTTTATTCACTGACGTATATTTTGACGGATGTAGGAGGGAAAATAAATTAAATAGCAAAACCATTTTGTCCGTGAAAAATGCTGGACGTATAAATGCAGTCCGTCTGACCACGTTCCATCACTCACACACAAAGCTATGTGGACGTTGCGGACGCAGCGCACTTTGTGCGGCCGTTCTAGCTGTTGTACGTTCTTGCCTGCCTTGCGTCCGTGGGCCGCGGCCGTTGTGCGCCTGCAGTTCAGTGCGGACGTACTTCATGTGTCCGGCTCCAATGGGCTTCCTGTCATGCTATCACGAACGTACTTTTAGGCGCAATCACGGACGTGAACACTACGCTCGTCTGACAGCAGCCTAAAGTCACCACAACCCTTTACATTACATTGAATGGTCATGGTGCCAAGTAGGCATGTGCATCTAGTTTCGTCCAAACTTAGTTTTCATCCGAGATTTCCATACTTGTGATTTCGGATGCGTTTCCGAAGCAATAATTGGCCGAAATTTCGAATCGATCCGAAATAACGAATTGCGGTCCGATTCGAAATGATCCGATACGGAAATGAATCGATCCGAAATGATCCGAAATGGAAAAAAAAACGGATCGGAATGAAAAAAACCCGCCATGCACATGTCTAATGCCAAGTGTCCCTTCAATTCTTTTGAACTGGAAGTAATAGAGTTCGCTCTAAACATCTTAAATTCCCTTCAGGGCAATAAAAGATTATTTAAGTAATTTATATTACAACTTTATTTTATTTTTACAGCCTTTTAATTCATTAAATGCTAACCATAACAAGCATCTTTTTTTTCTCGAAACATATCGTTGTAATGCCAGTGTTACCAATTTTCTTTTTAATACGGTAATTATTATTTTTTTTTTTAGGAACCGCAGCTGGTTTATTCCCAGCCGTGGCACATGGACAAGTAAGGAGAAAAATAAAACTTTTAGAGCAGTATTTTTCCATTATCAGGACTGAATCCAAATAACATTAACGTGAGAGAGAGAAAAGGTTATTTTCCAATAACTTCGCGGCAGCCTGACATTTCAACCTCATACAACTATGTTCCAATTCTCTCGGAAACCTTGTAACATCTAGATACCTTTTATTTATGACAGAGCAATTATTTCCATGGAAACACATTACATCGCCGCAAGATTACAGATTCCCAGCAATAGAATCTGTTCGGTATGGGAGGCTTTGCACCAAGTAAAACATTTTGGACAATTTAAAATACAATAGCAATAAGAGGAAGCATTATTGCATATAAGAGATGATCAATATATGTTTGCTGACTGTAGCAGCAGCTTAATGCGAAAAAAGGTTCGATACGTTTCTCTAGAGGAAAGTATTGCAGTGTGGACTGTATTCTGTAAGTAATAATATCATTAAAGGAACACTCCATGGTGCATCACTCATATTTATACATTATAGAGGTAATGTAGAACGAAATGTGAAAAAAATAAAGGCTAAGCGGTAAACAAAACCGCTTCGCTGTCGAACTGGGAATCTGCTGCGAACTCTCAGCCGACGTCTGGTCCCTCTCTAAGAAACGAATAAGAAGAGTTAATGAATATATTTCCATGTATGATGTGATTAACGCATATTAAGTAATTACCTAAAGAAGTGAGCGAAGCGAATAAAGAATTCGCTGCACCCACCACAGAGAAATAGGATTACTTAAGAGGCAATCCAAGAGTCAGGAGATGCTCGTTGAGCTACTTTAGAAGTCGTTATCATCAGACACCATCGCGCTTGTAAAGTAATCAGCCTAAGGCTAATGATTTCAGAATGATTAGGTGAATACTGTATTTCACAAGAATGTAGTCCCAGTAAAAGCTCCAGAGTTATAAATGTCAGATTTTATTCTCACGTTTTGCGCAGTAGACTTACCTTAGGAATGCTTTAGACGGCAAAGCAAAGATGCTTTCATATCTGTTGAATACCTTTAACAGATTTGCAAATTCCAGGGCCCCTATTACAGGCTTCGCGCAGCGCATTTGCGTGCGCGCAAATGCGCTTTTGCGTGAGGACAAAACCATTTGCGCGGAACGTCGTAGTACGACGTTCGCGCAAACGATACGCGTTATCGTCTACCGCGACAGCTAAGATTGTAATACCATGTGCGCACCACCGCACAAACGCATTTGCGCTCACAACGTTAAGTATAGGATGCACGCACTAAATTACGCTCGCAGAGGGTTCGTGCAGGGTCACTCGCATTAGACGTTAACGCGCAATTTGTGCACGAACATCGTAATACGACGTTCAGCGCAAACGGTCTTGCCCCTCGCGTTAATGCCTTGTTGCGTGCGCGCACAATTGTGCGCGAAGAATGTAATAGGGCCCTTGCGGTTTTCTCTGGCCTTTTCGTATTTTGTACGTTTCGTCTGAATGTGGTACCTTTATTCCGCCAACTATGCTTTCTACATGTGTTTCTTATACCGCAATAAAAAACATATTATTTAAAGTGATACAACACCCAGGGAAGGAGCTCTAAGACTTCGGAGTAACTAACTCCTCAGCAGATTCAGAGGTGAAGAAATGTTTCGGCCTCTATCGCAGCCTTTCTCAAGCCTGACAGGATTGAGAAAGGCCACGAGTGCGTTTGAAACGTAGTGTTTTCTGTCTGAGTAAAAGTGCCTAAATACTTACATAGATGTGCCTGGCCCACCTTTTCTTCACTTCTGGATGGTTTTATTTTATGGGCTCACGACAAGAATCTGTAAAGTAAACCAATGTTTCATTGGACACATGCTAGATGCTACTGACGTCATGTAGACGTGGCCGACACCTAAAAAAATGTAAAAGCAGCTATAAACTGTGATATCAGTGTTACTTTGCATTCTTTGCACAACAAAGGAATTTGCCAATGACTCACTATTCTCTGACACGGACATACACATTCTTCTTCAGGATTCACAGGAGCTCTTGTCCTTGGTGCACAGTCTACTGTTACAACTTTATAGAGGTTATTCAGAGAGCACCGATATGTCACCAACATTTCGGTGCTCTGTCGTTCCCCGCACTTTGTGGGATCAAATTTCCCCACCCTGCGGTGAATTCACCATTCACCACAGGGTCCACAAAGTGCAGTGAATCGGCTGCTGAGTGCCGCCGTCAACCCGCCGCAAACCCGTCGCCTGCCATCGGCAGCCCGCCAGACAGCCACTGCAAACACACCGGACAGCCGCCAAACACAGCCGACGAGCCGCTGAGCACAGTGCCGACCAGCTGCAGGAAAAAGCCGACAACCTGACAAACGGGTAAAAAAAACAAAAAACAATATGATTGGAAGTGTCAAAATTGAAACGCTGTTTGCAAAAGTACTGAACGAAAATGTCTGGATATAAATATATATATATATAAACATAAGGTCCTATGAATGATAATGAAAAGGTCTGTTACAGAAAAAAACGAAAAACTGCTTTAAAAAAAAAACGAAAAAAAAATTGCCCAAAAAATTTTGAAAAATGCCTGAAGGATCCTAAAAAAAAATCAATAAATGAAGAGACTTTTTGCTGCAGATTAAAATAATAAATGGTTTATTAGATATTGAATAAAGATGGGAATATTTTTAACATTGAAGCCTATGGGATTCGCCTGAATGAACCTGCCGAATGAAACCACCGAACAGCATCGCAGTTCGACAACGTTTCACTGCTGTTCGGTGTCTCTGGATAGATTAACCATTGCTTCTCTATGGGGGATTTCACTGCCTTCGAACAGGCACCGTACGTGCAGGCAATTTGACAAAAGTTGGCGAACTGCCTGCTCTCTGAATAGCCGAATGGCCCCGAAATGTCACCATACGGTGAATTTCCCTGTTCGTTGACATTTCGGAGCCAGATCGTCTCTCTTTGAATAACCCCTACTTTTTTTGAGAAGCACCAGTGTTTGCCACCACTGCACCTTAATCTATGCTGCGTTTCAATTCTACAAATTTAGTAAAAATAAAGTTTTTGGTAAAGTACCTTTCTGTTTATTAATCTGGCCTGAGCAGGAAATGTATAAAAATAAAAATCATAAAAATGTCAAACTATGTCCCAGTCGTTCCAGTTTCCTGAAGACTTTGTTGCGATAAAAGTAAACTGATGAATGATGTCACCGGTGTCTTCATGCTCAGGTGAATTCTCTTTCAGCTTTCCTTTTTCTCTACGTGTTAAATCGATTAAAGGCCTGGGTTATCATATTTGCAGCTCTAGTAAACAATGCAGCGGTTAAGCTAGATCAATACTGTAGAATATGCAGTCTGCTCAAGAACGTCAAGTACAAAAGCACAAAAAATGCATTATGTCTACAATGACCTTAATAACCTGTTAATGAATAGGGTTTTTAGTAGGCTTGTGCACCGATTTTTTTTTTTTTTTGCGGTTCGATTCGTTTTTTCGGATTTTTAAACTTTTCGATTCGGCTCGTTTCGACCGATTTCTGTTTCGATTCGGTTCGGCTCGACTCGTTTTTCGTGTATTTTTTTTCGGAATTTCGACCATTTTTCGTATTTTCGTGTCACTTAGTTCGTTTTGTATCGACTTTTCGTATTTTCGGAAATTTTCGTTTTTCGGAAATGTAAATGGTTTCGGAATATCGACCATTTTTCGTATTTTCGTGTCACTTAGCTCGTTTTTTGTATCGACTTTTCGTATGTTCGGAAATTTTCGTTTTTTCGGAACGTCTGTTCTCCTCGTTTCAAAGCAATAAATTTCAATTTGACACATTTCAAGTACATTCGAAAATTCCGAAAATATTTCGTTTCGGCTCGGAAAACTTTTCGGATCTGCCATTTTCGGATCTAAAAATTTTTGGAAAATCGGCCGCATCCGAAAACACGAATCGGGAAATTTCGTGAAAATTCCGAAATTCCGAAACCCGAAACGCACATCCCTAGTTTTTAGGTTGATACATTCCTTACAACCTTCAAATATTTGCCACGAACGTTCCCATGTATGTGGACATGCAAAGAATGGGCCCAGACAGTAATAGGGAATTGCAGTCCTGCAGGTCCAACATTGCACATGGCTGACTTTCTTTATGGTCAACATTTCAGGTATGACTATGAATGGTTGAACTGGTGGAGTACTTTACACTATCCCACGCTCCCATGTTACTAGGTCCCCATGTTCCTCTTTTACCTGGACTCTGGCTCTGTTTCTTCTTCTGAATGTTGCACTTAAAGTGATTTTTTTGCTTGCTTATTATTAAGCGCTTTACCTTGCACAACCCTCACAAAGTTTATTATACCCATAAAATACATGTTTGCGACACAATAAAACTAGTTTTCCTCTTTGAGGGAGAGGGTAAGGCACCAGCTTAATGTTTAACATGTATCTGTGTATGTGTTCCTATGAGATAGGAACAAGTGTGAGTTCTCCTCCTAAATCACTATTGATTTGATGATCTATTCACAAAGCACCGAAATTGCATGCAATTTCGGTGCTTTGTGTTTTGGCCCGTTTCAGCTAGCTTCGTCAATCCATTTTGCAGAAAATGCAGGGAATTCACTATTTAGCGAACGGTCCCCGTATTTTGCCAAAATTGGAGTCGGCGAAGCAGTTATTGAATCGACGAATTGGCATCGGTGAATTCCATCGAATTAAAAAAAAAAAATGAAATCTCCTATTCTCTTTCTAGGAGTTGTAAACAGTAAATAAATGTGTCTAAATAATAAAAATAAGTCATTTAAAAAATAATAAAATAAAAAATAATAAAAAGGTCAGTTCCGAAACAATAAAAAAGTTTTTAAAAAATGAAAAACCCAAATATGTTGTCTAAAAAATAAAAGAAATGCAAATAGGTCTTTTTTAAAATAAAAGCGGTTTGAAGAAAACAAAAAGAATAAATGGTCTTTTAAAAAAAAAAAACAAACTAAAAAAGATATGTGTTTACATCATATCCTATGGGATTCGCCTGTTTAAAGCTGTCGAATTGAAACACTGAAAAATCAGGGCATTTTGCCAGAATTTGGGTGCAATTCAGCTTTCTGTGAATAGAAGACATAAAAGTCTTCTATGGGACATTTTCAGTGCTGCCAAACGCTGACGAATTGAGGTGAATTGCACTGTATTTTGCTTCCAATTCAGCAGTATTTGGCAAATTGACAGTTTAGTGAATAGACAAATGGGTTCGAAATTGAGCCGAAAGGTGAAATTAACCATTTGGCGCAATTTGGGGCCTATTCGGAAGATAGTGAGTAATCCATTTAATGTTCTTGGTGGCCTTTCATTCTTTTAAGATCAGGGGCGGACTGACCAGTCGGGCACTCGGGCACTGCCCGAGGGCCCGTGGGTTGGTAGGGGCCCGGTATTGGCATGATGAACAGTGGGCTTAGTTTCCCTCAGCCCCGGTAACCAGACCACGGTCACCGGAGCTATGATCGTCCAACAGCCAGCTCAGCGGTGCACTCCTCTCCCTCCCAAACCGCCGTGATGGCGGCGCTTTGCAGCGTGCCTGCCACATTCTAAACACTAGCACGGCACACTACATTGGCACCGCCCCCTCCCATGATGCGGCAGGTCACGCAGCATCAGAAGAAGAGGACAAAGAAACAAGCATGCGGTCCAGCCTGCCTGCTTCCACAGAAGATTCTTCAATAGGGTATGGTGAATAGGGATGAGCTGTTCGGGTTCGGACGGTTCGGGGTTCGACCCGAACTTAGCCTGTTCGAGCAGATCGCAAACCCTGAACATTTCCGGGTGTTCGCCGCATGTTCGACCACAATGGACCACAATGCATTTTCCCACTGCCTGAAGCTCGTAATTGGCTACAGCCTTGCACCTGACCACAGGTCTGGTGCAAGACTGGTTGAACACTATGCCAATCACCGCTCAGAGTCCTGTTTGGGCAAATTTTGCCCAATAATGGGCTCACAGAGCTAAGTCCCGCAGCACACTATATAAGGTTTCAACGCAGCGCTTCTGCACGCATTTCAGAGGAGATTTCAAAGAAGATAGTTGTGTGTGCTGTTACTGCCGGTCTGCCACGCTACTGGGGGGGTCTGGGGGGGTCTCATTTCCACCAAATATCAGGGAATTTAGGTGATGTGTGTCTTGTCACTGTGCCAGCAAGGTTTTTGGGTTTACAACTTTATTTAAAACATTTGTGTATTGAGGTGATTTTCTGGGTCTTGTCACACTGTGCCAGCAAGTCTTTTTGGGTCTCGTTTATACCAAATATCAGGGAATTTAGGTGATGTGTGTCTTGTCACTGTGCCAGCAATTTTTTTGGGGATTTACAACTTTCTTTAAAACATTTGTGAATTGAGGTGATCTTCTGGGTCTCGTCACACAGCCAGCAATTATTTTTGGGGCTCACTAATTTCTTTAAAACACTTGTGAATTAAGGTGATCTGTGTCTCGTCATACAAACAGTACCACGCTGTATTTTGGGGCTCACTAATTTCTTTAAAACACTTGGGAATTAAGGTGATCTTCTGTGTCTCGTCACACAGCCAGCAATTTTTTTTGGGGCTCACTAATTTCTTTAAAACACTTGGGAATTAAGGTGATCTGTGTCTCGTCATACAAACAGTACCACGTTGTATTTTGGGGCTCACTAATTTCTTTAAAACATTTGTGAATTAAGGTGATCTGTCTCTTGTCACTGGCTGCCAGCTATCAGTGTGTCTCCCTGAGTTATACCAGAGTTATTTAAATCTTTATACCAGAGTTGAATCAGAGTTCTGTATATATTAATCTATATATCACTCACCATGTCTGAAAAAACAAAAAGGACAGGCAGACGCTCCCAGCCACAGATAAGAGGGCAAGCAGCCCCTGTGTCGGGAGCCTGTGTCTCTGGTCGTGGTGGACGTGGTGCATCCTCTGCAGGGGCACGCTTGTCCTTTCTAACTGGTGCTGGCCGTCTTAAGCAGCAGCAACATACAGAGGACTTGGTGGATTGGCTAACCAGGCCATCCTCATACTCCGAGTCCTCTGCCAGCCAGGCTTCTAGTGCTTTACAGTCCACCTCAGCTGCCAAAGCATCTAATGCAGCCTCCATGTCCACAGCTACTCCTGCCGTAGCCTCGCTATCACACACGGAGGAGTCAGCTGAATTGTTTGACTACAATGAGAGTGACATGCTGCTTGAGGATGCGGAGCAAGTACAGTGCTCTGATTCAATCTCTGAGGTTTAGCAAGGGAGTATAATCAACCTAGAGGAAGGGGGTGCCAGTGATGACACACAAATTACTGGCACACATGTTGCCCCAGCAGCTGCAGCATACTGCCAAGCTGGCTCCAGTGACGAGAAGATAGGGGGTGAAGATGACATTGATGATGATGAGGTCACTGACTCCACCTGGGTGCCAGATCGAATTGAGGAATCAAGTGAGGAGGAGGGGGAGGAGGAGGAGGAGGAGGCACAGCAAACACGAGGCACAACATCCTCTGTGACCAACCGTAGCACTAGCCAGTCCAAGGCATCACATGTCAGGGCTGCTCCAGTGCAGAGCGCTGTTGTCTCAAAGAACACATGCAGGAAATCTGCTGTCTGGGAGTTCTTTAAGAACTGTGCAGCAGACCCCACCGTTGCTATTTGTAATCTATGTCAGAGGAGGCTGACGCGTGGGATAAACACCGGACACTTGGGTACCACGTGCTTGAGGCGACATATGAACAAGTGCCACACATCCCGTTGGGGCAAAACTTTGCGTAGGTCCTCCTCCTCCTCATCTGTCTCTACCCACACTGTATGTCCTGCCATGCAATTGCCTACAACCTCCACCGACAGGGATGATGCTACAGTAATGGATGTACCAGCAGGTCCTTGCTCACAATGTGACATCATCCCAGTAGCTGAAGATTTACGCAGTCAGATTACGTTGCCGCAGCTGCTGCAGCGAAAGAAAAAATATAGTCCCAACCATCCCCAAGCACAGTGTCTAAATGCCAGCTTAGCAAAATTACTCGCATTGCAGCTGCTGCCTTTCCAGCTGGTGGACTCTGCTCCCTTCCATGAATTTGCTGAATGCGCTGTACCACAGTGGCCGGTTCCAAAACGCCATTACTTTTCACGCAAGGCCATTCCAGCACTATACCATCACGTGGAAGACAATGTTATCCAGTCATTGGGAAAGGCAGTCAGCAGCAAGGTGCATGTCACTTTAGACACGTGGTCCAGAAAGCATGGACAGGGTCGTTACATTTCCTTCACAGCACACTGGGTACCTCTGATTGCAGCTGGGAGGGATCCAAGACGGGGCTCAGTGCTGGAGCTTGTTCATCCACCACGCCTCCAGAAAGCTGCTTGTATGAGGTCTGTCTGCTCCACCACCACCACCTCTTCCTCCTCCTCCTCCTCTGTCTCTGGCGAAGTGGCAGTTAAACCGACGCCTGACAGGGTCTACGCAATGGCTCAAGCAAAAAGATGCCATACTGTGCTTGAGCTGGTTTGTTTAGGGGACAGGAGCCACACCGGGTCAGAAATTTTGTCAGCTCTGCAGGGGCAGGTGCAGAGATGGTTAACACCACGCCAGCTTGAGCTGGGAATGATCGTCTGCGATAATGGCAGCAACCTTCTCTCCGCCCTACGCAAGGGTAAATTGCCGCATGTACCATGCCTAGCACACGTCCTAAATCTGGTGGTACAGTGTTTCCTAACCAAGTTCGCCTGGCAGAAATTCAAAGAGAATTCCACCTTCCCACAAACCGTCTGGTCTGTGACATGCCCACCAGGTGGAACTCGACATTAGCAATGCTGCAGCGTCTGCACAAGCAGCAGAGGGCCATCAACGAGTACCTGTGTGAGTATGGCACAAGGACAGGTTCAGGTCAACTTGGTTTTTTCCCCCCCCCCGCAGTGGCTGATGATCAAGGATGCATGCACTGTACTGTCACCATTTGAGGAGGCAACGAGGATGGTGAGCAGGGACAGTGCATGCATCAGTGACACAATTCCTTTAGTGTTCCTGCTGGAGCACACTCTGCGGGGAATTATAGATGTGGCTCTAAAGGCAGAGCAGCGGGAGGAAGAGGAGGCCTTCCCTAGCTCTCAAGGCCCCAGTCTTTCTGCAGACAGCATTCCAGCGGGTCCTACTCAGATCAGACAGGAGGAGGAGGAGGATGAGGAGGACTATTTAAGTAGTGGGATCATTGAAGGTGGGGATTCATCAAGGCAGGGTTTTGTGTGCCCAGAAACAGAAGGGCTTGTGCGTGGCTGGGAGGAGGAAGTGCACGATACGGTCATCCTCATTGACCAGGAAGACTCGGCAGCTAATGCCACCTCCAACCTATGCTGCATGGGCTCCCTAATGATGCAAAGCCTGCTAAAGGACCCCAGGATTCGTGCTATCAAGGATAAAAAAGGGTTACGGTGTGAAGGCACTTGCTGCCATGAAAGGCACAATATCTGGCTGCACTGATGCCCATTAAAAAAATCTTTTCAATATATGACCACATGGTCCACCCCTGCACTCTTCCACAATACCACAGAGGGGTTACTGTATGATGATACTTGATGGCCTGGCATTAAAGGCACAGTATCTGGGTGCACTGACGCCCATTAACAGATAAAAAAAAACACTTTTCAATATAGGACCGCATGGTCCACCCCTGCACTCTTCCACAATACCACAGAGGGGTTACTGTATGATAGTACTTGCATGCCTGGCACTAAAGGCACAATATCTGGGTGCACTGCCATTGACACCTGTATCAGATTCATATCCTCAGAGGGGTTACGGTGTGACGTCACTGTTGCCGACGCTAAAAGCCCAATTTTAAAGCACCTATTGTTACTTTCATCCAAAGCCTGCATAATTTTCACAATAACTTAGCCCAAAAAAACACTAAACTTTTTCTGCGTGTCCTAAAAATGTCTTTTCATACAGGCTGCCGCCCCAAGCAGTTTATGGATAGATTAAAGGAAAAGCATTTACCGTCATATGAAACGTCATTTTTTTGTTTTTAAGTGTTTCTATCCATCCTAGAAATCCGCCACTTCACGGGCAGGTTATGGGGACCTCCTAGGCACGATATTTGAAGGAATTTTTCGTTTTTATTTTTAACCCTTATTTCATGGAAAACTCACTGTCCCTTTAAAAACGTTTTTTTTTTTAAACTTTTTGTCCTTGTTTCCTGTCCCCCAGGGCACTACCCGGACCCCCATACACCTTTTATGGCAAATATGTAGCATATATGCCCTCTTGGAGGGCACTCTAAAAAACCGAATTTTCAGCCCCATTGACTTGCTTGGGGGTTCGGGTTCGGTCCCGAACAAATGGGAATTTCGGGTTCGGGCTCGAACCGAACTCGGGGAGTGTTCGGCTCATCCCTAATGGTGAATGACTGGGGGGGGGGCGGTGGTGAATACGATGACAATGATATGCGAGGGGGGTTTAACATGAGAACAATATGCTGGGGAGGGGGTGAGTAAGAATTTATATGCTGGGGAGGGGGTGAATAAAATAAATGATATGCTGGGGAAGGGGACAATAAAATTAAATATATGCTGGGGAGGGGGAGAATAAAATTAAATATATGCTGGGGAGGGGGAGAATAAAATTAAATATATGCTGGGGAGGGGGTGAATAAAATAAATGATATGCTGGGAAGGGGAGAATAAGATAAATGATATGCTGGGGAGGGGTGAATAAAATAAATGATATGCTGGGGAGGGGGAGAATAAGATAAATTATATGGTGGGGAGGGGTGAATAAAATAAATGATATGCTGGGGAGGGGGAGAATAAGATAAATGATATGGTGGGGAGGGGTGAATAAAATAAATGATATGCTGAGGAGGGGAGAATAAGATAAATGATATGGTGGGGAGGGGTGAATAAAATAAATGATATGCTGGGAAGGAGGAGAATAAGATAAATGATATGGTGGGGAGGGGTGAATAAAATAAATTATATGCTGGGGAGGGGGTGAATAAAATCAATTATATGCTGGGGAGGGGGTGAATAAAATCAATTACATGCTGGGGAGGGGGAGAATAAAATAAATTATATGCTGGGAGGGGGAGAATAAAATAAATTATATGCTGGGCAGGGGGTAAATAAAATATATGCTGGGGAGGGGGCGAATAAAATAAATTATATGCTGGGGAGGGGGCGAATAAGATAATTTATATGCTGGGGTGTATAAGAATTTATATGCTGGGGTGACTAAGATAATTTATATGCTGGGTGGGGTTTAATAAAATCAGTATGTTACTGTGAGTTTTATTGCTGTGGAGCTCTGTTATACGCTCATACACACCGCACATTACTGTGAGTTTTATTGCTGTGGAGCTCTGTAATATGCTCATACACACCACACATTACTGTGAGTTTTTTTGCTGTGGAGCTCTGAGATACGTTTATACGTTCAGAAGTTGTATGTGCATGTATTATTGATGCAGCATATATGCTCAGATTGACTT
The DNA here is from genome assembly GCA_009667805.1 of Leptobrachium leishanense. Lineage (NCBI taxonomy): Eukaryota > Metazoa > Chordata > Amphibia > Anura > Megophryidae > Leptobrachium > Leptobrachium leishanense. Next base: position 132,382,033 of record CM019069.1, on the reverse strand, counting down.
TGACAGGCACAATAACTTAACGTGAGATAATTGTGGTTCTTAATTCTGATTGGCTGAATCACTTGAAAAAAACTGTGCACACTCTTATTTTTGCACACAACGGAACTGCTCGAGCATTTGTGCGCGTCCGGTTTACGCGCATTATTGCTCGACGGATGAAAAAAAGCGCAAGGATTGTAATTCCAGCGTTGCGCGTGCGTTTTTGCGTGAAGAATGTAATTTATCCCTTTTTAAATGGACATGCTGGGCACCAAAATAACTCTAGCTTGCTAAAATTGTTGTTATGGTGTCAAGGCTATCGCAGTTTTTAAAATTATTTAGTTGTCTAAAACTGGACTCCAAAGCCAACACTGCTACTCTAGCCAGAAGCCCTTTCCCTCAGAGAGCCAAGGAATTACATTTCTAGGTTTCAAGTTCTCACCATAACTCGTCATTAATTATTGTGAGAGAAAAGAGCTGAGAGTGTGTGTGTGTGTCTGTTTGCCTATTGGAAAAGGGTTATTGGACTACCGATAAATACACAAACTACTTACAGACTGACTGACAAGCCTGAGAAAGCCCAAGTAGGAGGAGTGAAACGTATCACTAATCAGTCAATACATCATATTTTCTTTTACCCCAAAGGGAATTGTTTGGTGTATAAAGATTATAAGTAACAAACCCACCGTTTTGTCGCTTAGTTGAGAAAAAGTAGAGAACTAGTGTCATGGCATCAGGTTAGGACCCATCTTTAGAGCTCACCTCGATGTGGCAGGTGGGCTTAAGTACTTTAACAGCCATTCAAGTTGAACTAAAGACCTCTGTTTTCTGTTTAGCGTGGATATAATGGAGTTATAGCAAAGATGACTACTTGGGATACAACAATGGTGAAGTTATTTAGTGACTGTACTAGCACATGGCATGAAAGGATTAAAGGTGGGATGTATTTTTCGATGTTGCATTCTGTTTTATCAACAGGTCAAGCACATATTTGTAGTTACACACCATTTTAGTCCTGCCATACAGTTGTGTTGCCATGACAAAGCTAGGGAAAAGTGAAGCAGTTACAAGAGAGCGACAACCTCTCAAGGTTTTACCATAATTAAGACGTCATCTTTATCACTAGTCGACTGATGACGAGCTGTGAAAGTAGTAAAACCTTTTTGTGAGTGTCTAAGTACACCACATGGCATGTAGTTGTTGAGGTCGACTTTATTGACGGCGGCTAAAAAAGTCACCATCAAGAATGTAAATAGGCGACTTTTTAGATGCCAATAACAAAGTGGTCCATAGTTCCTATATACCATGTGATATGACAGTCACAAGAAAGTCCCTACTTTCGAACTTGTCATTGGTGTCATTGGAATATCATTGGGAGCATCATTTTATTCCACACAGATGATGTAGACCAGTGGTTCCCAACTGCAGTCCTCAAGTACACCCGAAAGGACAGATTTTCAGGATCACCTTTGGGAAATGCAGACTGAATCCTGCAATCACTGAGCAGTAAATCATATCACCTGTGCTGTGCTTCACATATCTGTCAAACCTGACCTGTTAGGAGGTACTTGAGGACCACGGTTGGGAACCACGGATGTAGACCACTCCATTGTGTATGAATTTGATTGTCTCATCGCAGACATCATTGTATGAGTCAGACCTGGACTTTCTTGCTATGTATTACATTAGTTAATTGCACAATATTTTATCTCACTATACCTCTTGCTAAGCGTTTTCATTTATTTTGACACCTCCATTGTTATGAGAAGGTATTTTAAAACTCAATATTTCATTAAGAGTTTTATTGAAAGAGCAGCGGTGGTTGTGTAATTGAAACACTGGCCAAGAACTATGGCATTTGACAAAAGGGTAATACAGGGCTCAAAATTTCAAGTCCCAATATACTAACTAGGCTATAAAAGTTACTCGCCACCAGTTGCTCCACCTAACCCCTACCTAGACCTTAACTCTGCCCCTAAAAACACACCTCTTAAATTATCTTATGAAATTACTGAACATTATTTAGAATAAAGTTACAAAAATAACATTAATACCCAGACATCAGACCCCAGATACATGTATACTCAGTCATCAGACCGCAGATACATCTATACCCAGTCATTAGACCCTAGATACATGTATACCCAGTCATCAGACCCCAGAGTGAGCAGAGCGAGGAGGCAGGGAAGCTCCTCTCCATCCCCCTGCCAGGGACAGAGATAGCTTGGTCAGGTTAGGCGGCTGATCCTTGCCACCGTGCAGCCTGGGGAAAGGGGGACTGAATGTTGGCACCGCCAGAATACGCAGCACAAAATAATTTATTGTGCTGCCTGTGTGTGCATTTCCACTCGCCCTCACTTAATTTCCACTCGCCAAATGCTAGTAGGCGAGTGGAAATTTTGAGTCCTGGGTAATAGATACAGAGAGAGTTGAAGCTTCGTGTGAAGCTTCTCCTGCCACTGTTTGGATTTCCATATGTGAAACACCATTGTTTGTCATCGTTGCAACAACAGCGATCTTTACCAGTGTTTGGAACTTCTGTAAACACCAGTGCTCTTTGAATGACCCCCTAAGTCGGTGTTTCCCAAACCTGTCCTCAGGACCCGCTGACAGGCCAGGTTTGCCAGTTATTTGAAGCACAGCACAGGTGATATAATTAGCTGCTCAGTGATTGCAGGATTCAGTCTGCATTTCCCCCAGGTGATCTGCAAAATCTGGCCTGATTGAGGGTCCCGTGGATAGGTTTGGGAAACAATGCCCTGAGTGATACTATTGCTATGCTATTAACAAGACAAAACGATCCATATAGAGTTACAGAAATCCTATTTAAATCCATCTTTGTGAAAATTTTGCAATGGCTTTTGTGATCTTTTAAATACTTATTTTGGAATAACCTAGTCAGTTGTTCCATCACACGCAACCCAGACTTCCTTGGTACGTGACGTATAATATACCACTGAGTCTAGTAAATGAGTATACATAGCATGGTGGTTCTTGGGAGATTAATTAAGAAAACACCCTGCAATCAATGTGTCTCAATAAAAGAAGAAAACGTAAAATAAAAATACTATTAAATTAACAGTACAGAACATTTTTTGTGACATTTCAAAAACTGGTTTTGGCATATGCCACTAGTTTTAAAAGAAAAGAAGAGCCCGAGCCATTTATCTGAAAAGTAAATATAGAATTTAAATGACACACAAGTCCAAAAATAAAACAATTATGTATTTCAGGGCAAAAGATGGTTTAGACAAGAAAACCAAAATATATATTTATTAAGTTGAAAGTTTAAAGATATTCCATCTCATTGCAAAAAAAATATTTGAAATGATACAGTATTAATAGTCATACTCATCCAAATCAGATTTCGTTTTCTTTTCCGAACCATAATATGTAACATGTGGAATGAAACACACATTGAAACTTGCCATGTGAGAAGCATTGATAAAGTCAAATTAGTTTTGTTTGCAGTTAATAGATATCAGCCCAGTTGAACATCACAACATTTGAATGTAAGTGGATGAGGCATGAACACTAATTACAAAAATCTGGCATGGCACATTGGCTCAGTCTTATCATATATCATGTAGCAACATGAGGAGAGATAGTGAGATAAGAAGAAGATTTGAAAAGTGCGTCCAAGCCATTTGTAAAGTTAATTTTATTGTCAAAATTGATGGACACGGTTCGTATTGATAATTTCTAATTAATTGTCAACGGAATTCTCGTGTGATCTCCATTGGTAGTCATACACGATTGCCAATAGATACAGAAAAGATAAATCAGTGAAGCATTTCACCATGAAAGTGACAGAACTTAAGTGGTTATTCAGAGAGAGCCAATCTGGCCCCAAAATGCCACCGAAAAGTGAATTTCCCCGTACGGTGACATTTCGGGGCCATTCGGCTATTCAGAGAGCAGGCAGTTCGCCAAATTTTGGCGAATTGCCTGCACGTATGGTGCCTTTTGGAAGGCAGTGAAATCCCCCATAGAGAAGCAATGTTAATCTATTCAGAGACACCGAACAGCAGTGAAAAGTTGTTGAACTGCCCTGCTGTTCAATGGTTTCATTCGGCAGGTTTATTCAGGAGAATCCCATAGGCTTCAATGTTAAAAATATTCCGTTTTTATTCAATATCTAATAAACCATTTATTATTTTATTCTGCAGTGAAAAGTCTCTTTATTTATTGATTTTTTTTAGGATCTTTTAGGATCTTTTAGGCATTCTGAATTTTTGGGCACATTTTTTCCTGTTTTTTTTTTAAATCTTTTTTTCTTTTTTTCTGTAACAGACCTTTTTATTATCATTCATTGTATCTTATGTGTAAATTCCAGGCACTTTTGTTTGGTAGTTTCTTGCAAACAGCGATTCGATTTTGATACTCTCAATCGTATTGTTTTTTTTTTTTTACCCCTTTCGTCAGCTTGTCTGCCATGTGACCACGGCTTGTCGTTTTATTCTGCCGTGTTCGGCGTGTTTTTTGCAGTGGTTCCGGCAAGTGTTCGTTGAGTTTTCAGCGGGTGTTCGGCAGGTGTTCAGCTGGTTTTCCCTGCACTTCGGGGACCCTGCAGTGAATGCTGAATACAACGCAGGATACGGAACTTTGATGCCTCGAAGTGCAGGGAAGCGCGGGGAACAAGAGAGCATCGAAATGTCGGCGACATATCAGTGCTCTCTGAATAACCCCTTTAGTTTGCCATTTCGCCATCACTACTAAACCAGTCACGTGGATGCCTTTTATAACCTATTGCTGCAAAATTACAGTAGATAGCAAAATTTTAAAACTGTGTATGAGCTCCCTTTCCATTATTTTTATGATCTTGCACAAAATCCACCTTTCAGACATATAAAATTTTTACACAAGGTTCTCAATCCTAAAGCCGCAGTCTGGAGATGGATACATTTTATAAATATACAGGGTTATTCAAAGAGAATCGAAAAGTCACCTGACGTTCGGTGACTTTTCGTTCTCTTCAATTCGGCTTGATTCGGTGATCCCATTTCGGCGACCCTGCGGTGTATTCAGAAGCACCACAGGGCCGCCGTAATACAGGGAAAAGCCGCCAAAAACCTGCCGAACACTCACCACAAAATCCAGGCGAATGCACACCGAAACCCGCAAAAACATCTGGATTAACCCCGCCGAACACGCCAGAGAAACCCGAGCAGGAGCCGATCAGAGCGCAGAGCAGCCGCTGGAAAAAGCCGACACCGCAGACGAATGGAGTGAAAAAAAACTGTACGTTTGAATGTTTGAAAGTGAAACGCTGTTTGCAAAGAAACTACTGAGTGAAAATTTCTGAAATTTACATATAAGGTCCAATGAATGATAATAAAAAGGGCTGTTACAGAAAAAAGAAAAAACGTTTAAAAAAATAAAAAAATATGAAATATTTTGCAAAAAAATCCCAAAAAATGCTTTGAAGATCCTAAAAAATCTATAAATAAAGAAACTTTTTACTGCAGAATATTATAATAAACGGTTTATTAGTTATTGAATTAAAACAGGAATATTTTTAACATTGAAACCTGTGGTATTCGCCTGAATAAACCTGTTGAATGAAGCCACCGAATGGCAGGGCATTTCGGCAACTTTTCACTACTGTTTTTTGTTCTCTGAATAGACGAAGCTATGGGGATTTCACTGCCCTCGAACAGGCACCGAACAGGCACCGTATGTGCAGGCAATTCAGCAACATTTGGCGAATTGCCTGCTCTCTGAATAGCCGAATGGCCAAGAAAGATAACCGAACGCTGATTTTCAGCGTTCGGTTACCTTTCATCAGCCATTCTGAACTCTTTGAATAACCCTGATAGACTAATAGTGGAGATGGTGGCCACCATTGTCTAGCGCAACCTAATCATCCGGCATTCTAACATTCCGTTGTAACTTCTGTTGAATTTAAAAGCTATAATCTATTGAATATACCTACTGCATCTCAAATGAAGATACACATGTCAGCTATAACATTGTTACTGATTAATGTTTGCAACATTTGTTTACGTTGACTTGCAGTCTTATATAAAAGGACATTGTTTTGTAACTAGTTACTAAATTTCATTGTTCTTATTTTTTTAAATGTTGTAAAATGCAACTGATCCACAGATATTATCTTTTTTAATCCAACAAGTGCAATAAGGATTATATATTTTGTAAATAAGTAATATTTTCTTGGACCTCATCCAAACTCTAAACGCACCAAATGGGTTTCAATGAGATATTCATTAATCCTAGGACCAGGCAACTGTCATCCAACTGTCTCGTAGTTGTTATTTTAGCCAATGTAAAGGTTGGATTTGTATCATTCTTTTGTTTTACCCCAACTGTTCACTTGTTATGAACATGATCATGGGTATGCAAAGAGATTTTCGATTTCATTGAGTCATAGATGCCCTTTCGCATGGGTTCTTCATGCCAGAAAATGACTTTAACAGACAATAATTCACTATTGCATTCAACAGAAGCAACATATTAAAGATAGAGCATAAGTTTGTCTGAAAGACGAATATCAGCATTGTTTATTAGTATAGACCTCCAGATTTCTGGAAGATACTACCTTTATTAAAGTTTGGCTTTAACGGTACTGTAACATGGTATGACTTTCATACCTTTAAAGGTACAGTACGGCAACATGGTATGGTATGACTTTCTGGTAGGGATGTGCGTTTCGGGTTTCGGAATTTCGGAATCTTCACGAAATTTCCCGATTCGTGTTTTCGGATGCAGCCGAATTTCCTAAAATTTTTAGATCCGAAAATGGCAGATCCGAAAAGTTTTCCGAGCCGAAACTAGATATTTTCGGAATTTTCGAATGGACTTGAAATGTGTCAAATCGAAATTTATTGCTTTGAAGCGAGGAGAACAGACGTTCCGAAAAAACGTAAATTTCCGAAATTACGAAAAGTCGATACAAAAAACGAGCAAAGTGACACGAAAATACGAAAAACGGTCGATATTCCGAAAACATGTACAATTCCGGAAAATGAAAATTTCCGAAATTCCGAAAAGTCGATACAAAAAACGAGCAAAGTGGCACGAAAATACGGAAAATGGTCGATATTCCGAAAAAAAAATGTACACGAAAAACGAGTCGAGCCGAACCGAATCGAAACAGAAATCGGTCGAAACGAGCCGAATCGAAAAGTTTAAAAATCCGAAAAATCAAACCGAACCGAAAAAAAAAAATCAGTGCACAAGCCTACTTTCTGGACAATAACTGGAACCTATAAAATGTATAAATTCTGGGAATGCAACCTAATAAAATACAATGAAACACTTCATGGTGCAACAGAATAATATCCACACATAAATGGCCCCAATGAGTGTAACGCACGGGATATAAGATATATATACAGGCACATCATTAATGTGTTACCACTCAACCGATGGTTCCTCTTGAATGAGTTCACACCGCTGCCACAGGAAGAGCCGGGAGATGTTCCTTCAGATTAAAAGATTTTAATGGCAGACACAGCAACAAAACTGTAACGACTGGGCAAGGGAACCTGACGTGACAGAGCAGGAGGGGTGTGAGCCTAAAGAGCAGTGAATAGACAGGATACAGGACTAGAAAACATAAATATTATTTATTCTATGAACTAAGAAATAAACAAGACTGAACTTGAACCCAGAGCAGGGATCCAGGACCCAAACATAAAACAAACACTATAATCAGAACCTTAGAACTCTAGGCAAGAATACAATATAAAGAAAACCATATGATACAACCAAAGTCCAGAAATCAAGAACTATAAACAAACAATGAAATAGACAGAACTAAACATGGGGTAAATGCATAAATGAACCAGAAATCAAAGCTGCGTGACACTAGAACTACAAGGAACTGAATAAACATGAGAATCAGAGAAAACACAAACCTAAACACAGAAGTCCTGCAGGTAAGCAGGTTCAGGCAGGATACCAGAAACAGGACTGAAATGGACCAGGGCAACCTTGAAATGAGCTAGAAACTCAGAATGAGACCGCGCCCTTCTAAGGGTGTAGTCTCTATTTATACATAATGTTCTTAATGAACCAATAGAGTCCAGGTGAATGTCCCTGATCTGAATGCCCAGAGCAAGAGTGCATGGTGTGAAGAAGCCAGAGGTGGCGCCAGATGCACTAAAGTCCAGAACATGAATGTCCACTTCGCCAGAGGGGGCGCAGGACGTCACAAAAAAACTCCAACGCGTTTTGTCCCATACCATAAAGGACTTCATCAGAGAGATAAAATAAAATGTACAATAGCAAACACTTGGCCATAGGTTTGGGAAATCCCATTCGCGATCTTTAAGAGAATTTGCCAAGATGTCAGAGCATCTTGGCTAATTCACAATACGTTGAGTTATTGAAGTACTCTACTGCATTGGTCTTAGTGCATGAATTCAGTACTGTTGAAGCCTTTTAATATATGATTCACCCACTTAGTGTCATAACTAAAACCAATGATTTATTGTAGGTGAATCAGTAAATCCTGACAAATTGGATTTCCACGAGGAAGATTTTATAAAATACACATGGTAACCGGATTTGGTGAGTCAGCCTATAACTCCTCTGTTGCTGCCTACATAAGAAAGACCTGCTGTGTGTGGTATCCATTATGATTTGATTTACAGAAGGCCTTCAACCTATTTTAACACTTTCACTACCAAATTGTAGCTGATACGGTGTGGTCCTTTGATAGATCACACATAATGTAATTATGTCACCATTGCCCGCTCAGAAATGCTTACTTCTTACAGCATGTCTTTTTTGTCGTTTTCCGCTATGTGTACCAAGTCAAAATGTGTTTTGGTATCTGTAATGTATATTTAAGTGATATTGATTTTAAAAGTCAAAAATATATGTCTACGCCGGGAGTCAAGTCCTTAGATAAAAACTGTGGGAACTCCGAGATTTCTGCCCCACCCCCGATTAACCAAGCCATTTTTTCAATTAACCCACCACCCACACTCAAACTGGATATTACACTTATGTACAGGCAGCGTTAGATTAAAAGGGACACTCTACTCATCCTGACCACCGTATAGTTTTAAAGTTGTCAGGATGTGAGGAGTGCCCCCTTGCTCCCCAAATCTGGAGAAATCTCAGGGTGAAGTAGAGGAGTATCCGCTACTCCACCCAGCATCACCAGCAGCCGGGATTTTTTAGTTTCACCAGATCAGTCACTAGCGATGTCGGGAAGTAGAGAGAGTGCTGACATCTGTGATCACCTGCTGTAGTGAGTGGTCTTAGAGATGCAGCTCATGGATCGGATCTGCGCATGCGTGCAGCTCCAAATCAACGTTCTGGGCAGGTGCTACAGAACTTGCATATGTAAAGTGCGCAATAGACATGTGCATTCGTTTTAGTACTAAAACGATTTAGTCCGAATTTTGGGATAATTTAGTTTTAGTATGACTCAAGAGATACGAAACTGCTCAGTACAAAAAATGAAAGAAACTAAAATAAAATGCATTACATTTTAGTTTCAGTCCTTTTTGTGATATTACTTTGAGTGAAGGAGACCAGTAATGAAGAGCGCAACATTGCAAAGCTACAGAAAAGGTTTGATGCGTAATCCTTCCCGACCCCTACCGAAAATCTGACAGTGATAGAGCTCCAGAATACTCACTTGCAGCACAGATAGCCAACACAGAGAGGAAACCTTTACTTAACCCTTGCATGTCTATGAGGCAGACAGATGATAAAAGCAACTGGAGAAGGAAAGCATTCAAATAAATCACACTGAAAGCTAATGACAGAGGAGGGGGCTGGATAGTAAAAACCCCTTTATAACAAGCAGCACTGGGAGAAGAGAGACTTTATAAAAACGTGTTATCTCCCCTCCCGCTCTTGCATAATAGGGGCTTAGGTCTGATACATTTTATATTATCCAGGAGTACTATCCCCCTTTCCTCATCTATAATACACGTTTTATATAAAGTCCCTCTCCTCTCCCAGTGCTGCTTTTATAAAGTTTTTTTTACGTTGATACATTTAGTATCAGCTCTCACAGTTACTCTGTCATATGAGCCTTCAGGTGATTTATTTGAATGTTTTCCTAGATTTAAGTGCTTTATTTTATTATAAAAATCTATTTGCACCAGTCATCTCTTCTCTGGCTTTCAGACCGATTTACGTAAATATTTTCCCTTCCCCTGCTTTTATAATCCTGTCTGTCTCCCCCACAGAGATACAAAGTTTAAGTAAAAGTTCACTCTCCTGTGCTGGATAAGCATGCATTCCGAGGTTCTGCACCCTCCACATGCCAATGCAGAAGATGTTCTATACAGAGAGGGGCATTAATTAATGCAGGAGGATGTTCTATACATTATTACAGAGAGGAGCCTTTTTTTTAGCCCTTTAAATCCAGTGGCTGTGAGCGCTGAGATTGGCTGCTTGTTATATTATCTCTCAGTACAATGTATCAGGCTCGGCTGTTACATAACTGACTGTAACAGCGCTCAGAGTTTCAGTAAAACAAGGAAATAATATTGTTCTAACCTCTTATATATAAAAATATTATTTGCTAGTTTTACTGAAACTTTGAGCACTGTGATGAGCAGCAGTCAGTTACTGTAACAGCTTTGCCTGGCACATTGTGCTGAGAGTGAGAGATACTGTAACAAGCAGCGATCTCAGCCCTCTGAGGAGCCACTACAATAGTAATTGTATCCACTGGTTTTCGGATGAATGAAATTAGTTTTCATACTAAAGAACTGAAAACGAATTTCTTTAGCAACTAAATAAATTGCATTTTAGGACTAATCCATTAGTTTAAAACTAAATTTTGTGCTGTGCACATGTCTAGTGCGCAAGTCACATAGTGCTGCATAAATCTTGGCTCCTACACTTCACAAGTTGTGTAGGAGCACAAATTGCGCAGAAAAGCTACAAGGACTTCCGGGTTTGGGAGTCTCTGCGCTGAAAAGGAGGAGTTACGCGTGGTGAGGGACAACAGGTGAGTAAATTCACCTGGAATTTTTTTTAAAAATAATTGTGCAGAGCCTCTGCCCAATTATTTACACCCAAAAAAGAGGGAGTTCTATTTTTAATAGAGTATATTTATTATAACTTATGAAAGGAAACCTATGGTTGAACTGTTTCCCCTGCTCAATCTGACTGACCATTTGAGGCATCAGGCATTTGGACACTTCCCAAGGGCCCTAGTCTAGGAGGGGACCTTATGAGGGCTTGCCATTTCAGCTGGGCCCGTACACCACTTATTTCGTTTTTATTAGTTATTTTGCTTTTAATAGTTATTTCGGAATGTGAAACGGATGATTTAATTACTTAGATTAGGGTAAAAAAAAGGATATGTAATCCCTCTGTCTGTGCTGCTGAAACCTATACAGCATCAAGGATAAAGAGACTTTTTGCTGCAAGTGAAAAGAATAAACGGTTAAATAAATATTTAATAAAAACAGGGAATATTTTTTACATTGAAACCATGGGGTTCGCCTGTTTAAACCCGTTGAACGAAACCAACGAAAATCAGGGTATTTCACTGACATTTCGGTGCTGTTCAGCGTTCTCTGAATAGATAAACCATTACTTGTCTATGGCGAATCACACTGAAACGCACCATGGCGCTGTCCATGGTCTGTGGTGCTGAAAAGTGAAACGGTATAACGAATCGATCGGTAAAAACAAAATCAATTTGTTTTATACCTTTTCGTTTTCGTTCCGTTTCGGTCCGAATTGATTCGTTTTCGTTCCATTTCGAACCGTTTCCGACAGAACCGATTCGTATTTCCGAAGCACTTCCGAAATTCAAATCGGTAAAATTCATCCGAATTTTGATTCGGACTGAAACGAAATGCACATCTCTAATATTTCTGATAGCTCATCTGGTTGTATCAAGCAGTACAGACATGTACACGGTGGTTCTCATGCATGGTGGTAGGTTAAAAAGACATTTCAGCACATCACTGATATACATCACAGGGCTACAACATCTTTATAACATCTTTAGCAAGACATATTTTCAAAAGGTTCTCTGGCAGACATAGATATTAGTGTCTCTCCCTGGGAGATGTAATTGGGTTTCCTGGCAATGATCTGATTAGTAGAAATGAAAAGAGGAAAGGGCACTGTTCTTTGAACGCTTGCCAGGAATCCTGCAGAGTCTTCAGGAGTGAAGGCACTGGGGTTTCTGCGGATCAATATACAACTGGGTTTATTTTGGGTCAAGTGTGGGAAATTGATGTTAGGTTGCTATTTTGGGCGATGTGACCTTCACACACGAGTAATCAGAAGTAAACATAAATGCCTTCTGAGATGCCATAATAGCAGGCTAGCACTTTTATTGTCCTTTAAAGTTGTTTAGATATGTTTTGTCAACCTAACCTTCAAGCGGCTCGATGAAAGCGTACTTTATATCGTAACATCTACAATATGGATCTATTTCCTTCACCATAGGACAGGATCTCAGACTCTGCACATTTCATATTGCTGATTTGTGTAAGACTGGGGGCTGAGGGACGAGAATTCTGGTTGCACTTACATTCTTCTATGCATCTGTAATACACAAAAGGATGAAAATATGCAGGGAAATCATTTTACTTTCAAGTAGACTAAAAAAAACAAATAATGTTACGACAAATAATGTTTTTTATTAAAAATATAGGACCCTCGCGGGTTCTTCTGTAGGGTCTCATTTTTTATCGTTAGTGTTTTATTATTGTTTCCTGGCATATTACCACTGTATTATGTAATTTTATAGCAGTCACTGTCCTAAATTTCATACTTTTATTTCTGGTTCTGTTCTAGTATCCATAAATGTTTTCATTCCTTGAACATTGCTAATTGCACTGTTTTGTACCCATCTTCTACCCTACCTGACTGGCATTGATGTTCATATAGACAACTTGGCTTTGTTCATTTCTTGTTTTCTTATTTTTTTGAAGTCCCTGAGCACAGTGTTACTGTCCGTAGGGCTCCATGGAGTGGACTGCAACCCACCATGAGTGAGGTTGCACTGTAGCGCCCGAAGAACCCAGGGAACATTTTAGGCCCTATTACATTCTTCGCGCACAATTTTGCGTGTGCGCAAAAACGCATTAACGCATTAACGAGAGGGGCAAAACCCTTTGCACTGAACGTCGTATTACAACGTTCACGCAAAAAATGCTCGTTAACAGTTAACGCGAATGGACCTGCGCGAGCGAGATGAACTGTGCGCGTCCTATACTTAACATTGTAAGCGCAAATGCGTTTGTGCGCTGGTGCGGGCATGGTATTACAATCTTCGCGCAAAATTTAACGGATAACATTTGCGCACATAATTTTAACGTCTTTGAAAAGCTGGTGGTAACGGCGAATTGTAACAACCTGACCGCACCAAACTGTGGATTCACAACGGAGAAAGTCGATGCGCACTTTTTTTTTTACTAGATCTGTCAAAAATGACAGCCACTACCTTGTCTTTCGTCAAAACGTATGTCTGTTGAGCGCAGTCGGCACAAAAATGACAGATGCGTGTAAAAAAATATGGACTCGCGTCAGAAAATGACGGACTCGCCTCAAAAATTACATTGCGCTCGCTGATTTCTGCACGCAACGGTACTTTGCGCGCATTTTTGCACGTCGGTTTTACGAATGTTATTTTTTGACGGATGACAAAATGTGCGAGGATTGCAATACCACCGTTAATTTCCGCGCGATAGCGCATTATGCTGTGCGCAAAAAAAAATGCGCTGCGCGGGCGAAATTGCGTGACGAATGTTATAGGGCCCTTTGTCTTCAGTGGTCTAGTGGATGCAGCCAGAGGAAGCGATGGGTTGTTTCACAATCTGCACTGTAGGATTTTTTGATGTAATTATTTTAAAGTGTTACTGCATTTTGAAAAAGAAAAATCACTTAACACCAGGGCCTGAGAGTCGGTGTTCATATACTCTCTGAGTAATAACAGTTAGATTTTCATATGGTACCATCTTCTAAGCAATGGCACTGTCGAGGTGACCTGAGGGCAGGCCATTTATGCCGCTAGCTCTTCTCAGTGCTCTCATAAACTTGTTTTTGTTCACATAAGCTTAGAGGGTAATCCATACCTGGACAAACTTGCTCGAGATGCCTACAGAGTTCCAGATATACCCTCCTGACGAGGCCTAACAAAGCCGAAACCATCATTGTTTGGGGTTGCTTTATCTCTAGTGCAGAGGAGGCTTCCTTGAAATCTCAGTTCTGGCCATCGTTTCTCGGTGATAGAAGAGTGATTTGTATATGGTAACATCTTCCCTGTAATGGCATCATCAAGCTAAAACCTTATGAGTTGGACCCCACCACAGGGCAGCCAATAGTGCCGATGCCCATTCTCACTGCTGTCCTAAACTTGTTTTTGATAAACATTGGAATAGCCTTCTCTACTGATGGCAATAAACTAATTACTGGCTGCAATATTAAGTATAGGAACAGTTAATTGTCAATAACCTGCCTCAACATCCGAGCCGCAAGCAAAGAGCGCGTCTCGGTTGGAATAGTATCTTGTGCCATTATGTAAAACTCATTTGGGTTGAGTCCATCGTGTGCATGTAAAATTGGACAAGCGTTCTACTGACAGAAAATGTCAGAAATATTAAGCACTTACTGTATTGCATTTCAATATAAGAAAGTCGTTTTGGTATCTCCATAACTGTTCCAAACATTTCCAAACCATTTGGAACAAAGTAGTCATCAGATGGAGAAGAAAAGTAGGTCTTTGGATAATTATCTCTACACGGTTGTTCCCACGTATGACCACAATCGCTCCTGAAACTTAAATCTACAGTCTGCACCTCTTACGGTAGTGAGTTACGGAGGCACAGCAAATCTAAACAGATCAAAATCCCATTGAAGATAATCCACATTTGCTTAATTCTTTCAATTAGTTCATGGAAATACAAATTGTTGGCTCCTTGCAGTGATCTCTCGAAATCTGACCGGTGTTTGTTGCTACAGAACCATCTCCAAGATACAAATTATCCTTAAGCATACACAAAATCTTTTAAGCAGTCTTGTCTTCTAAAATAAACTTTACATTAATCATTAAGCATGGCAAACTGTGTGTACAGCATCGGGGGAAAGTGTTATGCTGAGAGTCCCATCTGGACAAGCATGGCAATCTATGTAAAGAGCAGAGGAGAAAGTGGTTTGCTAAGAGTCCCATCTAGCGATGTAACCAAGGTTCATTCCATGTTACTTCTCTAGCGTCGCCTTTCTCTATATTCCGGAGCACAAGTAGTGCAAAATTTGTGTCCTTCATTCCGTATAGAAGATGTGGCTTTACGGTGGCATAACACATGGTTAATCACAGTACTATGGAACCTAAAGACATGGGCCATTGAATTTGGATCAACTGTCTTAATTTGGCCAAATAAACTGCAGTTCGGCGATTCGTATTGATCCACATTCCGAATTGCCAATACCTGATTTGAATTGCTCTCCATATAAATACATCTCGAATTCATCAGAACTAGGGATGCACCGATACCACTTTTTTTAAGACCTAGTACCAATACTTTTTTCAAGTACTCACCGATACCGAGTACCAATACTTTTATTTTATGTCATGTGACGCTTTCCAATTAGAACAGACCTCATATAAAAATGCCCCCAGCTCTCATAGATATGCCCCCCAGCTCATGGATATTCCCCCCAGCTCATGGATATGGACAAGGGTCGAGTCGAGCAGGAACGCGCAGGAACGGCGTTCCCGCACTTCTCCCACAGCGGGAACGCAGCGCTCCCGCTGTGGCCTGAGCCCGAACGCTTTAGCAGGCGGCCGCCGCACATTGTCGGCGGCCGCGTGCTTCCTATTAGAACAGCCGGTGACCGGAAGTGGAGCCGCTCGCCTGGCTGTTTCATAGATCCCAGGCGAGCGGCTGCACTTCCTGTCAGCGGCCGCTGAAGCAGGAAGCACGCGGCCGCCGGCATTGTGCGGCAGCAGCAGCAGCAGCAGAGGAGCAGCAGAGGTGAGCTGGGCTGGGCTGGGGGCACTATCCATGAGACCTTGGGGCATATCCATGAGACCTGGGGGCAGTATCCATGACACATGGGGGCACTATCTATGAGACCTGGGGGGGCAAATCCATGACACCTGGGGGCAGTATCCATGAGAGCTGGGGAGCATATCCATGAGACCTGGGGCATATCCATGAGACCTGGGGGCAGTATCCATGAGACCTGGGGGCAATATCCATGAGACCTGGGGCAGTATCCATGAGACCTGGGGGCAATATCCATGAGACCTGGGGGCAGTATCCATGAGACCTGGGGGCAATATCCATGAGACCTGGGGGCAGTATCCATGAGACCTGGGGCGTATCCATGAGACTGGGGGCAATATCCATGAGACCTGGGGGGGCAATATCCATGAGACCTGGGGGCAGTATCCATGAGACCTGGGGGCAGTATCCATGAGACCTGGGGGCAATATCCTTGAGACCTGGGGGCATTATCCATGAGACCCTGGGGCATTATCCATGATACCGGGGGCAGTATCCATGAGACCTGGGGGCAGTATCCATGAGACCTGGGGGCAATATCCATGAGACCTGGGGGCAGTATCCATGAGACCTGGGGGCAGTATCCATGAGACCTGGGGCGTATCCATGAGACTGGGGGCAATATCCATGAGACCTGGGGGGGCAATATCCATAAGACCTGGGGGCAGTATCCATGAGACCTGGGGGCAGTATCCATGAGACCTGGGGGCAATATCCATGAGACCTGGGGGCATTATCCATGAGACCCTGGGGCATTATCCATGATACCGGGGGCAGTATCCATGAGACCTGGGGCAGTATCCATGAGACCGGGGGCAATATCCATGAGACCTGGGGGCAGTATCCATGAGACCTCGGGGCATTATCCATGAGACCTGGGGGCATTATCCATGAGACCTGGGGGCAGTATCCATGAGACCTGGGGGCAATATCCATGAGACCTGGGGGCATTATCCATGAGACCCTGGGGCATTATCCATGAGACCGGGGGCAGTATCCACGAGACCTGGGGGCAGTATCCATGAGACCTGGGGGCAATATCCATGAGACCTGGGGGCAATATCCATGAGACCTGGGGCGTATCCATGAGACCTGGGGGCATATCTATGAGACCTGGGGGCATATCCATGACACCTGGGGGGCATATCCATGACACCTGGGGGGCAATATCCATGAGACCTGGGGGCATATCTATGAGACCTGGGGGCATATCCATGACACCTGGGGGGCAATATCCATGACACCTGGGGGCATTATCCATGAGACCTGGGGGCAATATCCATGACACCTGGGGGCAGTATCCATGAGACCTGGGGGCAATATCCATGAGACCTGGGGGCAATATCCATGAGACCTGGGGGCATTATCCATGAGACCCTGGGGCATTATCCATGAGACATGGGGGCATTATCCATGAGAGCTGGGGGGCATTATCCATGAGACATGGGGGCATTATCCATGAGACCTGGGGGCAGTATCCATGAGAGCTGGGGGCATTATCCATGAGAGCTGGGGGACATTATCCATGAGAGCTGGGGCATTATCCATGAGAGCTGGGGGCAGTATCCATGAGAGTCAGGGGCATTATCCATGAGACCTGGGGGCATACGCTGCGGAATATGCTGGCGCTTTATAAATAATTAATAATAATAATAATAATAATATCCATGAGACCTGGGGCATTATCCATGAGAGCTGGGGGGGCATTATCCATGAGAGCTGGGGCAATATATACCCATATGAGCTGGGGGCAATTATATCCATGTGAACTGGGGGCAATTATATCCATGTGAACTGGGGAAAATATATCCATATAACCAGTGCTGTGCATATTATTCTTGGGGTTCAGTGCTGTGTATATTATTATGGGGGCTCAGTGCTGTGCATGTTATTATGTTATTCTTGGGGCTCAGTGCTGTGTATATTATCCTGGAGGCTCAGTGCTGTGTATATTATTCTGGGGGCTCAGTGCTGTGTATGTTATTCTGGGGGTTCAGTGCTGTGTATGTTATTCTGGGGGTTCAGTGTTGTGTATATTATTCTTGGGGCTCAGTGCTGTGTATATTATTCTGGGGGCTCAGCGCTGTGTATGTTATTCTGGGGGCTCAGCGCTGTGTATGTTATTCTGGGGGTTCAGCGCTGTGTATATTATTCTGGGGGCTCAGTGCTGTGTATGTTATTCTGGGGGTCCAGTGCTGTGTATATTATTCTGGGGGCACAGTGCTGTGTATATTATTCTGGGGGGTCTGTGCCTGGATATATATATATATATATATAATGCGTTAGTCCAGTTGCCACAATCACTAGTATAACTGTACGTAGTGATACCTTTCACTGATCAGTATAGTTTCCAGTTTACACTCTTGAAAGCTTGTCTTTAAAATGTAAAGTTAACCCAATAAAATTGGTATCACCGACACGCACTGCTATACTCGTGATATATATATATTTTCTTCAGGTAATGGGGGTTGTGGAATTCGTTGGTGAGTTCCCTCACTTTTTTTCCCAGGACTTGACCACTGGATATGGATATGCCCCCAGCTCATGGATATGCCCCCAGATCTCATGGATTATGCCCCAGCTCTCATGGATATGCCCCCAGCTCATGGATATTGCCCCCAGCTCATGGATTTGCCCCCCAGCTCATGGATTTGCCCCCCAGCTCATGTATTATGCCCCCAGCTCATCGATTTGCCCCCCAGCTCATGGATTTGCCCCCCTCCCAGCTCGTGGATTTGCCCCTAGCTCGTGGATATGCCCCCCAGCTCACCTGGCACCTGGAGCTCTCCGCATTCATACTTACCTTCCTGAGCTCAGGAGGGTAAGTATGATCGCAGAGAGCTCCAGGTGCCTGTCCGAATGCTGATGGCGGCTGTCCGAATGCTCTATGGAGCTCTCCGCGATCATACTTACCTTCCTGAGCGACGCCGGGAAAGTTTCTGCATGTGCGCTCGTTGGAAGACCCCCAGCCGTGATCACGTGGGACCACGTGATCGCGGCTGGGGGCCTTCCAAAGAGCGCACGCGCGAAGACTTTGCTGGCGTCGCTCAGGAAGGTAAGTATGAAAGAACGCGGAGAGCAGCTGCAGGGCCTGTCCGAATGCCGATAGAGCATTTGTACAGCCGCCCCAGCCCCCTCGGATGCCAGCAAGCCGGCTCAATGCCAGCTTCCAGTATCGGGGGAAATATCGGGGGTACTGCAGGAGTACCAAGTACTCCTGCAGTACCTGTATCGGCACCGATACTAGTATCGGTATCGGTGCAACCCTAATCAGAACCTAGCCCGGTCAACCAAATCAGAATATAAAGAGATATATTCGGATTAATTCAGAATAGTCCACATCTTTATTGATGCCTATCAGGGTATTCAGAGAAAGGTGAAAACCAGGAGAACTGGCAGGAGAAGAGAACAAGCTAGACCAAATAGTCGATTTGGAAAGGGAGATAAATGAAAGATTTATTCTGGTTTGGCTATTTTGGCCTAGAATTTTCACTTCTCCAGTCATTCTCCTGAGTTTCACCTTTCTCTGAATTACCCTGTATATGTCATTATATGTGTCCTTGTGTAGCATATCCTAGATTTTGTGCACCATATTGGAGCGAATTCTGACCTCCAGTGGTGAGTGCAAATGACAATCTTTATTACTAGTTATGTCTTATACATGGAGCAGGCTGGATGCTTCTAGTCCACGCAGCTACCCTGTTAGGGATTAGGCGCAAATTTTTTTTTTCTGTGCATATGTATATTTTGTTGTTGCCAGGTCATTATTGCTGCTGCCTCTTTCTGTGTTTTTCCTTTTAATCCCAAAGAGGAATTGTCCCTGGTGAGAGTATAAATGTAAACCCACCAGCCTCTCTCTCATGGCTGATAAGCAGCATGAGCATATGTGATTGCTTAGAAAAGCAGTTCTTGGTTTCATTAGGTAGGACCCACCTGACCAGAGGTGCCGTGACGTGGTAGGTGAGCTTACATTTTAATGGCCATTCAGTTAAACCAAAACCCACTGGCGTGCGCAGCCCATTTCATTAGGGTGTGCACCCATGGCACATTTATTAATTACATATCTATGTATGATAATTTTTCTATAGAACGGTTATTTTTAGTTAGTAATAACCAATGTTTATGCAACGATACAGTCAGTCTTCATGCTATTTATCATGAACCAGATAAGGAACATCCAAAATATTAATTTTGGAGTCAAAGATGCAACGATCACCCAACATTAGGGTGTGCCTGGGCACACCAGGCACACCCTGTGCACACGCCAATGCCAAAACCTCTGGTTGTGTTTTGTTCTGCATAGAGCTCCAGTTGTGAGTGCAAATGATAATATTTTTTTTCTTGTTATGTTTTATACATGGAACAAGCTGGAAACTTCTAGTCCACGCAGCGACCCTGTTAGGGATTAAGCGCAAAACCGTTTTTTTCTGTACATACATTGAGATGCATTGTCTGATTAGCAGTGCAAAGAACTGTGCATTCCTCTCCAACACCCTGGAATGCTATGCAGCACAAACGGATTGACAACTTCCTGGGTGGAGGAAAGCCTTGCAGTTTTAAAGGCTGAATCGGCCCTCAGGGGTATGAGGCAGGGAGGAGGGTTAGGAGGAGGAAATCAGATATTCATCAGAATTTACAATACTTTAAAGTGTAATGATGGCTAGAGTGTCCCTTACTTACCCCTGATCCAGAAGTGCAGAGGGTGGCATGATACGCGACCTTTCTCTGGCCACACGCAGTGGAACACTGGGAACTAATAGTGCGCCCTCACTGCAACTTTACGCAGGGACACTCTTAGCTCCATAGTATCGATCAGCAGCTCCCAAGTATTCCGACTTGAGCCACAATTACAATGGTTGAGTCATAATAGTGTCTGGGGTCACCGAGCGACATCAATATTTACCCTTAGTGGCTCCCTGTTATTGACAAGAGGGGATAGGTAATGTACTCAATAAATTATGTGAACTACGATAAACATATGTTAAAATTATTTTACTGTGAAACAAGTATTATATGACATTTACAGGGTTATTCAAAGAGAATCGAAAAGTCACCGCACGTTCGGTGACTTTTCGTTCTCTTCAATTCGGTTCGATTTGGCGATCCCATTTTGGCGACCCTGCGGTGTATTCAGCAAGCACCACAGGGTCCCCGAATTGCAGGGCAAAGTCACCGCAAACCCGCCGACATCTCACCGCAAAACCCGGCGAAGGCACACCGAAAACCTGCAAAAACATCTGGATTAACTCCGCCGAAAACACCAGAAAAACCCAAGCAGGAGCCAATCACACGCAGCGCAGCCGCCGGAAAAAGCTGACACCACAGACGAATGGAGTGAATAAATGAAACAGTTTGCTTGAATGTCTGAAAAGTGAAACGCTGTTTGCAAAGAAACTACTTAGCGAAAATGTCTGAAAATTACATATGAGGTCCAATGAATGATAATAAAAAGGGCTGTTACAGAAAAAATAAGTTTAAAAAAAACCAAATATCGGAATTTTTAAAAAAATAAAAAATCTCGAAAAATGCTTAAAATATCCTAAAAAATCTATAAATAAAGAGACTCTTTACTGCAGAATATTATAATCAACGGTTTATTAGATATTGAATTAAAACGGGAATATTTTTAACATTGAAGCCTATGGGATTCGCCTGAATAAATCTGCCGCATTAAACCACCGAATGGCAGGGCAATTCGGCAACTTTTCACTGCTGGTTTTTGTTATCTGAATAGCCGAAGCATTGCTTCTCTATGGGGATTTCACTGCCCTCGAACAGGCATCGAACAGGCACCGTATGCGCAGGCAATTCGCCAGGATTTGGCGAATTGCCTGCTCTCTGGATAGCCGAATGGCCAAGAAAGGTAACCGAACGCAGATTTTTCGGCTTTCGGTTCCTTTTCGGCAGCCATTCAGATCTCTTTGAATAACCCTGTTAGTTTTACATAAAATGGAAAAAAAAGAGCTAGAACAAGGAAATGAGGAGGAAACCTTCAGCTTTTCAGAGACATCTGGATCACGGAATGGAGTTACTGAGCAGCAGAATCCATTAATATTGTAAATAATGCAATTTCTTGTTTTTAATTCGTCACAGTGCAGTAGAAATATATGGCTGTTGTCCTCTCTTATTTCATGGTTTTTTTTGAGCCCTCACTTCTTTGGAAATTCCTTTTAACATCCTTGCCTGAGCACATGTTAGATTTCAGAATTTCGAATTTCTCACCGGCAGCTGTGGCGAAAGTGTGCGCTGTATCTATAACGGGTGATAATGCCAGCTGGGTACTGTGATTATGCACGGACAGCGTTCCAGATTTCTTACCCGATGTGAGCAGTTTGTCATCACAGTCCCCGTGCTCCGGGAAAAGTCAAGTTCCCACAGAGCTCTAAAGCAAGACGTAGAGCAAAGAGTTTTGTTTTTCAGTTCTCTAAGTTTGCTCGAAGCCTTTATGTGGGCGAGCTGGTTCACTCTTGTAACTCAATACCCAGCAAAATGTGATCTGCAGTATTTGGCAAATGCATTCAGTCTCCCTTCTGCTTATCTTGATCTCCAGTTGGCGGTGACTGAAACAAAGGGGATGCTGCTTTTGGCAGTTGATAAATAGAATGGAGACTGGACAGTGGGGATAGGGTTAAAGTGCATGTTTAACCCCTTTACGGCTGAGCCATTTCAAGTCTTAAAAAAAATTGTTTTTCTTTTTTTTGTTATTATTTTTATTATGCTTTTTTTTTACTTTATATATGGTCATATTTGGTATCATTGGAAAGGCCATGCTCTGGCCTTTCCAATGATACCAAACATATATCCTGCTAGCAGCCAACAGTTGGGAGATATCGGGGTTCAAAGGAACCCCCCATCTCTACCCTATCTTTCCTTAGGAGTCAATGTTCCCCACACGTCCTCAGCAGTGAAAGGGTTAAAGAAACTTGGGCCCCAATTCTGGCTTGGCTGGCAAAAATGAGACACAAAATCATGAATTTGACATGACACATTATCAGGGTTATACAAAGAGAATCGAAAAGCCACCGCACGTTTGGTGACTTTTCGTTCTCTTCAATTCGGAACGATTTGGCGAACCCATTTCGGCCACCCTGCGGTGTATTCAGCAAGCACCACAGGGCCGCCGAAAAGCAGGGAAAAGTCACCACAAACCCCCCAGAAAACTCACCGCGAAACGAGGGCGAACGCACACGAAACCCGCAAAAACATCTGGATTAACCCGCCGAAAACGTCAGAAAAACCCTTGAATGTTTGAAAAGTGAAACGCTGTTTACTAAGAAACTACAGAACGAAAATGTCTGAAATTTACATATAAGATCCAATGAATGATAATAAAAAGGGCTGTTACAGAAAAAATAAAAAACAATTTAAAAATAAAAACTGAAAAAAAATGCCTAAAAGATCCTAAAAAATCTATAAATAAATTGGTGAGTTTTATGATTTTTTGAGAGCTCTTTTTTTTACTAAGAACTGTGTTAGCAGCTGTAGACATGAATAACGTGCAATTGTAATACCGTTGGTTAGTCACTGGCTCCCTCTACTTTTGCACTTCCTACAAAATATAGGAAGCGTAAATGTAGAGTATCCTGATGGCCGAGCACAGGACTTCCTCAAGATGCCTGAGTCAGAACATGCAATGCTGGCCCTCCTTACTTTGTCTGCTATACATAGCAGTGTGCTGTGCAATATCAACATAATGGCAAAAGATAAACAGGATACCAGAACACGTTCAATGGTTCGAACACATACTGAGATAGACACGTTGTAGGGCTGAGAACACATCCAGTTAAGAAAGACTGCTGATAACAGATGCCAGCTACAGTCATTTATAAAGAGACAGCAGATTCCATAGCTCCTTACAATGGGGGAGCACAAACATAAGACCAATAATGATACATGAGAAAGAGATTACCCTGCCCGTAGGATAACTGTCTTGCTAATGCAGCTCTACAGACAGACATCCCGCAAGCTCACAATCTAAGGGCTCTAGGATGTGAAACAAATAGCGCAGAGGGAAGGGGGAGCTGGTGGCCGGAAGGAATATAGCAGGGAATGCATGGGAAGGACCAGAAGCTTGGGATTAGCAAGGGTAATCAGAGAGAAAAGTGGAAGCAGCTGGAAAGGAGAGCTGAATTTTAGGACTGGGTCTGGGTGGGTGGGTGTTACAGTGGAGTGGAAAAATGGAGTTTGAGGAAGATCCATGTCAACCCATATATTTCTCAGACTCCATGACAGCCACATACACGACTCAGACTCCATGTCAGGCCCCATACACCCCTCCGACCCTATGCAGTCCTCGTAGACCCTTCAAACCCCAGACCTTATGTCCTGCCAGAACCTCAGTGACTGTTAATGTGCTGCAGTATCCCCTACACACAATAATATTAGAATTATTTTGTATTATTTTTGTTTTAAGTCCTATTTACACAAATTCACACTCCTTGTGACACACAGACAAACTAAGATAGATCCACAATCAGGCACAGTAAATACTTAGGGCAGTATTACAAAGTTGGTGCTAACTTAACCAGAGCTGTTATAATTAAACGTACCAGAGCCATTATAGTCTATGGGGTTGTTAAGTTTACAACAGCTCTGGTTAAGTTAGCACCAACTTTGTAATATAGCCCTTACAGGGTTATTCAGAGAGAGGTGAAAACCAGGAGAATGACTGGAGAAGTGAAAATTCGAGGTAGAAATAGCCAATTTGGAAAGTGAGATAAATGGGAGAATTTATCTGGTTTGGCTATTTTGACCTAGAATTTTCACTTCTCCAGTCATTCTCCTGGTTTTCACCTCTCTCTGAATAACCCTGTTAGAGATGCACATACTGACAAGAAACAGAAAAACATGGACACTCACAGACATCTGCAGACTCTTATAGATGAAGACAGATACAAGTACTGTAGACACTAACCGACAAAGCATGTGTAACCAGCAGGTACACAAATGCAGATCAGACACTAGCAGGTACACGCATATAAACACTGACTCAGATTCATGCGTCCAAATACTAACGGAGTCAGAGAATGGGAAACACAAAAAAAAAATTCTGCGCAGCGTTAAACGTTAACGCGCGTAAATTAGCGCTGGTATTACGAACCGAGTGCCTTTTTTCATCCGAAAATATCGCGCATAAAAAATACTCGCACAAACATGCGCAAATTAACGCTGCGCGCAGAAATCGGTGTGCAGACTGTTTTTTCACGTGATTCACCCAATCTGAATTAAGAACCACGATTGTCTCCCGTTCAGTTTTTGCGCCTGTCAAAATCAATCTGAGTATACAGTATATATGCTGCAGCAATAAAAATAACAAGCACAACCTCTCAATTTTATTGTTTGGGTATGTGTAGAATGTGTAACTATACTGTGCTGTATTTATTTTTTTTCGTGCTAGTGTATTTAGTTTCAGCCAGAACGTTCAGATTTGCAGTTACCACCAGCTTTTAAAAGACGTTGAAATTATGCGCGCAAATGTCGTTCGTAAAAATTTGCGCTTCGATTGTAATACCATCCGCATACCAGCGCACGGACGCATTTGCGCTCACAATGATAAGTATGGGATGCACGCACGAACTTTCGAGCGCGCTGGGTTCGCGCAGGGTAACTCGCATTAGACGTTAACGCGCATTTTGTGCGCGAATGTCGTAATACGACGTTCAGCGCGAAGGGTTTTCCCCTTGCGGTAATGTGTTTTTGCGCAGGCGCACATTTTTGCACAGAGAATGTAATAGAGCCCTATGACGGAGATAACCATGAATATTACAAGAGATGCAATTAGTGCGCTCGTGTGGCCCCAGCCTGACAGCTCAATACTTAATCATAATGGCTCATTTGTGGTTCTTGTTAACCTTAGTGGCTCGTTGCTGTCTTGTTACTGTATTTATATACCACCACTGTCTGTTATATATCACTTTAGCCCTTTTTCAGTGCCAAACATTATGCTTTATATATTTTTAAACACTGTACATAATTATATGTATGTCAAATGATGCTGATATATAATTAAGAACAGCACTCTTCCAGAGCGCATAATGACTCGAGCGCTTTGCTTTAGTCTAACACTTCCTATTCCAAGCTGACCTTGCATTTCAGATGTTGCACCAGCTTAGTGTACAAGATAATCTCCTATACTTTGTATGGGAGACGTTAATGTGCCCCTAGCAGATGAAGAATGACCTATTCCAACCAGCTCGTTCCCCATCTGCTCCTGATGTTATTCTCAAAAGAATAATGTTTTTCCACAGGCTGTTGTTAAGTGATTGTGCTTAACACACATAAATCTAAACACACCAAAAAATCGCATACTCACCTCAGATTTCTTGGTGACGAGAGTGGCGCAATCCACGGCTTCCTCGCTCACAAATAGTTGCCAGTGTTACTCCACGTATTCTTCTGTTGTCCTGGGCGGACCTCACTCAGGCGAGCTGTTGCACCGTCTTGTGTCCGTCTGCATGGAGTCCTATGTACTCCTGGAGCTGAAAGCACCGCGGTACCATGACATTTGCATGCCACCACGCCATAGCCATTTGCCTTTAGCATCTAAATGATCTGGGCCCCAATTTTTTGCCAGTACATATGTCTAATTTACACCCACAAAACAGCATATTAAGATTTTATTACAAAATGCTTGTGTTGAACTGAACAAATCTATCCCACTCTACCTAATGACAAATCTCGGGAATATAAATCGACCAAATGCCCTCGTATGCTGATATAAAGGAGCTGAATTACCAAAGGGGTTATTCAGAGAGAGCCGATCTGGCCCCGAAATGTAGCCGGACACCAAAATTCAGCCTACGATGCCATTTCGTGTTCATTCCGTCATTCGGCTATTCAGAGAGCAGGCAGCAAATTTTGGTGAACTGCCAGCAAGTATGGTGCCTGTTTGAAGGCAGTGAAATCCCCCATAGAGAAGCAATGGTTAATCTATTCAGAGACCACCGAACAGCAGTGAAAGTTGCCAAAGTGCCCTGCTGTTCAGTGTTTTCATTCGGCAGGTTTATTCAGACGAACCCCAGAGGCTTCAATGTTAAAAATATTCCCATTTTAATCCAATATCTAATAAACTGTTTATTGTTTTATTCTGCAGTAAAAAGTCTCTTTATAGATTTTTTTTTAGGATCTTTTAGGAATTTTTGGGGATTTTTTCGGCAAAACTTTTTTCGTTTTTTTTTTAAAGGTTTTTTTATTTTTTCTATAACAGACCTTTTTATTATCATTCATTGGACCTTATATGTAAATTCCAGGCATTTTTGTTCAGTAGTTTTTTTGCAAACAGCATTTCAATTTTGACACTTTCAAGCGTAATATATATATATTTTTTTTTCTTACCCCGTTCGTCAACTTGTCGGCTTTTTCCCATGTCTGGTCTGCGCTGTGTTAAGTGGCCTGTCAGCTTTTCCCCGGCATTTTTGGCGTGGTTTTTCCAGTGCTTCCGGCAGGTTTTCGGTTGGTTTTCAGCTGGATTGCGGCAGGTTTGTGGCGGGTTTGCGGCGGGTTTTCCCTGCATTCTGGGGACCCTATGGTGAATGCTGAATTCACTGCAGGGTGGGGAACTTTGATTTCCCGAAGTGCAGGGAACTGCGGGGAACGAGAGAATAACCCCTTAAGTTTCTCTGAATAACCCCCTAAGTGGAAATTTAAGGAGAGATTGTAAAACTGCACTGAAAACAAAAACATGCCATGTTCATGAAGATTCAAGAACTCCGATGATAATCATTCAGCCGCTGGCACACTGGATTGACCTATGCCTTGATGTTTCGGTATTCTCTAAATAAATCACAATTCTAAAATTGTCCTGTTGACAAGATGCTTATGTTGCTGTGGCAACTCGATTCATAGGTTATCACATGTGTGTGGGCAGCGGACGGGAATGTAGTCATAAACAGTGCTAGTCAACCATGTTTATACTGTAAGATTTCTCTTATTTAATAAATTCTCGCATTTAATGCCAACTTGACTGATGTTCGTCAAGTGAGGGATGAGCAGAGAAACAAAAACACAAACCCTCAAAACCGCAATTTATAATCTGTGCTGCTCGACTGAAACATAGAAACACACATTTTAAGTTTTGTATTAGTGATGAGCCGGACACCCCCGTGTTCGGTTCGCATTCGAACTCGAACAATTTCAAAAGTTCGAGTTCGAACTCGAACACGACCCGAACTCAATGCAAGTCAATGGGACTCGAAAGTTCGATTTTTAGAGTGCCCTCCAAGAGGGCATATATGCAAGATATTTGCCATAAAAGGTGTATGGGGGTCTGGGTAGTGCCCTGGGGGACAGGAAACAAGGACAAAAAGTTTAAAATTTTTTTTTTTAAAGAAACAGTGAATTTTCCATGAAATAAAGGTTAAGAATAAAAATGAGAAATTCCTTCAAATATCGTGCCTAGGAGGTCCCCATAACCTGCCCGTGAAGTGGCGAATTTGTAGGATGTATAGAAACATTTAAAAACAAAAAAATTACATTTCAAATGACGGTAAATGGTTTTCCTTTAATCTATTCATAAACAACTGCTTGGGGCGGCAGCCTGTGTGAAAAGAGGAGACGTTTTAGGACACACAGAACAAGTTTAGTGATTTTTTTGTTTAAATTATTGTGAAACTTATGCAGGCTTTGGATGAAAGTAACAATAGGTGCTTTAAAATTGGGCCTTTAGTGTCGGCAACAGTGCCGTCACACCCTAACCCCTCTGTGGTATTGTGGAAGAGTGCAGGGTTGGAAACTGCGGTCAAATATTAAAATGATATGAATCTGGTGCAGGCGTCAGTGCACCCAGATATTTATTTATTTTATTTATTTATAAAGGATTTTACCAGGAAGGATACATTGAGATTTCTCTCGTTTTCAAGTATGTCCTGGGTTCAAGAACATTGAGTGGTTACAGAAATACAAAATAGTAAAATGCAAGATATTGTGCCTTTGGTGGCAGCAAGTGCCTTCACACCGTAACCCCTCTGTGGTATTGTGGAAGAGTGCAGCAGTGGACCTTGCGGTCCAATATTGAAATGATATGAATCTGGTATAGGCGTCAGTGGCAGTGCACCCAAATATTGTGCCTTTGGTGGCAGCAAGTGCCTTCACACCATAACCCCTCTGAGATATTGTGGAAGAGTGCAGTGGTGGAGGTTTTGGTAATGCAGAAGAGATCCCCGATCTATTCGTTACATTAGCAGCTATAACAAAACTGGGTCAGCAATGTTTAGGCACTTGTACTGCGCTACTGTATATGGTGAGAATAGGCGCACACCAGTAGCAACAGGAAGCAAACAGAACAGGCAGGGAATACACAGAGAGAATAGTCAAATGGCAGGCAAAGTCGGCAACAGATCGGGTCCACAGAACAAGCAGAGTCAGTAACAAGTATACAAACTGATTTGGTAAGCTAGCGATGCGTGAATAAAGGCTGAGACACATTGAGTGTGTAGCGACGTACAGCGTAGCGAAGCAAAGAGTAGCAAACATTTTGCAGGCTTGACTTCGCTCCGCCTCGCAGTGTGTCTACACTGCATTACGTTTGCTTCTCACCGCACTGGACAGGAATCCACTAACTAAATTAAAATGTACACACAAAACCGTTTTATTTTCACAAAGCACATGTTATATAGGCAATAAAAAGTTTCTACTGAATAAAATACATCAAAAGTTACTGTTAATTTAATAGGAATAGTATAAAAATATAAAAAAAGGTAACCCCTGATCATATACAGTTGTGTTCAAAATTATTCAACCCCCAATGCTGTAAAGGGTTTTAGGGAATTTAGTGTACATTTGTAATTGTATTCAGAATGAAATCCTACAAGGACTTTTTAAAGAACCATATGCAACTAAAATGACATCAATTGGTTTTGTAATACAGTAGTAAATGTTTCTTTTGTGAATTCTTCATTGACACAATTATTCAACCCCTTAAAGACTACCACTCTGAAGAACAGAGGTTCATTCAAGTGTTTTCAATCAGGTATGTCACGGAGCAGCAATAAAGCATGATAAGCACCAATTAGGCAGCTTTAAAATGACTGTGATACTCCGCTCCTTCTAGACATTTACTGGTGTGGTTACAAACATGGTGAAGTCAAGAGAATGGTCCAGGAAGACAAGAGAAGAGGTGATTACTCTTCACAGGAAGGGCAATGGCTATAAGAAGATTGCAAAGATGTTAAACATACCAAGAGAGACCATAGGAAGCATCATTCGCAAATTCAAGGCACTGTTGAAACGCTACCTGGTTGTGGCAGGAAGAAGATGCTAACTTCGACTGCTGTGCGCTACCTTAAGCGTAGAGTGGAGAAAAGTCCCCGTGTGACTGCTGAGGAACTGAGAAAAGATTTGTCAGATGTGGGTACTGAAGTTTCAGCTCAGACAATACGGCGCACACTGCATAATGAAGGCCTCCATGCCAGAACTCCCAGGTGCACCCCCTTGCTGTCTCCAAAGAATAAGAAGAGTCGACTGCAGTATGCCAAAAGTCATGTGGACAAACCACAGAAGTTTTGGGATAGTGTTCTGTGGACTGATGAAACAAAATTAGAACTGTTTGGGCCCATGGATCAACGCTATGTTTGGAGGAGGAAGAACAAGGCCTATGAAGAAAAGAACACCTTGCCTACTGTGAAGCATGGCAGGGGGTCAATCATGCTTTGGGGCTGTTTTGCTTCTGCAGGTACAGGGAAGCTTCAGCGAGTGCAAGGTACCATGAATTCTCTTCAGTACCAGGAGATATTGGATGACAATGTCATGCAGTCCGTCACAAACCTGAGGCTTGGGAGACGTTGGACCTTTCAACAGGACAATGATCCCAAGCATACCTCCAAGTCCACTAGAGCATGGTTGCAGATTAAAGGCTGGAACATTTTGGAGTGGCCATCGCAGTCACCTGACTTAAATCCGATTGAGAACCTCTGGTGGGACTTAAAGAAAGCAGTTGCAGTGCGCAAGCCTAAGAATGTGACTGAACTGGAGGCTTTTGCCCATGACGAATGGGCGAAGATACCCGTAGATCGCTGCAAGACACTTGTGTCAAGCTATGCTTCACGTTTAAAAGCTGTTATAACTGTAAAAGGATGTTGTACTAAGTACTAAGATTGAATGTCACTTGGGGGTTGAATAAAACTGATAATGATGTGAGCACAGAAAAGACATTTGTGGTTATTTCATTATAAATGTTATGTTATATTTGTCTGACCTACACGTGCCTCTTTGATTTAATTGTAAGCAAGATGACTGAATGATCAAAATCAATGTCAAACTGGCCAAAACACTCAATTTCAGTGGGGGTTGAATAATTTTGAACACAACTGTATATTATAGGGACACGGAGCGCAGTGTATAGAGTAGGGATGCATTGATACCACACACAGACATATACGTATATATCAACACGCAGACCTATATATACGTATATATCAACACGCAGATATATATACACCCACCCACAGACCTCAGACCATATATACACATACACACATGGGGGGGTGGCATGTGGACAATCTCAACTACATGTGCCCCCCCCATTTGGCTGATCCCTCCAGAAGAAATGTTGAACCCGACAGAGCAGAGAATATATATATTATTCCCTGCTCTATCGGGTTCAACATTTCTTCTGGAGGGATCAGCCAAATGGGGGCGGGGGCAATTAGTTGCCAAAATGTGTGTGTAATACAGGTCTGGATATATATATTTATAAGAATATAGATATATATCTTATCTATATATATATATCATACCTGCCCTTACCTTCCCCTATAAATTTGCTAAAAATATACACACAAAAAAAACAAACCACTGCCTGAGACCCTGCGCAGCCCACATGCCACCCCCCTCTACCTGGCTGAATGTATCTAATATATGTAATTAAATACATTCAGCAAGGTAGAGAAAGAAAAAAAAGGTTTTATTTTATGTTCCTGGGGACATTTAAAAATGTCCTCGGATTTTATTTTTTTTAGAAATGTGTCGCCTTACCTTAGCTTGGTGGTCAGTGGGTGCTCCCTGGATCCTGGTTGTGGGGGGGTCTGCTGTGGCCACAGGTGCAGTGGCTCTCTCCCTGCGCCGCCTGTCTCTGCCACATGCACCCGGGCGGCTAGCCCGCACAGTCGCAGCTCTCTCATCCGGCAGCCGCATGCTCCTCAAGGGGATCCTTGGGAGGCCCCGACAGGCTGCCCTCTACAGTGCCTGATTAGAGGGCGGTGTCTGCCTGATGTTTTAGTAACAAGAATGTTTTATCCCATAGGCTTCAATGTTAAAAATATTCCCGTTTTAATTCAATATCTAATAAACCGTTGCTTATAATATTCTGCAGTAAAAAGTCTCTTTATTCTAGATTTTTTTTGTATTATTTAAGCATTCTTTATACTTTTTTCCAAAAATTTTTTTTTTAGAACTTTTGGGGAACGTCCCAAAAAGTTTGAAGTTCGCAAACTTTCGAACGGCCAATGTTCAAAACGAACTCCGAACCAATCGAACCGAACAGCTCATCCCTATTTTGTATATTATTCATAAATGTCCTCACCCCCCAACCTGCTTTAGGCAATAATTAGCATTGGTGAATAGCAAGCTAACAAATTTCAGACCTGTTGTAACAGTCAGCTTGGTGTGAAAGCTTCTCTTTGTACCAGTTGTAGAAGACATGCCTATGGTGCGTCGTCAAGTTTGCCTACATTATATAGGGCATTGATCTTTCCCATTGGAGCTTCTTGGAGTAATATGGGTAGGACCCAGTGGATTTATGGAAAACAACTTTGCATAAACCATGTAGTGAAAATGTGTCTAAAAACTATGAAAGCACAATTTCAAAATGCATGTAGTATTTGACAGTCAGATGATGCAATCTGCTGGGCTAAAAGTGATACAACATCAGCATAATAAAGTTTTGGATCGCTTTTTTTGAGAAAAAGAAAGAAAAATATTTCAAACTATGGGGGTTATTCAGAGAGCACTGAAATGTCGCCGACATTTCGGTGCTCTCTCGTTCCCTGCATTTCCCTGCACTTCGGGGAAAAGTTCCCCATCCTGCTGTGAATTCATCATTTACCGCAGGGTCCCCGGAGTGCAGGGAAAACTCGCCGAATACCGGCCGTAATCCCGTTGAACACCCGCCGAATACCCACTGAAAACTTGCCGGAAGTGCCGCAAAAAGCACGCCGAACACGCTGAAAAAAGCCACCGAGCCGCCAATCACAGCACAGACCAGCCACCAGAAAAAGCCGACAAGCTGATGAACAGGGTTAAAAAATAAATAAAAATTAAGACTTTTAGAGCCAGGAGGAGCAACCTTGGCTCTCCAGATCTTTGGAACTGCATCCAGGGAAGTCATCAGGTGGTGACAGCCCATACGATGTTCAGGGGCCCAGTGGCTCCTGGGGGCCCTGGCCAAACCCTGTGCACTTTGTCTAAGTGCCACAAACATAAGAATACTCCATGCCACCAAGGACTGGACCATGAAGATATCAACACATTTCCCACTGGGCAGCAGCATCTGGAACTGGTAAGAGCTCTCTGAATCATTACTGAGGGAGTGATTAGTATGGTCTGCACCATGTTGAGGTTCAGATCAAAGCTCTCCCACAAAGGAAAACTTTTTATCCTCTATGTACTGAAAGGGAATTGTTTGTTGAAATGCGCAACAGATGGAAGGGGGCCTCTCGACCATTGGTTTAGTAAAGGGCCCCAAGAATTCTGATGGCATTCTAACTGCATCTCCCGTGGTACTCATCCACTCTATAGATTGGATGAGTTTTGCTCGAAATGTACTTCCAAAATATCTGGAGGGCCAAGGTTGCTCACTCCTGCCATAGAGAATTCAATATCTACAACTCAAGCCTTGTGTGAGAGGTACTTCAGGAACATAGGGAAATTATCCTTAAAGAGTCAAGGTGGGAACAAAGATAATTCAAGTATAAGAGGCACTTAAGAAACAGAGGATGATGTCTACATCCTAATCAAAGCATGATTTAAAATAGTCCAACAGTCATTTCATCGAACATA
This sequence comes from Leptobrachium leishanense, assembly GCA_009667805.1. Lineage (NCBI taxonomy): Eukaryota > Metazoa > Chordata > Amphibia > Anura > Megophryidae > Leptobrachium > Leptobrachium leishanense. The sequence continues at coordinate 132,348,095 of CM019069.1, read as the reverse complement.
TATCTTGCTTTGTCTTTAAGTATTGAGCTCCTCCATAACATAATTTCATTAGACCAGCAGAAATAGATAGAACCACAGGTGGTACAGTTCTTTTGGGCCTTCTTGACTTGGGGGCCCAAATGCAACAGCAAACCAGTGACCCTTAATGTAATTCCAGTATTTGTAATCTCATAGAGTGTATAAAAAAATAGTTCTAAAATGATCTCACCCTAGGGTACCCATTATAACGGTATAAAGGTTAATCAATGTGACAATATGTGCGGACTGTTACGTTAAGGCTGTTTTAGGATTGACAGCTGCTTTTATGCTCTGGATGACACATCGCCCAGTATGTTACGGGGAACAATTGCTTAAACAAAACAGAAATTTAACATATATTTCAAAGGACCTAGAGCTATAGTGCTGTAAAAATATGGTTCATTGATGCATTTAGATTTCCTTTTATCGAACCCAGCTGGTGCTGTCTTTTACATAGAACAGAGTTCAATTCCTAGGGTTGTATTTTACTCAGTGGTGAAATATGACAGTTCACTGCTCAGTATGATAATTTTCAACACGTACGAATACATTTTTACAATGAAATACCACAGATCTCTGTTCGCCGACATTTACAACACTCATGGGATATTTACATACTGTGGAAACCTATTGAAATTATATTTTTATATCAAGTTTATCATTAATTTTTAACGAGGGGTTTATTTTATATTCAATATTTCAAGAAAGCATAGTCATTCTTTAGGAAATTTAATGAGCAATAGTCACAGTGGAACAGTTCTATAAATCAGGGGTCTCAAACCCAGGGCCAGAGCTGTCTTCTCTCTTGGTGGCCACTTGCAATAAAACTCATAGAAATGTGTGGTGTGTATGAGTGTATCACAGAGCTCCACAGCAACAAAACGTACAGTAATATGCGATAAAAATGAAGGGGTTATTCAAATAGAGCCGAATTGTCTCTGAAATTTGACAGAACGGTGAATTTTCCCCGTACGGTGCAATTTACGTGGCCTTTCACCAATATTGGCGAATTGCCATCGAAATACAGTGCCGTTCGATGGCTGTGAACTCCCCATAGAGAAGCAATGGTTAATCTATTCAGTGAACATCGAACAGCACCGAAATGTCAGTGAAAAGTTCTGATGTTCGGTGCTTTCATTTGACAGGTTTAATCAGGTGAATCCCATAGATTTCAATGCAAAAAATATTCCTGTTTCTCTTAAATATTTATTGAACCGTTTTTTTTTCTTTTAATTTGCAGCAAAAAGTCTCTTTATTTATTTATTTTTAAGGATTTTTTTGGCCATTTTTTCAGGATTATTTTGGCAAAATCTTGTTTTCAGATTTTTTATATAGCTTTTTTTTATTTTCCTGTAACAGACCTTTTTATTATTATTCATAGGATCTGATATATTTATTCCAGGCATTTTCGTGCAGTAGTTTTTTTGCAAACAGCTTTTAAAAGTTGCAGTGTTTTTGTTTTTTTTACCCCGATCGTCAGCTTGTCGGCTTTTTCCGGCGGCTGGTCGGCACTCTGTTCGGTGGGTCGGTGGCTTTTTTTGGATGCGTTCGGCGGTTTTGCGGTGGCATGTCAGATCAGATCAGATGTTTTTGGTTTTCAATTTGTTTGATGGCTCAATTCACCACACTTCGGGGACCCTGTGGTGAATGCTGAATTCACCGCTGGGTCGGCGAATCCAAGTCGCCAAAGTGCGGGGAACGGGTGACATTTTGTTGCTTTCTGAATAGCCGTGATAGGCACTGTGCACTTCATTGAGGGGATGACATAATCTCTCATCCATTTGTCATCCTGTTGTACACGGAATTGGGGGGCAAGGGATCATTTCCTCATTCATTCACTCCTTCACTCACTTACACGCTGTCAATCACATGGAAATGAAATAGAAAATGTGCACTGCACAAGAATGTATGAACATAGATACATAGTTACATAAGCCGAAAAAAAGACGCTCGTCCATCAAGTTCAGCCTTTCACACATCACCTACTGTTGATCCAAAAGAAGGCAAAAAACCCAGTCTGAAGCGCTCGCCAATATGCAACACACTGGGAAAAAATTCCTTCTTGACCCCAGAATGGCATCAGATTTCTCCTTGGATCAAGAAGCTTATACCCACATATTAAATATTATTACCCTTAATATTCTGGTTTTGAAGGAAGTCATCCAGCCGTTGTTTAAAAGTCTGTACAGTCTCTGACCCAACCACCTCAACAGGCAGAGAATTCCACAGCTTTATTGTTCTCACCGTAAAATAACCCTTTCTATGTTTTGAATTTCCTTTTGTCCAGTCTAAATGGGTGACCTCGTGTACTGTGTATAGTCCTATTAATGAATAGGTTTCCAGACAATGGTTTATAATGGCCCCGTATATACATATGTATTTATATAAAGTTATCAGATCCCCTCTAAAGCGCCGTTTTTCTAAACTAAACAGGTTTAAGCTTGTTAGTCTTTCCTCATAACTTAAATCTTCCATTCCCCTTATTAATTTATTTGTCCGCCTCTGCACTTTTTCTAGTGCATGTACTAATACACAATATATACACAGTATCTCACAGAAGTGAGTACACCCCTCACATTTTTGTAAATATTTTAATATATCTTTTCATGTGACAACACTGAAGAAATGCCACTTTGCTACAATGTAAAGTAGTGAATGTACAGCTTGTATAACAGTGTAAATTTGCTGTCCCCTCAAAATAACTCAACAGACAGCCATTAATGTCTAAACCGCTGCAAACAAAAGTGACTACACCCCTAAGTGAAAATGTCCAAATTGGGCCCAATTAGCCATTTTCCCTCCCCGGTGTCATGTGATTTGTTAGTGTTACAAGGTCTCAGGTGCGAATGAGGAGCAGGTGTGTTAAATTTGGTGCTACCGCTCTCACTCTCTCATACTGTAAAATATGCTAGAATATTTATACTGTATATAATATACAAAAAACTTATATTCTATTATCCTCTTAGATGCACCCGCTGTTATTGCTTGTTCAGGTTGAATGCAACCTTTCTGTTGTATGATATATATATATAAACACAAAAATGTGGTCTGCGCTCACAGTTCACCACTGGTTCAACACAACCGGCATTCAGTAACGGCCTCAGTTGAATATAATCAGTCACTAGCACTCTGGGATTTCCATAAAATAACAACATTTATTGTGTGCAATTAGCGCAATAGGCCATTAGAAATACAACGGCAGCGTCACAAATAGGTTCCATGGCAAGGCATGCAGGGATGTGAGTACAGGTTTTGTGCATTACTCTCTTACCATTATTCTTTTTTGCAGATTGTGGTGGTGTTTTTAGGTGATCATCATTAGCAGCCCATTTGTGTGTACGGGGGAGCTGGGCTTTTCCTTTCTGACGAAGGAGGGTGGATACAGCGATACAGACACGCATTGAGGTTACTAGGACAACCAGGGTGATGTCATCAGGGTGCGCCGGAGAGTTGGCGCATGCTTTTGAGATACTTTTGCAAGCACGCCGGACGCCTCGTGAACCGGGAGGGTGAGTGACCTGTGATTCTTATCAGTATGTGATTATGACCTCTATTTAAACCGTTCGGTTTGTATGGGGCATGTTATGGTTTTTTTGTCCTGAGGAAAGTTCCAGATGGGCACTGAAAGGTTGACATTTTAAAAAAACATGGATCAATAAATTTTGTTATTTTATGGAAATTCCAGAGTGCTGGCGAATCTTTGCCTGATTATATATATATATATATATATATATATATACTGTATATATATATATAAATATATTGCTGTGATGTGCGGGTGGCTTCTGCAGTAATAAACACACCTATATATATATATATATATTGCACAAATTACACTAGAAATTGCTTTTTTAAGAGTGCTATGGTTTCAAAAATATCAATGAGGTACCTGATCCCAAATAATATGAGCCGATCCATAGGAAATAAGAAATAAATGAATGCAAAGAAATGATCACCATTTCAGCAAAATACACACTTTCAAAAGATTTCTGAAATAATAGAAAACCCAAACAAAACACACATAAAACAGACCAGGTGTAATTTATAACACTTCATGACCTGGCCTCTGAATGGCAGCACACTTGCATTACATCCTTCCTGAATTAAGATAGTGATTTAGGGATGGTCTGGAAAACCCAGTGTCATCCTCATCCATGAAAAGTTGATCCATTGTCTCTTTTTTCCTTTCAAAGCAGATGTCTTTGTTTTCTTTGTTGCTGACATGAGAAATCAGGCTTTTAAAGCAGTTAGGTGGTAAATAATGTAACTATATTGTTACTGCTCTCTATTATCATGTAGCAAACAATAAAAATAAAAAAAAATGCATATTATATGATATTGAGCTCCCGAGGAAAAATCATAAGGACTTTCACCATTGGTTTATAGAGGACGGAGGAGTTGTTACTTCTACTCCATCCAGCTTCAATACTGGCTGGGTGGAGTAGAGGTAACATCCTTGCTCTATAACCATGGAGAACGTGGAGACACGGGTTCGATCCTGGCAAGAGCACCTCTCCAGTAAGTGCTCTTGGGCAAGGTACCTAATGGTACATACTTGCTACCCAGGACATACTTGAAAATGAGAGAAATCTCAATGTATCCTTCCTGGTAAAATACTTTCTCAAAAAAAAAAGTGAGGCTGGTTCCGTACGCCAAAACAATAACACAGACTGGAGTTGGTATAAGTTACCATGTGGTAACAATGTAACCCACGGCAGATTTGATGTTAAAGAGGATTATCAAATGACACATGGATGGCTCCACGCGTCAAGTGTTGGTCAATATCACCGTGTGGTATTTAAATGAATCAGCTGATCACCTTGTGACAAAAACTCAATGAGAAGATCACAAGGCCAAAATGACTTTCGTGACACTGTCGACCAAAGCTGAATTCTCTATGACATGCATAACCCACATGGCGATATGTATTCATTTTGGCATGGTTCCTACAAGGACAGACAGTTGGAACCTCACATATTCATGGCATAGTGTATACATGTTGGGCTTTCTGAGTTCTGATATCCTGGTGGGTCTTGGGTCAAGTCACTTAGAAGGTTGCAAGTTATGAACATGATGGGAGTGTTAATCCACAGCAGCTGGAGAGCAGAGGTAGTCTGACCTTATTCCCGTTCTCACTGTCAGCTTCTATGACGGAATTCCACTGCTTTTTCGTATTTGAAATCAGTTTTTCACAGCGAATGGACTGATATTGTGGAAACCATAGACGCTTTGCTTCTTTTGTTTAATGGCAACGGATTATCTCGGTGAAGGAGACAGGTGCTAATAACCTATTAAACGATATGAATTTCCAGCTGCACCAGGCCGAGTGAATGTGATCTGACAAACTCACTGAGCAAGTCATAAACAAAGCTCCGGGAAATTAGACAGAACCAATGTGCTAAAACAATATATAAGTCAGTATGTCAGAGAGATCTCATTATGACAATTTTTTTATATGTAAACATCATGGTGCTTGATAGTGATGCACTCTTATCCCAGGCCCAGCTACAGCAATCATCTAACACATCATGATGCAATGGATAAGATAATGGCCCCTATTACATTCTCTATGCAAAAACACACGCTAAATGCGTGTTTTTTTGCGCGAAGCGTTAAACGTTAACGCACGAAAATCACCACTGGAATTACATTCCTCGTGCAATTTTTCATCCGTCGGAAAATTGCGCTCGTAAAACCGATGCGAAAAAATGCATGCAAAGTACCGTTGTGCGCAGGAATCAGTGAGCGCAATGTAATTTTTAACGCGTGTACGTCATTTTTGCGGACTGAGCACAACAGACGTATGTGGCTGTCATTTTTGACGGATCTAGTAAAAAAAAACGTGCGCATTGACGTTCTCCGTTGTGAATCCGCAGTTTGGTACGGTCAGGTTGTTACAATTTGCCGTTACCACCAGCTTTTCAAAGACGTTAAAATTATGCGCGCAAACGTTGTCCGTTAAATTTTGCGCTAAGATCATAATACCATGCGTGCACCAGCGCACAAACGCATTTGCGCTCACAATGCTAAGTATAGATGTGCTTACTAAATTGCGCTCGCAAAGGGTTCGCGCAGGGTCACTCGCGTTAGACGTTAACGCGCATTTTGTGCGCGAACGTCGTAATACGATGTTCAGTGCAAAGGGTTTTGCCCCTCGCGTTAATGCGTTCTTGCGCGCGCGCACAATTGTGCACGAAGAATGTAATAGGGCCCAATGTGGGATAGTTTCCCAGTCTCGTATAACCGTATCCAGAGCTCTGGTAAACAAAGTAACTCCATAGACTATAATGGTTTTGGCAGGGCCAGATTTGCATCTCAAGAGCCTGTAGGCACAGAAATGTGGAGCGCCCCTACCCCCCAAACAACAAAAAAAGAAACATGCCAAAATGACTTTTTAAACTGACTTTTTGGGCAAACGGAATTTTTTTTTTTTTTTACAAGTCTGAAAAACTGTTTCTCTCTGTGTTCAAATCACAAGAAGGGGCAGAATCTCTTGCCTTAGTTGAGTTTGTGCAGCGGCATTGTTTTTTTGTTTTATATGTAAAAGCATATATTGGCTCTGCCGTAGAGCAGAGAAAAAAATAGATTGTTCATTTACTTTTTTCCAGTTTTTTTATATTTACACATTACATGGTCATGTTTGGTGTCATTGTAAATCCCAGACTCTGATCTTCCCAATGACACCTCACTTAACCTTGTGCGGTGTACAATTCAGAGATGCAGGTTCCAAAGTCCCCCTGTCTCCCCTCACTGCAGTGCCACAGTCTAGGTTGTCGACGAAACAATGCATTGCATCATCAGCTCCACACTTGCCGGCAGTGTGGGAAATGAGAAGGTGAGTTAGCGCAGCATCATTGGTCACTTTATAACTGTAAACTGAATAATAGTGCTACATTAGGAAATAAAGAGAAAAATATTATTTTGTTACTTAATTTTTACATAACTCTAACCTGGTAATATTTGATATCACTGGAAATGCCACAATCAGGCCTTTCCAATGATACCTCATATGTCCCTATAGCCCTTAGGGCTCTAGAGATACAAGGGTCTAAATGATTGTAAATTGTAAAAAAAATATATATATATATTCTGCCTAGGTATAAATCTGGCCCTGGGTTTTGGTAAGTATGTGAGTGTAATACCTGTATATGGAAAATTACAGTAACACCTTGCACTATACCTAGTCTAATCCGTGTAGAGTAGTCAGTGGCCGAAGAGCTCACCTTGTATTCTGCGTCATTCCTGGCTGTTGTAATGCAGCAGTAAAGTTTGTGGAACTTTTTGATACAGTGAGGGGGAGGCACCTTCCTCCTGCTCCTTTGTAGTTATACAGGGTGACAGAAGTGATGTTTAAATGACAAATTCATTTTTTCATTAATCTTTCTTTAAAAGGGTGTGTAAAAGGACTGTTTTTTGTTAATATTTTTTCAATGCAAATATGTGTACAGACGTTTTTGGTAGTGAAGGGTCTAAAGTTTATCAACTGGTTGAGTCTGTTCATTCTCTATTTTGCCCTGAGATTCTGTAACTTTCCTTCTGCCCATTACCACCCTGCTTATAACAGTATATCTTAAAACTTTACACTACATCAGAATCCTCTATCGAAATTCCATCCTTTGAGATATTTGTACATTTCTGTAACATCGGCTTTATCCCTTCTCCGCTCCAAGCTATGTATTAATATTTAGAGCTTCCAATCTCTCCAGATAAGCGTTGTGTTACATCTTCCAAGAAGCAATTAAAACCAAAAGCAGCATTTTTTGATACATAACCTGCATTAAAGAAGGAGGTCTGCTCATCTTATCTATGTTCAACTGATTTATGTCTTAACTCCTTCTTGCCAAGTTGGCAAAACCAGTGTTATTCACGTTGACCAGACATATTTTCAGCCAGAAAGTGGTTATTAAAAGAAATAGAAAGTAAAAAGTACAGGGGGTTATTCAAAGAAGTCGCCGAAATGTAACCATACGCTGAATTTCAGCGTACAGTTACCCTTCCTGGCCATTCGGAGAGTAGGCAATTCACAAAAAGTTGGCGAATTGCTTGCACGTAAGGTGACTGGTCGAGGGCAGTGAAATCCCCCATAGAGAAGCAATGCTTCGTCTATTCAGAGAACACAAAACAGCAGGGAAACATTGCCAAAATGCCCTGCTGTTCGGTGGTTTCATTCGACAGTTTTATTCAGGAGAATCCCATAGGCTTCAATGTTAAAAATATTCCAGTTTTAATTCAATATCTAATAACCCGTTTATTATTTTATTCTGCAGTAAAAAGTCTCTTTATTTTTAGAATCTTTAGGATCTTTTGGGCATTTTTTGGGGATTTTTTTGCAAACTTTTTTTCGTTTTGTTTTTTTTAAAATCTTTTATTTCTTTTTTCTCTAACAGCCCTTTTTATTATCATTCATTGGATCTTATATGTAAATTCCAGACATTTTCGTTCAGTAGTTTCTTTGCAAACAGCATTTCAATTTTCAAACTTTCAAGCAAACTGTTTTTGTTTTTTCTCACCTCGTTCGTCTGCGTGTCGGGTTTTTCCAGCGGCTGCTCTGCGCTGTGATCGGCGGCTAGTCGTGTTTCTCCGACGTGTTCGGCGTGGTTAATCCAGCTGTTTTCTGTGGGTTTCGGTGAGTGTTCGGGTCGGCGAAATAGGGTCGCAGGGTCGGAGAAATAGGGTCGCCGAATCGCCCCGAAGTGCAGGGAACAGAAAGTCACCGAACGTACGGAGACTTTTCGATTCTCTTTGAATAACCCTGACAATGTTTCCCATATTATGACATGAAATTGTCACATGTTTTATTATCAAAGAACAGACTACGCCTAGCGACACTAGAAATCACTCGCAAATGTTTCCTGGCGCTTTTTGGGAGGCAAAAATAAAGCATCTCTAATTGGATAACATAATTCTGATTTCTAAATTTGCAGGTCCCACTGCAAAAATAGTGGAAGCAGCTCAGTTCGGTCTAGAACTAGGAGATGCTCCATCAGGTAATAGGATCTACTGGAAAAGACCAACAGATATTAATATGTCTTAAGGTTTTTATTCCCGGTCATACAATAAACTGGACATAGACATTTTATTGAACCATAACCATCATTTTGGCCTGTTATACAGTCATGGCCGAAATTGTTGGCACCCCAGACATTTTTCCATAAAATCAAGTATTTCTCACAGAAAAGTATTGCAGTAACACATGTTTTGATATACACATGTTTATTCCCTTTGTTTGTATTGGAACAAAACAAAAAAAGGGAGGAATAAAAGCAAATTGGACATAATGTCACACAAAACTCCAAGAATAGGCTGGACAAAATTCTTGGCACCCTTTCAAAATTGTGGATAAATAAGATTGTTTCAAGCATGTGATGCTCCTGTAAACTCACCTGAGGCAAGTAACAGGTATGGGCAATATAAAAATCACACCTGAAAGCAGATAAAAAGGAGAGAAGTTCACTTAGTCTTTGCATTGTGTGTCTGTGTGTGCCACTGGACCACAGAAAGAGGAGAAGAGAACTGTCTGATGACTTGAGAACCAAAATTGTGGAAAAATATCAACAATCTCAAGGTTACAAGTCCATCCCCAGAGATCTAGATTTGCCTTTGTCCACAGTGCGCCACATTATTAAGAAGTTTGCAACCCATGGCACTGTAGCTAATCTCTCCGGGCGTAGACGGAAGAGAAAAATTGATGAAAGGTTGCAACGCAGGATATTCCGGATGGTGGATAAGCAGCCCCAAACAAGTTCCAAAGAAATTCAAGCTGTCCTGCAGGCTCAGTGAGCATCAGTGTCAGCGCAAACTATCTATCGACATTTAAATTAAATGAAACGCTATGGCAGGAGACCCAGGAGGACCCCACTGCTGACACAGAGACATAAAAAAGCAAAACTACAGTTTGCCAAAATGTACTTGAGTAAGCCAAAATCCTTCTGGGAAAACGTCTTGTGGACAGATGAGACCGAGATAGAGCTTTTTGGTAAAGCACATCATTCTACTGTTTACCGAAAACGGAATGAGGCCTACAAAGAAAAGAACACAGTACCTACAGTGAAATATGGTGGAGATTCAATGATGTTTTGGGGTTGTTTTGCTGACTCTGGCACTGGGTGCCTTGAATGTGTGCAAAGCATCATGAAATCTGAGGATTACCAAAGGATTTTGGGTCGCACTGTAGAACCCAGTGTCAGAAAGCTGGGTTTGCGTCCGAGATCTTGGGTCAACCAGCAGGACAATGACCCCAAACATACCTAAAAAAGCACCCAGAAATGGATGGCAACAAAGCGCTGGAGAGTTCTGAAGTGGCCAGCAATGAGTCCAGATCTAAATCCCATTGAACACCTGTGGAGAGATCTTAAAATTGCTGTTGGGAAAAGGTGCCCTTCCAATAAGAGAGACCTGGAGCAGTTTGCAAAGGAAGAGTGGTCCAAAATTCCGGGTGAGAGGTGTAAGAAGTTTATTGATGGTTATAGGAAGCGACTGATTTCAGTTGTTTTTTCCAAATGGTGTGCAACCAAATATTAAGTTAAGGGTGCCAAGAATTTTGTCCAGCCAATTTTTGGAGTTTTGTGTGACATTATGTCCAATTTGCTTTTTTTCCGCCCTTTTTTTGTTTTGTTCCAATACACACAAAGGGAATAAACATGTGTATAGCAAAACACTGCAATACTTTTTCTGTGAGAAATACTTGATTTTATGGAAAAATGGCTGGGGTGCCAACAATTTCGGCCATGACTGTAGATATGAATTTCCGTAAAGTGATATACTTCAAGAGACAATTTTAATTGACTGAAATATATAACCTGAATCGGCGCAAATAATGCTTTCTGGGGTCCTGGGATCTCTCATATATATGGAAGAAATAATGATAAACAATAATTGTGCAGTACAGTGAGTGCTTTTAGTAGTGTTAAATAATACAGATATTATCCCACTCACAAGTGTAGAGCCCAATCACTGGCTCTGAGTGGGTCCAGGCCTGCGGGTAGGTTGCCTTCAAATTTCTCAGGTGACCCCCACCTTATCAAGGAAGTGATTTACTTGTCTAGTTACGCTCGCCTTTTACTTGATGGGACAATGTTGGGAAAATCACTTGGGCGATTAAATTTTGCCGAAGCTGTTATCGGACGTCAGCAAAAACTGCCGAATTAGCATCTAGGGAATTCGTTGATGCTAATTCGGCAGTTTTTGCTGACGTCCGATAACAGCTTCGGCAAAATTTAATCGCCCAAGTGATTTTCCCAACAATGTCCCATCAAGCAAAAGGCGAGCATAACTAGACAAGTAAATCACTTCCTTGATAAGGTGGGGGTCACCTGAGAAATTTGAAGGCAACCTACCCGCAGGCCTGGACCCACTCAGAGCCAGTGATTGGCTCTACACTTGTGAGTGGGATAATATCTGTATTATTTAACACTACTAAAAGCACTCACTGTACTGCACAATTATTGTTTATCATTATTTCTTCCATATATATGAGAGATCCCAGGACCCCAGAAAGCATTATTTGCACCGATTCAGGTTATATATTTCATATTTTGTGTACATTGGTATAGGGGAAACCACTATATCCTGTATTTGGGCCATCTGGGGTGCCGTGGTGGTGGACACATGTTGTGTGGCGCTGTACCATCCTGTGTATAATTTTAATTGACTATTCATCCCAATATCCATTTAACTGTTGCGGCCACCAATAAGTGTCACTAAACAGCAAAATATTCTATTGTCGACTAAAGAAACAATATGGTGGCGTCTGGCTATGTGCTTTGGCCAGGATGTGACATAAGCCAGCTACACCCCTCCCCCTCAGGAAGGTCACTTTCCATTCAATTGACTAATTTGACCCACTCTGGTGGGTGCAGACAAGACTCTAGTTCAGCCTTCTTTCATTTAACCAGAGAAAACGCAGGAAGTGATTTTTTTTTTCCTGTTTTGGCTCTTGACCTGAACACACATGGCTGTGCACATCATGTGCTGTGCATATGTGGATGGGTAAATGACTGTTGCTCTTTTTTATCCCTTATCTTTTTTATTGATGTATATCAATTACCTATGCTGAGTCTTTCATAGTTATTCAGAGAGCGGTGAAAACCAGGAGAATGACTGGTGAAGCGAAAATTCTAGGTCAAAATAGCCAAACCAGAAAAAGTCTCCCATTTATCTCACTTTATAAATCGTCTATTTGGTCTAGATTGTTCTCTTCTCCTGCCATTCTCCTGGTTTTCACCTCTCTCTGAATAACCCTGTTTGTGTTCTTGCAGTGTCCAGGATTTAGTTAACATTGTTTGTATTATAATTACTTTATTATCTTTCTGTTTAACCTTTTATTTCTATTTACTTTTGTTAATTAAATTCATTTATACCCATCGTGTTTGTGTCGTCACACGCTACTCTATGTCCCACACTATCGGCTGGTATAAGTTTTTTTTTAAAAAATTCTTAACACGGCCTCTGATCATATATGAGATTAGCAAACATGAAGAAGGTTCTGAACATGTATAACTGATGCACCTTTATCCCAATTATGTAAAACATATCCTCCTAAATTCACTGACACTTACCTGGGTAGTGAGGTTATAAAACCTTACAAAGCCTCCATTTTACATACTAATTGGGCCTAACAAAACTCTACAGGCCCTATTCCAAGGCTGGTGTTAACTTAACCAGAGCTGTTGTAAACTTAACACCTCCATAGACTATGTGCTACATTACATTCTTCATGGTAAAACGGAGACGCAAAGGAGTTTTATCCCTAGCACCCCCATTTTACAGTGATATTACAATGCAGGCACTTAAAAAGCTGTCTGCATTGTTACCGGGCACTGCGCCCCGGGATTTGCGCGGCGGCACTTAGCGCCGCTGCACGCATCCACTTGATGGAGTTTCTCCTCTGCCGGTCACATGACCTGCCGTATCTCGCCTCACGAGATCCGGCAGGTCAGCGTAGTGAACTGCAGGGGGAGACTGGGGGACTTTTCCCCCCAGTCTCTCCCTGCTCCCGCCGGATGGAGGAGGCGGACAGAGCTGCGTCCTCGTTGCGGGATAGTAGGTGAGTATCTGATTTTTTGGGGGGGGTTACTGCTGGTGCTAACGGATTCAGCACCAGCAGAATCCGTTAGCGCCAGTCCAGGCTTTGGTTAACATTTTGCTAACCGCAGCCAGACGTTAATCAGCTTTAGAACTTTGTAATCCTAACACTGATTAACACTTTGCGCTCCCCATGTTAAGTATAGGGAGCGCTAAAGTACAGTAACCTCTCGCTGAAAAGTGCAAGGTACCAAACGCTAATGGGTTTTTTAACCCATTAGCGTTTGGATTGTAATATGCGGTGGCTACCAGGGCTAACGATAAAGCTCACTTAGGTGAGCGCTAACATTAGCACCAACTATGTAATGTAGCCCCATAATGGTTCTGGTAATTTTACAAGTGCTCTGGATAAGTTAACACCAACATTGGAATAGGGCTCTACATTTCTACTGTATCCAAATGTGTTCTGGGGTGAAATTTACAAAAATTCTATTATGGTGTCATGGTTTTAAAAAAATGTAAGCTGATAAAAATTACAAACCAATCGATATAGGCACACAGGCAGCTAGATAGTTGCAATCAGTGGTTTTATGTGGACATGTTACTGAGTACATGAATCACAGGAGGGCAAGTTACCAAATGCACAGGTGGGAAGCAGTGGATACTATGTGGCAGATGGACAATGCAGGAACAGAATGGAAACTTAAAGCAGGGAAAATGGCACAAGGAAATAGTTGGGGATTACAGGATTTTTTCTGGAATTTGACATTTAAATATTTTTGCCTACTGGGAACATCATAGTCCTTGTATTCTGTATGCAGCATCAGTTTATACCCTGAGCATCCTCTCCTAATACAATTAATAAAAATATAATTTTGTACCTCCAAACCATCTTCAATCAACTTGGAGTCATGCAATTAATTTCTGTTTCATTAAGTTTAACACAATGAAAGTCATTTTGTACCAGATGATATATTAATAGGGGACACATGAGCCACAACAAGGCATAAATATTGTTATAGACTTGGCCCTATAATAATCATAATGTGGCAACCTCTGGACTCATGGATAGTCATCCTTCAACTTGCAGATGAGAAAAAACCCTGTAGGTGGAAACCTCTGGGGAACAATGGCAGGAAGAACTTCACTTTCCTCTGGGCATTAAGAGGCTAATGTAAAGTTTCTATGAAAAAAGGCTGGTCAGTTTAAGGTGGATTGATTATAAAGACACATGTAGACAGTCAAACATGTATAGACTGACCAATATGTATAGACAGACAGACACACATATACACACAGAGAAAACATATACACATACAGACATAAAACAAAAATTATAAACAGATTAACATGGACATAACCTGCTGAACACTAGGCAAATTTCTCTGACCACCTGCCCAACAAACCACATGCAAAGCTTAAGGGACATCAGAGACATTTGCTTTGTTCATCAATCGTATATCTTCTTTTTTCCTCCTTTTTCTTCGCACTTGTTTTTCTTTGTTTCTCCATTTTCCCTATCATCCTGTATATCACAATCCTATTTTATTATATCGTCCTATTTATGATGGTCCCTTTTGGAATATTTACTTACACTAACAAATTTCAGTACAGAACAGTGATGGGGCAGAAAACCTTTATCAGTACTTTAGTATATGAAGGCCTGCGGTGCATGTGCCTGTGCACGTGTGTTTGCCTGCTATATGTGCACCTGTGTGGAATGTGTATGTAGTGGATATATGGACAACATAAGGTATAAATAGTGCTTGTAAATAGCATACATATGTCTAATATAAGGTTTATATAGGACATATATATATATATATATACACTAGTGTGTTTTATTATTGCAGAAGCCACCTGCACATCACAGCAATTCAATGAATTGCATCCCAGAGCTCCTGTGCCACATTCCCCATATGCAGCAAGGAACTCTGGGTAGGATATGCAAATGACCTCTGTCCCACTTTTATGCATCCTGGATCTGTAATTACACAGAACCCTAAAATCAATGCTATGCCACACTGTGGCTTTCTAGCAGAGATAAGGTTTATGCAACTGGTCAAAACCACTCCTAGGACAGCGCTGTTTCGGGTTTGTTGAACCCTCATCAGCTAGGAGGTAGGTATGACCAGTTGCAGTGGATGCTTGGACCATAGGTAAGTGTCTATATATATATATATATATATATAAAGTACAAAGTGTAAATAGCATCTGTAGATAATGTACATTTCTGTAATAAAAGGTTATAAACCATAAAAATTCTCCCATTTATCTCACTTTCCAAATTGGCTATTTGGTCTAGATTGTTGTCTTCTCCTGCCAGTTCTCCTGGTTTTCACCTTTCTCTGAATAACCCTGTAAATCTTTAATATCAGATAATTGGGTAGAGCAAGCCCAAAGCTTGGTCTGTGATGTCAAATTGCCTTATGCTAGAACCTGTAGGAATCTGCATTTAATCATCCTCCATCTATAAACAGGGAGATTGTAAGTTCTGCTGCTTGGCTCTAGCTGTATTGCAAAATAAAAAAGTCACACTGGAAACATAAGAAATTAATGATTATAAAATTAGTTATGGTTGGCATAAATGACATTCCCATGATGATCTATGCTGTGTTATTAACACTGAATTTCAGCCTTGATGCTATACTGACAGTGATTTACTGGAAACTGCAGACTTCTCTCCGATTAAGGAGCCAGAAAAACTCATTGCGTTGACATTCAATGACTTACATCAATGGCACAGCTCCATGATCATGATTAGATTACAGCTGTAAATCAGAGAACTAGATTGGATAAATACTAGCTAGGGCACAAGGTTACGAAGGATGAGTACATTAGGGGGTTCACATTATATATTGTATTAGGATTTACAGATGCTTAAGTGGTATTAATGTCATCGTTTACACATACCTACTTGGTTCTTGTGTATCAGGAATCACTACAGTAGGGCTCTTATCATGGATCTTGTGGTGAGTTTTGGTAGATCATGCATACATACCTGAGCTGTGATCAATGAGTGTTGACACAGAAGGAGAATGTACAAATAATAAATAGACCTGTTAGAAACCACAACTTGTATAATACATAATACTCATTCAGGTACTCACTTGGGCACCTTCTAGAAAGGATCTGCTGCTTGCACTTTAGCTTTTATGGCGTTAAATAAGTATTTTAGTAAACCGAAATAAACCAAGTTTATAGTTAACATCTATCGGTACCCGTGATGGTCCCGGATGCTAGGCTGGCATCAAGGATGTCAGCCCGCACTGGGGGGCACAGCGATCAGCCTGAATCCATCCGATTGCTGGCTGCAAAGGGAGGATGCGCTCAGCGCGTCCTCCGCAGCAAACGCTTCCTGCGGGAGGACAAGCTGAGCGCGTCCTCCGCAGCAAAGTGGTTAAGGATTAGGTTTATTATTTGTGCTTGTTTTACAATTAGAGTTGGGGTTAGGGATTTTACTTTGCACAGTGAGCAGTATCTGAATTGATCAGATAATATTTTTTTAGGGAATTTTTTTTATTGATTTGGTAATTTATTTTGCCAAATCGATTTGGTTTGGAAGCTGTACAATTTGGAATTTGGATGCTTCCAAATTGCTAAAACAACTGATATTCAGCCTAATTTTTATTCGGTCTGAATGGCACAAGTCTAGTTAATACTTCTATGCCACCAATGATGCACAGCAAAGAACTAAGGCTAGCGTCAGACGAACGCATTTTTCACGTTGTCCGTGAAAAAGTGCGTTCGAACAAACGTATGTATTTTTTCCCGGAATACGCGATAGCGGTCATACGATGCGCCTTTTCATCCGTGATTTTGTACGGATCATCAATAAAACACTTTTTGTGTCTGGACGTTATGTTAGCCGGACATTAGCAGCGTCTGACGTCTCCCAATCACGCACACACGCCGCTAGCGGACGCAGCGCACTCTGTACGTCAGTACTAGCGGGTTGACATTCTCGAAAAAATGCGTTCGTTGGCCACTTGCGTTGCACGGACGAACGTTCGTGCGGCCGTTCGTCTTATGTTCCCCGGCATTGGACGTCATTTGCTGCTAGCACGGCCGTGATTTCGTGCGGCTAAACGCACGTGAAAAATGAGTTCGTCTGACTCTAGCCTTAAGGTGGAACGTTTTTCATGTAACTGCACTAGAGATTTCTTCTTATCCTTTTGTATATATATACGGCTCACAGCTCATCACTAAAACTGGTGGATAGCATTTGGAAAAGTATAGCCAAACAGTTCTATTTCCATTTGTGATGTGATGTTATATTTTTGATAGTAGTTAGGACTGCAGTCTTCCAAGAACATTTAGTTAGTAACAGATTAATTACAAAATAGAATATATCCAGTTTTATTGTGTAGTAACCTGACTTTGTTTTTTAATATAAACTTAAAACTATGGTACAACTGGATCTGCTTAGCCACAATTGAGTTTGCACAGAGATATTGAGGGTTCCCTGCAGTTCGGGGAGTCAAATTTCCCAACCCTGTCGTGAATTCAGCATTCACCACAGTGTCTCCAAAGTGCAGGGAAAATCTGTCGAATGCATCTGAAAATCCGCCACAAAACTGCTGAATCGAATGGAAAAACTGCTGCAAAATCGGCGAAAACATCGGATCTGATACGTCGCCTCAAAATCGCCAAAAACTTCGGATCCGATATGCCACAGCAAAACCACAGAAAAACATTGCATTCAATCCGATAGGCCCCCACAAGACCATCAAACGCATCTGGAAAAAAAAAATTGATCCGCCGAACAGTGTCGACCAGCTGCCGGAAAAAGCCGTCAAGCCGACGAACGGGATTAAAAAAAAAAACACTGCCACTTTTAAAAGCTGCAAAAAAAAAATACCACATGAAAATGCCTGAAATTAATATATAAGGTCTATGAATAATAATAAAAAGGTCTGTTGTGGAAAAAAAAAACGCTATTTAAAAACAATTTTGCAGAAAAAATCTTGAAAAATGCCTAGATAATCCTAAAAAATAAATAAAGAGTCTTTTAGTTGCAGATTAAAAGAATAAACAGTTTAATAAATATTCAATAAAAACGGGGAATATTTTTATATTGAAACCTATGGGTTTTGCCTGATTAAACCTGCTGGATGAAACTGTGTGGTGGCCAATCCATGTGTGAAAATTATATCTCATGCTCCCTAAAGCACTCTTGCACAATTTGGGCCCGATGAATCCTGGCATTGTCATCATGGAATATGCCCGCTGTCAGTGGCTTCACTAGGATTGGTGTCACCCGATGCGATAATTTATGGTGTCCCCCCCCCCCGAGTTTTACAGGTTGTTTTTAACTACTTTTACTCATAAGTCAGTACTCCCATATAACACTGAATGCTCATAATACACGGCGCACATTACTGTGGGGTTTATTGCTGTGGAGCTCTGTGATATGCTCATACACAAATTTTGGCGAACTGCCAGCAAGTACGGTGTCTGTTCGAAGGCAGTGAAAGTCCCCATAGAGAAGTAATGGATAATCTGTTCAGAGACACCGAACAGCAAAGAAATGTCCTGATGTCCGGTGTTTTCATTTGACAGGTTTATTCAGGGCGAACGAACACCATAGGTGTCAATGTTAAAAATATTCCTGTTTTTATCCAATATCTAATAAACCGTTTATTCCTTTAATCCATAGTAAAAAATCTCTTTAGTTATTGATTTTATTTTTTTAGTATCTTAAAGGCATTTTTTTTAAAAAAATTAATATTTTTTTTCTAATAGCGGTTTTTCTTTTTTTTTCTGTAACAGAACTTTTTATTATTCATAGGAACTTATATGTTAATTCCAGACATTTTCGTTCAGTAGTTCTTTTTAAAACAGCAGGCACAGATTTGTGGCAGCATTCGGTGGCTGATTCCCTGCACTTCAGGGACCCTGTGGTGAATTCACTGAGGAAATTTGATTCCCCAAAGTGTGGGGAACAACAGAACACTGAAATGTCTGCGTCATTTCGGTGCTCTGTGAATATCCTCTTTGTGGTGTTTTTTTTGCCACCCCCTGGAAAGTGCCAGCCTAGACCTTGCCTATCCAGGATATACTTGAAAATGAGAGAATTCTCAATGTATCCTTCCTGGTAAAATATTTTTGTGTAAAAAAAAAAACATTTAGGGTGTCACCCTGGGGGTGGTGTCACCCGGTGCGGGCCGCACCCCCTGCCCCCCCTAGCGATGCCCCTGCCCGCTGTGCCATCAGGGAAGAAAAAAACCCATTGATGGAAAACCTGCTTATTCAGTATTTTCAGGGAGTCACATGACCTAATTTTTTGGGATCATAATGTTGCTGAACCTAAACCTGATCAACTGAAGCAACTACAGAAAATAACAGGTTTGTATGGTATTTTCCCAGCCAGACAGTGTATTTTATAAAAAATATATCTATCAATTAATATTTTTTTTTTAAGATTTCACTTGTAACAACTCATCCTTTCCTCTTTTAATACAGGTACCAAAAGTCATGTTGTGACATATGTCCTAAATGACCCCTTGCATCTATTTCACCTTAAAATGGGAGCTTTTACAGATGCACATAGACCTCCTCGGATGATAAACCGTGACAAGTTAATAGGAGCAGTCAGGACGAGCACCTGTTTGCATACTGTCCAAATAGACCTTAGTGCAGTCCAGGTCTTTAAATTGGGATTAACATAATTATAAACATCCATCATGCCTGTTTTCTGTGTAACCTGAACTTCCATGCCTTCGCCTGATATTTCCTCTGTATTAAATGCGTTGTCCTGGACATCTCTGGTTTTTCAATCTCGGTGTGGAACGTTGGCTGGCTTACTCTCTCTGGGTCTTGAGACCTTTGGCAAAACTCAGTTACGCTTTGTTTTGATATGGAGCAGAGAGCACTCGCTGTATGAATCATCGTATTATTTGCGTATGAAGACATTTCCACTATGTATCCAATGTAAATAATTTAATGAAGTTATAATAAAGGGAAGTAATTACAATGTAATTGAAATCAGTCTCGTTACTATTTGCTCTTTTTTAGGCATATTCTAAAATTCGATGATCTGTCAAACTGATAAAAGAATATTGCAGTGGTACTTTGTAAAATTTTACTATTACTACTATTACTAGCACTACTATTACAACACGATTTCCTATGCTACCTCTACTACTGATGCTGCTAAGAGTACTACTATTACTGTATATACTACGACTACATCTACCATTACTATTACTACCACTATAACTACTACTGCATTTACTACAACTAGCACGATTCCTACTACAATTACTAATGAGTCTAGTACAACCACTATTGAGTTTGCTACTACCACTGTTACTACAACTGAGTCTACTAGTGCTACCTCTATCACTACTAATCAGTGGTGTATTTAGGTTTTGTGCTGCCCTAGGCCTGACTAAACTCGTGCACCCCCTAATTTAAATTTGAGGCACCCCTTCCTGTCAAGGGCACACCTCTTCCTGGTTAATCCCCACCCTTCCTCTTTAAGCTCCACCTTTTCCTCTTAGAGCTCCGCCTTTTCCTCTCTTTATATTAAAAGTGGATACCAAGTGCCTACTTGTATATTTTGTATACCATTTCAAATGTATCTATTGAGATAAATAAAATTCTGAAATGTTTAAATTCAAGCTTTTTTACAAAGAACACCCACGCATGTCAAGTATACTGGATCACAGCCGCTCTAATTGGTTGAACATTAAAATCCACAGAAACGTGCACTGCATATGAGCGTATCACAGAGCTGCACAGCATTAAAACCCACAGAAATGGGCACTGTGTATGAGCATATCAGAACTGCACAGCAATAAAACTCACAGTAATGTGCAGTGTGTATGAGCGTATCCCAGAGCTCCAGGGCAATAAAACTCACAGTAATATGCAGTGTGTATCACAGAATCCACAACAATAAATCTCCCAGCAATGCAATGTGCAGTGTGTATGAGTGTATCAGAATCCACAGCAATAAAACTCCCAGCAATGCAATGCGTGGTGTGTGTCAGCGTATCAGAATCCACAGCAATAAAACTCCCAGCAATGCAATGTGCGGTGTGTATGAGTGCATCAGATTTTTATTCTATTCAATTTTATTCCGTATGCAAACGCCCTGCTCCGCTGCTCGTTGTTTGAGAACACAGCTCAAAGCTGACACTCAGTGACAGTGGCACCTCCTAGTACCCCCTAATGACACCCAAATAATCACTGGTACCTGGGGCGGCCCACCCTCCGTCACTCCCCTAAGTACACCACTGCTCTGTGATATGCTCACACACAAGTTTGGTGAACTGCCAGCAAGTACGGTGCTGTTTGAAGGCAGTGCAAATCCACATAGAGAAGTAATGGTTAATCTATTCAGAGAACACCAAACAGCAGAGAAATGGCAGTGAAATGCCCTGATGTTCGGTGGTTTCAATCAGCAGGTTTATTCAGGCGAACCCCATAGGTTTCAATTTTAAAAATATTCCTGTTTTTAATAATAAACCATTTATTATTTTAATCTACAGTAAAAAGTCTTTACTAAATGGTACTAAAAAAAAATGAATAATTTTTCAGCAAAATTTCCCCCTCTTTTTTTAATAGTGTTTTTTCTTTTTTCTGTAACAGAACTTTTTATTATCAATCATAGGATCTTATATGTAAATTCCAGACATTTTCGTTCAGTAGTTCTTTTGAAAACAGCAGGCCACGGGTTTGCGGTGGCAGCATTCAGCGGCCGACTCCATGCACTTTGGGGACCCTGCGGTGAATGGTGAATTCACTGCAGGGTGGGGAACTTTTATTCCCTGAAGTGCAGGGAACTACAGAACACCAAAATGTTGGCATCATTTCGGTGCTCTGTGAGTAACCCATTTAGTGGTGTGGTTTTTTGCTGCCCCCTGGAAAGTGAAAGCCTAGGTCTTGCCTACCCAGGACATGCTTGAAAATTTGTGAAATCTCAATGTATCCTTCCTGGCAAAATGCTTTGCAAAAGTAAAAAAAAATAATAATAATTTAGGGGTGGGGCCACCAGTGTGGGCTGCCGCCCCCTGGAAGGTGCCGCCCTAGGCCTAGGCCTTGTTGGCCTAGGCCAAAATACACCACTGCTACTAATGCATCTATTACTAACACTACTACTACCTCTATCACTACTAATGCATCTATTACTAACACTACTACTACCTCTATTACTACTGCAACTGTTACTGAATCTACTACTCTTGTTATCATTACCACCATTGCTACTAAATATAGCCCCACTACGACTCCCACTAAGACTGTTGTGTCTGCTTTTTTCTTACCACTACCACTATTCCATCTAGAACTCTGCTTCTACTGCTGCTATTCCTACTACTTCAACCACTATTGCATCTACAACGACTACCATTATAACTACTGTTACTTCTGATACAGCTAGTCATGACATGATTAACATAGTCCTACTGCAGCTACAGTTTCAGGCTCATGACCAGGAAATGGCCCAGAGAATACACAACTATGATAAGAATAGGGCAGAGGAACAATGGATGGTGAGAAGAACAGAACAGAGTCACAATGTGGGAGGAGAAAAGAAGAATGGGGCAGAGCAAAGTGGAGCTGATACAGGTGCAACAGAAACACATCAAAATCTTCAGCTCCAGACCCATGAAGCCAATAAATCAGCATTGACACTTTTGTTGCTACGAGTTAACAATGCATTTTTTTTTTTAGTTTTTTTATTTGCCTTTGTAGCTTTGAACGGAAGCTAATCAAAATAAAAATAAAAAAATAATCCACCCTCTGGTCATATCCTTGACGTATCCTTTATTACATGTTATTCCTTTGTCCATGAGATTGAAATAAGATAGTTTTGATTTCTGCCAAAACACTCGGTTTTCCAGCATTTCTACTAGAAAGAAAGGTGCAAATGGCCAAATGGACAGAATGTGCTTGGATGGAATTGAAACACATTCATTGATTTTCCAGTTGCTCTTTGAGACAGTTGTAAAGGTGCTGTTTTTTTCAAGTAAAGGATGGAGGAGTGGACAGATTAGAAGGGAAAGCACAGGATTTAATTTATCAACAGTCTTTATTCTCGGGGAAGACTTGAATATTGTTTCCGTGATTCATGACTAATGTATATAATTTTTAGATTTTATTGGTATTTTTCGGAAGCTGCATTGCTAAATCATCGTATTATGAATCATCTCATTATGATCAGTACAAATGAATCCCTGTAAGTCGAAGATCTGGCCATTTTATTATGTATCTTTACAACATTTACAGTATGTGACACAAAGGCCATTTCTGACTGTATGCGGATAATGCAGACTCCATGTGTCATTGTTCAAGATAAGGGACACATCTAGATTTCACAACTTTTTATTCCAGCCATATTTCTGTAAAGCATACATGAAACATTAAGAATTAGCAATTATATTTTGAAGGGATACTCTGTTATCGCTTTATTTGCCCTTAAATAATTGGGAAAAAGCTGCTCACAGAGATTGGTCTCAGAGGATGACGTTGGAATGCTCTCTGCTTGCTGACTCACTAGTAACCGATCTGGTAAATGGCAGCTGGAAAATTAAAAAATCCTGGCTGCCAGTGATGCTTGGTGGGGTGGAGGAAACTCTTCTACTTCACCCAGCCATAAAACCAGTTTGAAGGGCCTGGGGGGGAAGGGGGGCACGCCTCACATCCTGACCACTTTAAAATTATAAAGTGGTCAGAATGAGTAGAGTCAAGTGAACCACTGTCACTGGTGATCCTGATGACCAATAAAGCTCCCCTTGTGTTCCTCCACCCCAATCCTTCTAGATTGTAAGCTCCTATGAGAGGGCACTCTACATACACCTCTTGTCAAATCAAATCAAATCAAATCAAAATAAGCTTTATTGGCAGGACCAAATACGTTTTAGCATTGCCAAAGCATATGGGGAGGAGGGGGGTAGTGGGACATATATATGGGGGGGAATGGGCAAGTCCATGGACATTATCAGGGGTTGTCTCCACCTTATGCATGTTTATTTCTTTCTCATTCCCTTTGGGTATTGTAAAGCACTGCGGAAACTGTTGGCTCTATATAAATGATGATAATAATAAAAAATAATAAAAAGTATCCCTTTAACTATCTCAGAATACAAGTCTCTGTTCACAATATAGCATTTACCCTGTGTATAATTGTTAGTTACACATCTAGTGTTTCAAATAATTCTATGATAAACATTTTTCAACACAGAGTGATTGGTATTGACTGGGTTAAAAGAAAAGAGATAGACAATGGAAAAAGAACAAGACCATATAAGTGCCAGAGACGGATGAGCCAGTATTGGGTATCATGCAGCTTTTCTATTGAGTGTGGAGTTGTAGTAGATCCTCAAAAACCTACACCCAAAATTACATGAATGATAATTATAATGATAATCACATATTTTAACACCATAAAAGAAGGACTCAATGTGGATTCTTGCTTTTTAACCCATTATCATGATGTCACATAACATTCAAAATTCTGGATGGTGTTTTGTTTCTTGTTGTTTTTTGGGGGGGTTGCGTTTCTTTCAGCCTTTACTGATTTGTGTTTTTGGTTTTGTCTTTTTTTTTTCTTTCAAGTTATCATAATCTTATCACTGTTGTTTTATGGGCTCAAGATCTCCCATGTGTTTATTTTCCCATTTTGAACAAACCATATGACTCTCACTTTTTACGACATCTAAACCCCCACCCAAGTGACTCTTAATGTCTTAATGTTCAATTCTAGGATACTGATTAGTATAGCGTCCAAACCTGAAGAAGAGAGGTATACTCTCGACAGCTTGTCTTTTAATGTAACATTAGTCCAATAAAAAAAGTATCACCACGTACTGCTATACTCGTGATGAATGATAAGGATAGACACACACTCCAAAAGCGCAAATTAACCTCTAAACAGTTCTAACTATCATAAACGAATAACTTTAATTTCACTAGTGATTCCACCACTCGTGTTGTGTAAAAGATGTGACAGTAAACAATGTTACAAATTATTATTTAACTCAATCAAAAGTGGTTCAGTGATTCGTGCTCTTTTGAACAGAGCATCGAAATCCTATTCAAAAGAGCACGAATCACTGAACTACTTTTTGATTGAGTTATATAATAATTTGTAACATTGTTTACTGTCACATCTTTTACACGAGTGGTGGAATCACTAGTGAAATGAAATAGTTTCTTGTATTTGATAGTTAGAAACATTTAAAGGTTTATTTGCCCTTTTGGAGTGTGTGTCTATCCTAATTATAAAAGACAAGTCGCCTAATTCCTGGGCTTCTTTTTACATCAAGTCTAACACTGCTTAAATGTTAATGTTTAAACAAGCAGGTAAATGTCTAAAATTCCATGCTCCGCTCCCTGCTCTAAGCATCTGGACATTGATACAGTAAGACCATGAGACCTTAGTTTTTTGGAAAGGAAAGTATCTTGTGTAGACACATTTTTTTGTACACTACACACAGGTTCACTGTCACAATTTCAGCAATGCTTTCCTCCAGTGCCAGAAAAAGTGTAGTTTTTACTTGAACGTTGGCTTCTCTCACGGTGTGAGAGGTTACAATGGTTTGGATACTGACAACTTTTCAAATTCATCACCCACATGTTACATTCAAAACAAATGTTTTTCATCTCGGCTTTAACAAAGGGCTCTAACGTGCCAAGAAGACAATTTGGTGCATGGTAAAAATATTAGAACAGATGTTATTTCATTATTATTTTTTCTATTCGGGAAGTGGTTTGCTGAGGAAAAAGGTTTCGAGCTGCATAGATAGGCAAAATCAACGATGAGGGATCTGGAAAATGTGACAAAGTATATTCGGGCACAGAACTTAAAATTGCTAACAGTTTTTTTTTCCGAGACTGAACAATCTTTACCCTGTGTCTCGGCAACTGAGTATTACACATTGATGTAAGAGAGACATCTCTGGAAGGGGCTGGGATTGTAGGGTCAGCGATAGATAGGCAGAAACTGACATAATAAATATTCGAATGTTTGGAGATTTGGCAAAGAGACAAAATAAGAGGCAGCTGTACAATTAGGCAAAATAGACAGTCACCTGTGGCCTCACACAAAGTGAGACCTCATTTGAATACAGCTGACCTGCGAATCATATGATGTACCAACCTGAGTTGTCATACTGGATAATGGACTCGTATTCCATGACAAGCAAACCAAATGACAAGCACTCTCATCCACTTCCACTTAAAACACAAATATAACTACACATCTGCTTATCTGTATTTGTGTATCTACGTTAGAGATGGGCATTTGTTTCGGAAAAATTCGGAATTCGGAATGAAATTTGATAATTCGTATTCGGAAGTACTTCCGAATAATGAATCGATACGATACGAATACGAAACGAAATGGTATATAACAAATTTATTTCATTTTACACTGTGTCATCATCATAAAAGAAAAATTTGATTAATTGATATCAACTATCGAAATTGAAATGAACTATCAAATGGATATCAACTATCGAATTTGATTCGATACGAATCCGATAGAAATTGAAATGAACTATCAAATGGATATCAACTATTGGATATCACCTATCAAATGGATATCAACAATCGAAATTGACATTAACTATCAAATGGATATCAACTATCGAATTTGAATCGATACAATACAATATGAATCCGATACGATAGAAATTGAAATGAACTATCAAATGGATATCAACTATCGAATTCGATTCAAATTCAAAATCAATCCGAAATTAAACGAAATACGAAATGAAACACGAAACGAAATTAGTTATGAAATTCCAAAAATGAAATTATTTAAAAACGTAACAAAACGAAACAAATTTTTCAGCCATGCACATCCCTAATCTACGTCATGCATACCATCACTTCACACAAATATAATTCTACAGTTCCTTTTTCTTGTCTAACAAGAGAGTAAACATTTTGGGGTTCCTGTCTGTGATTGTTTGCAGAGAATATTGCCTCATATTTCTAGACTCTGATAAATCAAGAGAACCTCAAATCCAACACCTAGCTGATCCACTAAAATCTGATTTTATGATTGGCTCATTCTGGAATATTTAGATTGTTGTGATATTTTAATTTGTAGACAATCAAAAGCTTTTGGAAGTAGAATTCCGTACCTTGATTGTTTACCCAGCAGCCAACCCATCATTGGGTTATTGCTAAATATTTTCCTATTACACTGATTATCTGCACCAAGGTTTCTCTATGTTGTCATGAATTCTATAACAAAAGATTATTTGACAATAAGAACATCACAAAGCTTTAGTTTTCAAAAAAGTTTTCAAATGGCTAATTACTCATCCAAGGCCATCGGCAAAGTTCAAGAACGAAGAAGAACCAGGTACTCAGTCTCCAAAACAGCAGTTTTATTGGAAGCACCTGGCAACGATTCAACTCTACACAAGCTTTTCTCAATGGCTCATGTTGAGCTGAAACGTTGTCAACTATTTCCAATAAACCTGACATTTTTCAAGACCGAGTGGCTGACCCTTCTTGGTTCTTGGACTGTGTTGTATGAGTTTTCCATGTTTTTCTAACGTTTTAGTATGTTAGTCCTACTTCATGTCTCTGTAAGTCTTCAGTCAAAGGCCTAAAAAAACTGGAATTGGAAATGTTGTATCTTGCCTTGATAGTGGAGCGAGGGAGTCAGCCATATTTACATGCTGTTGACTTTCACAGTACATCGGAAAAGGCTTGCAAGATTTCATGGATCTCATTCGAACCTCACCTAGTCAGGGCTGCGATGTCTCAGTCTTTACTTCATTTTCATGATTTACTATGTGTGTTTGAGCTATAGTATTTTTTCAACAGTTCTTATATGATTTGTCTATTATGTCAGTCTATAAATTGCTTTTGTTTACAGCCCGTCAATAACTAGAATAGAAGCTGCTGAGCCTTGTGTGCTTTTTCTTGATGAGTAATTTAATTTTGACAGACACAAGATGAGTACATTGCTAATTAAAAAAAACAGGGGGCATACAATTTTGAAAAGTGATGGCTGTTGATTAAATATGTTAATTGATTGAATTTTATTTTAGTACTTTTTCGTTCTTTGCTGCTGACGCACATATTTAAAGCCTGTTGAAATAGCTAAAAATACAAAATAGGAAAAAACCATCAAAAGAAAAAAAATCGAGTTGATTTAAATAGATCAAGACAAATACCAAAAATAGACGACAATGATAAAGAAAACATGAGCAAGCAGACTGCTGCTTCAGAACTTGCCTTTGTTGTTGTAAGACCTCCAGCAGATTGTATCTAGTGGTTTGACTTCTATGCTTTCTAGCTCATCGGTGCTCAAGGCTTCCGGTGTCTTGGGACGTGTGATATACATATTGTTAGGCGTCTGCTGAACACGTGGAGGATAGATGTGATTGAAAGTGACAGAGTTTACTAATATCTTATGGGCAAAATCAGTTGGAGCCAACCTCCATGCGACAGAAACAGCTGGTGATCCTCTGAGCTGCAATTAAAAATCTGAGATTCAAGGAACGGTGATAGATCACAGCATTAGAATGATGACATTGAGGCGTCAAGTAGCATAACTACTCCGTGAGTGTTTGGTGCTCAAAGAAAATCTAAGAAAATATTACTATTTTATATATATATTAAACAATCCTCTACCGTGATCCTCTTTTGAGAACTTTTTCTACTTGGGATTAGTGAATTACCAGTGTGTTGGTTTGCACATTTTTAAAAAAAAAATCTATGATTTACTGATACACTGTGGTTTGTCCTGTCTATTGTTTTGAGATTCTTTGGGAAGCCAACGATACTTAGAAGACGCTTTCATGTTCCACTGAGATATACTGCATAAGAAGTGATCATGGTTGGTGGTATTTTAGATTTAGTATAAATAAAAAGGCCGACAGACAGATACAAAGGTAGACAGAAAGGCAGATAGACCTATATATTCAGATAAATAGACTGAGAAATAGATATATGTGTTGATAGATAGAGAGACAGACACATACACACTCCCCCTTGTATACTCAACTGCCTCTGGCCATTCTGTGTCTCTGTAATGGGAAGTTCCGGCCAATCCACCAAATCAGGGTGTGCACTCAGCACTGCCATAAGAAATCAAGTGGCATCACCGGATCGGGACTCCCCTTCCCTCAGCTGCCCATTTCCGTAAACTAATTTACAATACAACGATTTGCCTCCAATTCTGCCTATCTTATTTTGCATAGAGTGCCCTAAATTGCTGGTGGTTGAGTGAAGGGATAAATGTGATAAATTCTGATACATTCCCACAGTATCAAGATCAAGTGTGAGCAGCCTATCGTTTAACGGGAGATCCATTGAAGTGCTGATTTATCCAAGGGATCTTGTGAGTCTTATTCAATTATTGATCACATTGTCAAGACTAACAGCAAGTGAAAAGTTGTCTAATTGCCCCGCTGTTCGGTGTTTTCATTCGGCAGGTTTATTCAGGCGAACCCCATATGCTTCAATGTTAAAAATATTCCTGTTTTTTTTCAACATCTGATAAACCGTTTACTATTCTAATCAGCAGTAAAAAAACTCTTTTTATAGATTTTTTATGATCTTTTAGGCATATTTCGTGAAAAAAATGCAGTTTTGTTTTCTAAAGCGTTTTTGCTTTTTTCTGTAACAGACCTTTTTATTATCATTCCTAGGATCTTATATGTAAATTCCAGGCATTTTCGTTCAGTAGTTTTTCTGCAAACAGCGTTTAAATTTTGAAACTTTCAAGCGTATTTTTTTTTTTTACCCCATTCACCAGCTTGAGGGCTTTTTCTGGCAACTGCTCTGCGCTGCGATCAGTGGCTCGTCGACTTTTTCCGGCGTGTTCGGCATGGTTTTTCCATTGGCTCTGGCGGGTTTTCGGTGGGATTTCTGCGGCTTTTCCCTGCATTACGGGTACCCTGCGGAGAATTCTGAATTCACCGCCGGGTGGGGAACTTTGCTTCCCCAAAGTGTAGGGAACTGCAGGGAACGAGAGGGCACCGAAATGTCGGTACTCTCTGAATAACCCCTTATATTTAATTCTTATTGTTATAGGATCAAATACTTTGTTGCTGTTGTCCTTGTTGTTCCATTGTTCGAGCACTACAGAACCTGTTGGGGCTTTATAAATACTTGTAAGTGTAACTGTATAAAGGAGGACGAGAACCCTCTCTTGGAAGTTCATCCTAGCATTGTATTAAGTTCAGTATTTTGGTTTTTCACCTATTTTTATACCTTTGTTATCTAAATATGCTATTGTTTGGGTAAATGACAAGGATATCAATCTTTTCACAGTGTTTTATCGTGCTCTATGCAAAGAAAATTGCATGTGACAGGGCTACTTTAATGCTTGTCTTCATTGTAGGTAATTATAGGAGTTTTCGTTGAATAATACTTTTCCAGATGCTGCTGAACAGCTGCGTATTGTCTCAAGATGGGAGATGCACTATTGCGCATGAAAAGATAAGTGCTACAATAATTAACTAAATTGTTTTTGGGCACTTGAAGAGGAATCCCAAAAATAAAAACTGTAAGTCAATTAAATTGCAACGTCAGAAGTAGGAGAGGAATTGTAGTGTACAGATTTGATGTGCTTAACAACGAGAATTATACAGATCCTAAACATAAATAAGAATGAATACAGATTTGACGTGTAAAAGAGCTAACTTGAAAAGTCTCGATTTATCTCATGCGCATTACAGAATGTTAGTACATGAAAATGGTAAGAAGCAAATGTAAGTATATCATCGACATGCACAGGAGTGTTCCAGGTGGGCCCAGTCACCGTAAAACTTGGTGAACTGGTCTTGTTTGTCTTCTCATTTAGGACCGTCCCTATCTATACTTTTTAAAATATGACTTGAAGGGATACTCTACTAAAATTCTAGTATAACTTTTTTGCGCTTAAATATTGGGCACAGGCTGATGAGAGCCTCCTCCTAGTTATTATTTTTTCTCTATTTTTATTTTATTTTACTCACCTTTTGTTCCTCGCTGTGAGTAGCTCCTCCTCTTCGGCTGCAGGACTTCCAAACCTGGAAGTCCCTGAAGCTCATCTGTGCTATTTGCACTCTTATGCAACATGCGTAGCGTAGGAACTGGATATTATGCACAGTTTTGGGACTTGTACACTTTACGTACGCAAGTTCCGTAGTGCCGCCGGCCCGCCGCCTACACAGAACGGTGTATTAGAACTACACGCATGCATCCATTGGCTGCCTCTCTCTGAAACCAATCTCTACCAAGGGTGGTCACAGAGGGGGCGACGTCTGTGTGCTGACATCACTAGTGACCAATCTGGTGACCGGCAGCCAGGAAATTCACATAGATTAAAAAAAAGATAAAGCTAAAAAGCTTGAAAAATTACAGTTTCTCAATATAGAACTGACTAATGATTGCTTTGCAAAAATGTGTATTTTCTGCAGAATTTTCTGAATTATCTTAAGTTTGTGATTTATTTTGTATAGACTCATGGGTGCATTCCCTCATTGGTAATGGAACCTAAAAATATCTGGGGGGGGGGTAGCCTTCCCATTGTAAGGCAGTCCAAAAATGGAAAATATAATTAAACTACTAAAGGCTGAAGAGTTGAGTTTATTAATTTACCACCCTTTTCCTTCATGCCATATAAATTGTGGGAATTCAGTAATTTTAAGGTGGTAAACCATAACAAAAACTGCACCAAAATGATCCGTAAATTTGCCCTTGCTATAAATTATAATGAACTAATACTGTTCTGTCACTCACAAATTTCTAAGCATTTAGTTTATTAGAGTACTGTTTCTTTAATTGAGCGGCCATTACTGATGCCATGCAGTACAGTTACT
Organism: Leptobrachium leishanense; assembly: GCA_009667805.1. Taxonomy (NCBI): domain Eukaryota; kingdom Metazoa; phylum Chordata; class Amphibia; order Anura; family Megophryidae; genus Leptobrachium; species Leptobrachium leishanense. The sequence goes on along the minus strand of CM019069.1, from coordinate 132,316,269 downwards.
TCCTGGTAGAGCCAGATTCAACCAGCATAGCTACCAGTGAGTCAAGCAGAAAGCAAGCTCCACAGTTCTGTTACACAGGCCTTCTGCTTATAAGTCTGTAAGTAGAACCTTCATGTTTTTAGTTATGTATATATTTTTAGCAACTCAAAGCACTGTTAGATTAGTTTAGTAGTGTTTGATTGTCTTCACATTAAGTTAAACTTCTGTTAGCCAGTAATTTACATCTAGGTAGCATGCCTGTCACTTATTTGTGTAGATTTGCATTCCTAGACTAATATATTGCCATAATTCCGTATTTTCCACAGTTTTACAAAGTTTAAAGATCTGAAAAGTAAAGATACAAATAAAGTTCAGTAAAGACTTTTCTTCAATCCTGCTTCCAGATTTTTATTATGTTAGCTGTCTGCCAAGCTTTGTGCCTCAGACACACTGTGAGGGCAGAACAGTAAAAAGACTTTATACACAGCAGACCTAATCAAAAGAAAAGTGGATTCTTTCTACACATCTATCTCTAACTTCCTCAAGCATCCTGCAAAGTAGTAATCTGTCTCACCATGCAGCACACAGAACAGCATGCTACTCCAGCCATTCCTCAGCTTTCAGATGCAGAGCAAAGCACACTCAGCACACCAAAGACCAGGTCACGGTGCACAAGCTCCACAGTCTCTAGTAAATCAGATCTGACATCAGCTAGTGCTAAAACTGCCAGGTCCAAACACACTAGTTCAAGACACTCAATCTGCTCCAACCTGTCGACGGCGAGTGCTGCTGCCATCAAGGCACGTGCAAAAGCAGAAAAAGCATATGCAATGGCTGCCTATGCAATACGCGAAGCTGAAATGATAAGAGAACAGGGCTACATAGAGGAAGAACAGCATAAGAATGAAGCTGAAACTACTAGAAGAAAAGCAGAGGTAAAAGCATCTCTACATATTCTTCAACACGAGAAAGCAGCTTCAGCAGCAGTAGCAGAAGCTGAAGTTCTCATGAAAGCAGTAGCAGAAGCTGAAGTTCTCATGAATGCGGCAGAAGAAGAGTATCAAGAAACATTCCCTGTCATAGAAGAACAGGTGTCACCTCTCAGTGCAATTCATCGTACCAGGGAGTATGTTCAGTTACACACAACCGTGTACACCGATCAACAAACTGACAATGCATTAAAACTATCAAAAGCTCCTCTAGCAGACGGCTACCTACAATCACCTAAAGTCTGCAAAGCCAAAACAGAGTTCCAACACGACAAGCCAAATGTTTACGAACCCAAAGACCAGTTAGCCAGCTCTTCCAGACATCAAATCAATAACGACACGATTCCTACCCAGGCACACACCAATGTGGGCTATAGGAGAGTTATTTACAATGAGGAAAACACACCATATAACCAGATCAAGCCTGACCTAACAACCCCACCGTCCTATCAGCCACAGCCAAGCCCGGGGTCTGTTCCCAGAGTACGTTCACCTGAGGCAGCTGGAATTTCAGATGTAACGAAGTACCTGATACGCCGTGAAATGGTGAGTTCCGGTCTCCTGAAGTTTGACGACCGTCCTGAAAATTATTGGGCCTGGAAGTCATCTTTCCTTAGCAGCACCCAAGACTTAAACATGACAGACAGAGAAAAACTAGATCTACTCTCTAAATGGTTCGGACCAGAATCTTCCGAACAAGCCAAAAGAATTAGGTCCGTACACGCTCACAACGCAACAACAGGACTCGCTATGGTGTGGCAGAGATTGGAGGAAGGTTATGGATCACCAGAAGTAATTGAAGATGCACTCCTGAAGAAAATTGAAAATTTCCCAAGAGTAACAAACAAAGACAATCAGAAGTTAAGAGAGCTTGGAGACATACTCCTGGAGATGGAATCAGCAAAAAATGGTGGACACCTACCAGGTCTCTCATATCTAGACACTGCACGTGGGGTCAACCCTATAATAGTGAAGCTTCCTTACAACTTGCAAGAAAGATGGGTTACAGCAGCGTCAAAATACAAAGAATGCTATCAAGTGGCATTTCCACCTTTCTCCTTCACTAAGTTCATAACGAACCAAGCGAAAACCCGCAATGACCCAAGCTTTGCCTTTTTGAACCTGGGAAACCCAAACTATAGCAGAACAGAATCACTGCAGCCGAACAGGGAATCAAGGACAACGTGTCTGTACGGAAGACAGAAGTACCACCTGAGTCTGAATACGTCAACAATAGAATCGCAGAAAAGAAAATTGAAGATCCAGACGATCAGTGTCCGATACACAACAAACCTCATCCTCTGAAAAAATGTCGCGGTTTCAGGATCAAGACAATCGAAGAACGTAAGTCCTATCTTAAAGACCATTACATCTGCTTCAGATGCTGTGCTTCAACTCAACATCTCGCAAAAGATTGTAGGACAGCAATACAATGCAGAGAATGCCACAGTGACAAGCATCTTTCTGCAATGCATCCAGGCCCAGCACCATGGGCAGAGGAGAACGTAACCACCGAAGAAGATCATGGTGGGGAGCAAAAAGAGGACGTAGCACCAGCAATAACGTCAACGTGTACAGAGATCTGCACAAAGACATTTAGTCCTAGATCATGCTCAAAGATATGTTTAGTAAAAGTATATCCTGAAGGTCACAGAGAGAAAACTGTGAGAATGTATGCAGTATTAGATGAGCAGAGCAACAGGTCTTTGGCCAGAACAGAGTTTTTCAACATCTTCAACGATAGTGGAAATCCGGTTTCATATACCTTGAAGACTTGCTCAGGTATTATAGAGACATCAGGAGAAGAGCAACCAACTATATCATCGAGTCAATAGATGGAAAAACACAGTTGTCCCTCCCAACTCTCATAGAATGCGATACGATACCAGATGATAGATCAGAGATCCCCACGCCCGAAATTGCACGTCGACATCCTCATCTGAGACAAATAGCAGAAAAGATACCAATACTTGACCCAGACTCTGCAATCCTCCTCCTACTTGGAAGAGACATACTGAGAGTACACAAGGTTAGGGAACAGTACAATGGGCTACACAACGCACCATTTGCGCAACGTCTCGACCTTGGATGGGTTATCATTGGTGACGTGTGTCTGGACGGAGTTCACAAGCCAACAAAAGTGAATGTCTACAAAACGAACCTGTTGCAAAATGGACGCACGTCATGTTTGAGCCCTTGTACAAACAACATGCAAATCAAAGAGAGACTAGTCCTCTCGAAGCAACACCAGAAGCATCAGGTCTACATGGCGACTACAGCTTCAACAGAAGATACAGATAGATTAGGGTGCAAGGTGTTCGAAAGAACACAAAGTGATGACAAACAAGCATTATCTGTGGAAGATAACCTCTTCCTTGAGATCATGAGCAAAGAAGTCGTCATAGATGAATCAAACAACTGGGTAGCTCCTTTACCTTTCCGTTTACCACGATGTCACCTCCCGAATAACAGAAGACAAGCAATGAAGCGTCTCCTTTCCATGCAATGCACTCTGAACAGAGTGACCCGCATTAGGAAGTCCACCCATCCAGAACAGTGGCATTACATCAGTACAGATAAAAATCCAGCGGACCACGGGACTAGACCTATAACAGCATCTGCCCTACAACACACTAACTGGTTCTCAGGTCCACCCTTTCTAAACAGGAGAGAGAAAGGAGAGAGTGCTCAGTCAGAGACCTTTGAACTTATAGAACCAGATGATGACAAGGAAATACGACCACAAGTCACAGCGTTAATTACTAAATCTACCGGAGGTAGTCTAGGCACGTACAGGTTTGAAAGATTCTCAAGTTGGAAGTCACTTACTCGAGCAGTAGCAAAACTTATTACTTTAGCCAAATCTTTCTGCAGAGCTACAAACACTGACAAGTGTGATGACAATCATCTCGTACAAGCTAAAATCAACATTATCAGATGTGTACAACAAGAAGTTTTCAAAGAAGACATCAAGTGTCTTACTAAAAGAGAAGAGCTCCCCAAACATAGTTCACTTAGAAAACTGAACCCTATCTTGGATGAAAACGGAGTCATGAAAATTGGAGGTCGTATGTCAGCAAGTGACATAACTATTGAGGAGAAACATCCCTACATCATACCCAAGAACCATCACCTTTCGTTGCTATTGATAAGACATTATCATGAACAAATTGGTCATCAGGGACGCCACTTCACTGAAGGAGCAGTCCGGTCATCTGGATTCTGGATTATAGGAGGTAAACGACTAATCTCCAATGTAATTCATAAATGTGTAACTTGTAGAAAAATTAGAGGAAAACTTGAAGAACAAAAGATGTCAGACTTACCCATAGATAGACTTACTTCGGAACCACCATTCACGCATGTTGGATTAGATGTCTTTGGTCCTTGGAACGTCTCCTTTCGTCGGACCAGAGGACACAGCACAGGGAGTAAGCGTTGGGCCGTTCTGTTTTCTTGTATGAGCACTAGAGCAGCACACATAGAAGTGATTGAGTCCTTGTCTACGTCAAGCTTCATCAATGCCCTGAGAAGATTTATTTCTATCCGAGGACCCGTAAAGCAACTTCCCTCTGACTGTGGTACGAACTTTGTAGGAGCTTGCAAGGAACTGAAGATTAACACGGAAGGCTCTGAGATGGATACTTACCTTCAAGAACAAGGATGTATTTGGACCTTTAATCCTCCGCATGCATCACATATGGGAGGAGCTTGGGAAAGGATGATCGGAGTCGCTCGTCGTATTCTAGATGCCTTGCTTCTAAAAGCTACCTCTACACGTCTTACACATGAAGTCCTGACCACACTCATGGCTGAAGTCATGGCCATCATGAACGCTCGACCTTTAGTTCCAGTATCCACAGATCCTGAAATGCCAGAAGTATTGACACCCGCGATGCTTCTGACTCTGAAAGTCAAAACAACAACGGCACCTCCTGGAGATTTTGAACTCAAAGATCTTCATACCAAGCAGTGGAAGCAAGTGCAGAGTCTTGCAGACACATTCTGGAGACGATGGAGACAGGAATATTTAGTGACGCTCCAGCCACGCAGGAAATGGCAAGCTGACAAGCCTAACTTACAAGTCGGAGACGTTGTCTTACTGAAAGACACTCAAGTTCATAGAAATGAATGGCCTGTTGGACTTATTATCAAAGTTGTACCTAGTGTTGACAACAAAGTTAGAAAGGTAGAAATTAAAGTCATGAAGGGAGGTACTCCAAAAGTTTATTTTAGGCCTGTTTCTGAAGTTGTCTTACTTCTCAAAAAGGATACATAGTTGCATAATGTTATTATCCAAAGTGGGGAGTGTTCTGTCACTCACAAATTTCTAAGCATTTAGTTTATTAGAGTACTGTTTCTTTAATTGAGCGGCCATTACTGATGCCATGCAGTACAGTTACTTCCTGGTAGAGCCAGATTCAACCAGCATAGCTACCAGTGAGTCAAGCAGAAAGCAAGCTCCACAGTTCTGTTACACAGGCCTTCTGCTTATAAGTCTGTAAGTAGAGAACCTTCATGTTTTTAGTTATGTATATATTTTTAGCAACTCAAAGCACTGTTAGATTAGTTTAGTAGTGTTTGATTGTCTTCACATTAAGTTAAACTTCTGTTAGCCAGTAATTTACATCTAGGTAGCATGCCTGTCACTTATTTGTGTAGATTTGCATTCCTAGACTAATATATTGCCATAATTCCGTATTTTCCACAGTTTTACAAAGTTTAAAGATCTGAAAAGTAAAGATACAAATAAAGTTCAGTAAAGACTTTTCTTCAATCCTGCTTCCAGATTTTTATTATGTTAGCTGTCTGCCAAGCTTTGTGCCTCAGACACACTGTGAGGGCAGAACAAATACTAAAGCGAGACAGCAGTGAATAACTAGTGAATCCATATTTTCTAGTTATTCTCGTCTGCAGACAGTATCGATAAAAGAACACCGACTGCCAAACCTCAGTGTTACATGATTTGGCATTTGCTTGTACCATTGTTTCCATCTTAGCGGCTCCCTATTACAAGCTTGGCCAAAAACAGGGCCGAACTTTTTAAAATAACTGATACGGTACCCCCCAAGTCAACCTAGACGATCTTGAAGTTAATCCATCATCCCTCAATCAAATTTGATATTGCAAATTTATATAATAATATATCAGCTTGGGTTAGGGAATCCTTATGATAATATTTATCACAATAAGTCACAATAAATACTGTATATGAGCCTTAACAAGGAAAATCATGATTGAACTCCTAAATAATGACGCTTCTACAGCATCTGGACTAAATGAGAACTCTGTTCATCTTGCAAAAATAGCAAAATAATCATTCTCCTTGACCCCTGCTTTTTCCACTGTGTTGCTATTGGGCCTCTAGAAATCACATTAAATGTCCCCTTTACAGAAAATAATGTTTCATTCCATGGGCGCTTTAAGAATGATTCACACCTTGGATTCACATGTTATTCTATGGAGTGTTGGACACCCAAAGGAACTGCTGCATGTTACCTGTCTACCTGGAATAGCAAATTGAGTAGTAACAATTGTGGGATGTTGGGGGGGGGGTGAGTATTGCTCCTCAATGACTGATAACCAGTTTAACTGAGATAGGCCTCTAGGTAGTTACAGTTAGTTACCGTTACAAGTACTTACAGCGCCAACAGATTACATAGCGCTTTACAATGGGGGAGCACAAACAGGAGACGTACATGATACAAGAGGAAAGACAACCCTGCCCGTAGGATAACTGTCCAGGTAATACAGTATTTTAAACCAAGTGCTCAGACAGAAATCCCAAGAGTTTACAATCTAAGGGACAACTGAAAGGTAACTGAAAAACAAATGGGAGCAGAGGGAAGGTGAAACTGGTGGCCAGAAGAATATCGTAGGGATTGCATGGGAAGGACCAGAAGCTTGGCCTGAGCAAGAGTAATTAGAGAGAGAAGTGGAGATAGCTGGAAAGGAGAGCTGAAATTAGGGACCAGCCCTGGGTGGGTTGGGACAGCAGAGGGAAGAAAGATGGAGGTGAGTCTGAGAGTATGCTGTGGAAAGAGAATGAGGTTGGTGATAGTTGTAGCCAATATGGAGCACTATCGCGTGCCCTGAACTAAAACCAAGATGCTAAGGGGAAAAATTAGCGATCTCTAATTTCCCATTTGCGTCCTGGCTTCACCAGCAGATTATGGGGCAGGCGCTGAGTCCAGCAGCCTGCCCCGTAGCAGTTATTAGACTCGTGGACTCCATGGAGACTTCTCAGGCCGGATCACTTGTCCCGCAGGATCTTACCTCTCGCGAGATCCTGCTGGTCGGTGGAGTGTTCTTGGACTGATACTGGGGACTTTTTCCCCCAGCCTCACTCTGCTCCCGGTGGCCAGAAGCAGTGGATTGAGCAGTCGTTCTCGCCGCCGGATGAGAGGTGAGTATTTGATTTTTGTTTGTTTTTTCGAACTGCAGCTAACTGATATTGCAGAAGCAGAACCAGTTAGCTACACCTCAGAGCTGGAGTTAAATTTTTTCATTAGCGTCAGCTCTTAGCAAATAGCTTTAGGATCAAGTGATCCTAACGCTAGTTAATCTGTGCTTTCACTATGCGCTTCCCATGTAAGTATAGGGAACGCAAAGTACAGTAAACCCGCACTACAAATTGCAAATTAATGAGAGTTTACAGGTTTTTACCCTGTTAACGAATCGGAGGCGATCTGTGCGACGCGCCAAGACTTAAGATTTAAGATAGCACCAAGATTTAAGATAGCGCTAATGTAAGCGCTAGCGTTAGCTTGAAGGAGGAGATAGAGCCCATGGCCTCTTATACAGAATATATATCCATTTTTCAGTTTTATATACGGAAAGCTCTTTAGTGTAATCCGCTGATCTCCGAATATTTTGAATATATTGATTTTAGCCTCCTACTGAAGAGTTGACCCCAAAATACTGTAGAAACGAAATAAATGGAGAGGACGACATGGGTTTTCCTCTAGTAATATGATGTTCTTAATCCCCTCGTGCCAGGAGAAGAGGGTGGAACCACCTCACTCTCTGATGCCCAAAAGTTTTAAATGATGTATGGACAACATGATTGTGCTTGTTTAGAGACCGTGGAATGGATCGGCAATGGAAGCAGATAGCATTCTTCACACTTGACAGTTTCATGCCTTTCTTCTGAAAAGAATCACTTTCTTTATGTCACCCTTTTATTAAATTTACAGAACAGAGGAAGCATGTTGTCTGCGGTTTTAATCTATGGGCTTTTAGCACTTAAATCAACTGTCCCGCCTAATTTCCACAGTGAATGAACTTTCCATATTTCTGGCTTATTTCCTTTCTCTTTTGGTATTGGTCCCATTCGTCTTTTTTTTTCAACCATGAAGGCTGTTTATTTTATTTTCCACTCCCTCCCCCTCCCCTTCCTTTTTTTTGTTCGGCCATATGAAGCAACGCCTTACGCCTTACTTATCTCTGAACTGATTGCAGGTAAAGTAGACTTCACTCCTTGTGGTCTTGACTATTGTCGAGTCGAGTGTTTCCCGTTTAGGTAGTTTTAGCACTTTACATTATGGTGTCAGCGTTACTTATCAAGTAAATCATATCTTCGCAGTTGGTACAATGAACTCTGTGTATTGTGTATCACAAAACCATGACCATATGGGCCTTGGCATGAACACTGGATTGCGTTATAACGGATAACCTACGGATGACCGAAGGATACCCGGTTTAAAAAAAATTCTACATTATGCATGGTAACCGTACGTTCTATGGATACACAATTGGTGCTTATATTTTTGCACATCCCGTTAAAATAACTGTCACTTTAAGCTGAATAATTGATTGAAATAATCGATTTGCAAACGTACAACCTGGTAGAGTTAGTCATAATCGCTGAACTCTGAATGTCAATTAATGGAAACTTCTTAAATAATAAAGAGATATTTTCTACTTTTTGCCATCAAAACAGCTTAGTGAGTCATCAGAATTTATTATTCAGGTTTTTTTTGGCATTCAAATTAGGTGGCGCGGTAACATTCTAGTTTGAGGAAGAAAATCTGGGTATTTAAGGCTAGGGTCAGACGAACGCATTTTTCGCGTTGACCGTCAAAAAGTGCGTCCCGACAAATGGACATATTTTTTCACGGAATACGCGATAGCGGTCATACGATGCGCAATTACGGCCGTGATTTTTTATGGGTCCAAACCAGGAAACTTTGGGTGTATGGACGTTATGTTGGCCGGACATGAGCAGCGTCTGACATCTCCTAATCACGCACACACGCCACTATGCGGACGCAGCGCACTCTGTACGTCAGTACTAGCGGTTTGACATTCTCGAAAAAATGCGTTCGTTTGCCACTTGCGTTGCGCGGCCGCACTTTCGTGCGGCCGTTCTTAGTATGTTGCCCGGCATTGGACGTCATTTGCTGCTAACACGCCCGTGATTAAGTGCGGCTAAATGCACATTAATACTGCGTTCGTCTGACCCTAGCCTAAAAGCCGTTTGGTCTATGGTACCGACATAGAAAAAGAGCTGATTAAGTTGAATTCCATTTTAACAGGCAAGCCAATCTGTAGAAGACCACATCTATAAACATTTGGAGTCACAAAATAGAGCTTGGACAGAGTTCAAGAAGTGGTTCATGTCACATATGACATGAGTGAGACAAACATGAGGGTGTATTCCCTAACCATTGTTCTTTCATTGAATAAATCAATGTCAAGCTTTGGTGAACATTGGAAAACTGTGGTGGATGAAGTATGGTTAAATACTAGGGTTGCCAGATCAGCCATGTTTTCCCAGACACCTATAATTTATTCATGCTGAAAGTGCATGAAAAATGCAACCCCGCAGCATGTATAATCCATATGCTGGGAAAAAAATGTCATCTGCGCTCGTTTCTATGTATTCCATGTACAACAAAACACTATGAGGTTTTTGTTTGTTTCAATGGCCATTGCAACGTAAGCTCACTCGCCCCTTCATGGCACCTCTTTGTGGAGTGAGTACCTAACCAATGTAACCAAAAGTCGCTCTACTGAGCAGCTCCAAGCCCCTCCTGCTGCTTTTCAGCTAAGGAGAGGCAGAAAGATGGTGGGTTTTATTTATACACGCACCAAACACTTCCCATTTGGGATTAAAAACAAAAACATGGAAAGAGGAACAGCAGCAAAACAACGAACTGGAGTTACAAGCATAATATACATACATACAGAAAAAATGGCGTAGATCCCATACTCACCGGAGCGGCTGCAACAGCCAGGAGTAACAGCCAAGTTAATGTATAAAACATAACAAGGGAAAAAAGTGTCATCTGCGCTCGTTTCTATGTATTCCATGTACAACAAAACACTATGAAGTTTTTGTTTGTTTCAATGGCCATTGCAACGTAAACTCACTCGCCACTTCAAGGCACCTCTTTATAGAGTACCTAACCAATGTAACCAAAAGCCGCTCTACTGAGCAGCTCCAAGCCCCTCCTGCTGCTTTTCAGCTAAGGAGAGGCAGAGAAATGGTGGGTTTTATTTATACACGCACCAAACACTTCCCATTTGGGATAAAAAACAAAAACATGGAAAGAGGAACAGCAGCAAAACGACGAACTGGAGTTACAAGCATAATATACATACATACAGAAAAAATGGCATCGATCCCATACTCACCTGAGCGGCTGCAACAGCCAGGAGTAACAGCCCAATTAATGTATAAAACATAACAAGGGAAAAAAGTGTCATCTGCGCTCGTTTCTATGTATTCCATGTACAACAAAACACTATGAGGTTTTTGTTTGTTCCAATGGCCATTGCAACGTAAGCTCACTCGCCACTTCAAGGCACCTCTTTATAGAGTGAGTACCTAACCAATGTAACCAAAAACTTTCCATGTTTTTGCTTTTAATCCCAAATGGGAAGTGTTTGGTGCGTGTATAAATAAAACCCACCATATCTCTGCCTCTCCTTAGCTGAAAAGCAGCAGGAGGGGCTTGGAGCTGCTCAGTAGAGCGGCTTTTGGTACATTGGTTAGGTACTCACTCTATAAAGAGGTGCCTTGAAGTGCCGAGTGAGCTTACGTTGCAATGGCCATTGAAACAAACAAAAACCTCATAGTGTTTTGTTGTACATGGAATACATAGAAACGAGCGCAGATGACACTTTTTTCCCTTGTTATGTTTTATACATTAACTGGGCTGTTACTCCTGGCTGTTGCAGCTGCTCCGGTGAGTATGGGCGCAACACCATTTTTTCTGTATGTATGTATATAATCCATACGCTGCCTTGATTTCCTTCCTGCAGAATATGAATTATACATGTTGCAGGGCAGCACTTTACCCTGTGCTCCCCTATGCATGAAATGGTAATATGTGTCCAAGAAAACATGGCCGATCTGATGACCCTAACGGTGAATTCACTATCTAGGCAACTGCAACCATAGTACACAGTACCTTTGCTGAAGCAAAATCAATTAGCACCATCTTTTTGGTGTCGCTAAAATTTTGTTTAGCCCACGGCGCGTTAATTATCACTAGCACTTTGTAATACCTTACTTTTCCTAATGTCAATTATTGTTTGTGCTCCCCATGTTAAGTATAGGATGCGCAAGGTACAGTAAGCTCGAGTAAGCTCATGCAATCACTGATGCGCTAAAGGACTTTTTCACTGTTTAGCGTTAGGAACAAACATGGGGAGCATGCGTTAAAGTCACTTATTGTGACGTTAACGCTCACTCACCTGAGCGCTACAGTTAGCATTCACTATGTAATAGGGCCCAAAGACTATTTTTTTCACTGGAAAAACATAAAGTTATGATGACTAAAACATGACTAAAATCTATTGCCATTTTCGCCAACTAATAAAAACTAGATGTTAGGGAGGGACTAAAATTAATGTAGTTTCAGTCATTGTCTTTTCACTAAAATGCCATTTAGTTTTAGTCATACTTTAGTTAATGACTAAAACTATGGAGAACATCTATTGACATTTGACTAATACTTTGATGAAAATCTATTGACATTTGACTAATACTTTGATGAAAATCTATTGACATTTTCATGGCCTGATAAAAACTCAATGAAAATGTCAGGGAGGGACTAATTTTTATACATTTTTAGCCATCGTCCTTTGACTAAAATGACACTTAGTTTTAGTCGCAGTTTAGTCAACAACTAAAACTATGACAAAAATCTAGTGACATTTTCGTCAGCTAATAAAAACTAGACAAAATGTCAGGGAGGGACTTATTTTAATTTACAGGGTTATTCAAAGAGTATTGAAAAGTCACCGCACGTTTGGTGACTTTTCGTTCTCTTCAATTCGGTGCGATTTGGCGATCCTATTTCGGCAACCCTGCGGTGTATTCAGCAAGCACCACAGGGCCGTCGTAGTACAGGGAAAAGCCGCAGAAAACCTGCCGAACACTCACCGCAAAACCCAAGCGAATGCACACCGAAACCCGCAAAAACATCTGGATTAACCCTGCCGAAGACGCCGGAGAAACCCGAGCAGGAGCCGATCACAGCGCAGAGCAGCCGCCGGAAAAAGTCGTCACCGCAGACGAATGGAGTGAACAAAAAAAAAAAACAGTACGCTTGAATGTTTGAAAAGTGAAACGCTGTTTGCAAACAAACTACTGAGCGATAATGTCTGAAATTGACATATGAGATCCAATGAATGATAATAAAAAGGGCTGTTACAGAAAAAAGAAAAAAAAATTAAGAAAATAATTTAAAAAAACGGAATTTTTTTTGCAAAAAATCCCAAAAAATGCTTAAAAGATCCTAAAAAATCTATAACTAGAGACTTTTTACTGCAGAATATTATAATCAACGGTTTATTAGATATTGCATTAAAACGGGAATATTTTTAACATTGAAGCCTATGGGATTTGCCTGAATAAACCTGTCGAATGAAGCAACCGAATGGGAGGGTATTTCGGCAACTTTTCACTGCTGGTTTTTGTTCTCTGAATAAACGAAACTATGGGGAACAGGCACCGTATGTGCAGGCAATTCGCCAACATTTGGCGAACTGCCTGCTCTCTGGATAGTCGAACGGCCAGGAAAGGTAACCGTACGCTGATTTTCACTGTTCGGTTACCTTTCGCCAGCAATTCGGATCTCTTTGAATAACCCTGTTAGTTTTAGTCATAGTCCTTTGACTTAAATGCCATTTAGCTTTAGTCGTATTTTAGTCGACTAAATTAACACTGCCCGATGGCGCCTCTCGCTAAGAATGACATAATCTCTACACCTGAGGAAAAAATAAGAGAGAGAACCGACTTGTGTGTTACTAACTGATTATATAAATGAAATCGCTGTGTCTGTAATCTGGTAGATACCGGCGCAGTCATTGTAAAGCCGACACATGGCAAGTCTGTTGTAACCCAGTGTCTGCTTATCAATATCCCGAGGCTCATTTTAACCCTTGAAGGATGGCCATTTACAAAGTTTTTATGTCTCTCCCACCCAACCACCACAAATTTTATCGCCCAGCAAATAAAGTTTTAATAGCCTTGTTTTTTTTACGATGAAGGGATTTTAATCTTAGAAAAGTGAATTGAATGCTGAGCTCCCGAGTGGTATTTAACATTAATTAATGTTCTTTCCTGCTTCTTACTGATAAACTCAGCTCAACCCTGTTGGAAACAATACATAATGTTTATCAAAAAAGCATTTCTAATCTTTACCTCCGCACTGCAGAAAAGGGTCTGCAACACACTCGCACATTTTTTTTTTTATTAAATTTGGATTTTGTTGTTTCTTTACTTTTTTTTATGTTTTATAATGTTAGGTGTACTGTTCACTCTTTTGCATGGATTGTGTCTCATGTTTATTAGCAACACAGGGCTCTATTACATTCCTTGCGCAAAAAAGCAATTTTTTTGCGTGCAGCGTTAAACGTTAACAACGCGCGGAAATCAACGCTCGTATTACAATCCGAGCGCATTTTTTCATCCGTCAAAAAATGGTATGAAATAATGCAGACCTAAGGCTAGGGTCAGACGAGCGCATTTTCTACGGACTCTGCGTCCGTGCACACGGACGTACGTCAGTACGGAAGACACAGTAGTGGTCACACAGTCCGTTTTTTTCACTGACTTTTATTTTTTGACGGATGTAGGAGGAAAAGTAAATTAAAAAGCAAAACCATTTTGTCCGTGAAAAATGCTGGACGTATAAATGCAGTCCGTCTGACCACCTTCCATCACTCACACACACAGCTATGCAGACGTTGCGGACGCAGCGCACTTTGTGCGGCCGTTCTAGAGGTTGTACGTTCTTGCCTAACCTGCGTCCGTGGGCCGCGGCCGTTGTGCGTCCGCAGTTCAGTGCGGACGTACTTCGTGTGTCAGGCTCCGATGGGCTTTCTGTCATGCTATCACGGACGTACTTTTAGGCGCAATCACGGACGTGAACACTACGCTGGTCTGACCCCAGCCTTACTCTCCGTGAATACATGTTATCCAACACTTTGATGTAACGTAATGCCCAAATGTCGATGTACTGTAGTGATTACAAGGGATTTGGCACGATTACAAATTAACTCTTGCTGAACGTGAGATGTTAAAATATAAAATCTTATAACGCAACTCTTAAGGGGATATTCAGAGAGAGCCGATCTCACCCCGCAATGGCACCGAACAGGGAATTTCTCCCTACGGTGACATTTCGGGGCCATTCGGCTATTTGCAAAGCAGGCAGTTCACCAAATTTTGGTGAACTGCCAGCAAGTACGGTGCCTGTTTGAAGGCAGTGAAATCCCCCATAGAGAAGCAATGGTTAATCTATTCAGAGAACACCGAACAGCAGAGAAATGGCAGTAAAATGCCCTGATGTTCAGTGGTTTCATTCGGCAGGTTTATTCAGGCGAATCCCATAGGCTTCAGTATTAAAAATATTCCTGTTTTTATTCAATATCTAATAAACCGTTTATTATTTTAATCTGCAGTAAAAAGTCTCTTTACTCATTGATTTTTTTTAGGATCTTTTATGTATTTTTCAGCAAAAAAAAAATTCTGTCTTTATTAATAACGGATTTTCTTTTTCTGTAACAGACCTTTTTACTATCATTCATAGGACCTTATATGTTAATTTCAGACATTTTCTTTCACTAGTTTTTTGCAAACAGCGTTTCAATTTTGGGACTTTCAATTTAATTTTTTAATTTTTTTTCTACCCGTCCAGCGGCTTGTCAGCTTTTTTTGCGGCTGGTCGGCACTGTGCTCGGTGGCTTGGCGGCTGCGTTTGGTGGCCCTTCGACAGGTTTCCTCCAGCAGCTGCGGTCGACAGGTGTGCAGCTGGTTGGCGGCAGCATTCGGCAGCCGATTCCCTGGACTTCGAAGACCATGCGGTGAATGGTGAATTCACAGCAGGGTGGAGAAATTTGATTTCCCGAAGTGCGCGGAGCAACAGAGCACCGAATTGCCGGCGACAATGAATGCGAATAACCCCTTTAATGTCAACAGAATACTCTCATTTCACCTTTGTAATCAAAGTTATTCGGTAAAAAATAAAAATTCACTTTAGTAATATGAGCGTTGACTTAATTTAGCTTGATAGCTGAAATCGGCACATTTTTGACCGATTTTTGTCCGTTTTCCAGCTCATAAGATTCATAGAAACATAGAAACATAGAAACATAGAAAAATGTTGGCAGATAAGAACCTTTCGGCCCATCTAGTCTGCCCAATTACATGGATACTTTACCTGGATTTATCTTTTGTTTAGGATAGCCTTATGCCTATCCCATGCTTGCTTAAATTCAATTACTGTTTTGGCCTCTACCACTTCAACTGGAAGACTGTTCCATGTATCCACCACCCTCTCAGTAAAATAATGCTTCCTGGTGTTACTTTTAAACCTTTGCCCCTCTAATCTAAGACTATGTCCTCTTGTTTTGCTACTTTGTTTCCTTTTAAATATACTCCCTTCCTCTACCTTGTGGATTCCCTTTACGTATTTAAATGTTTCTATCATATCTCCTCTGTCTCGTCTTTTTATCAAGCTGTACATGTTAAGATCATTAAGCCTTTCCTGGGTTTAGCAGCATTTTGATTCCCTATAAAGATTCAGATCAAAGTTCTCATGCTATGCTTGTCAATGGATATATTATCTTAACGTTTCAATTAAAATTTATCGGTATGCCTAGTTTCCAAAATAATACAAATGCTGCAAGTTGTTGATAAATGGATTTTCAGGCAGTGAAATAGAGGGAGTTAAATTGAAATATTTTTTTGAACTATAAATCTTTATAACAGACATATTTAAAGGCATAAATTTGTATGATGCTGGCCGAAAATAAGCTTTTCAGGAGTTTTGCCCGCCCACTCTTTTTTTGGACTAGCGGCATTTTCAAGTATCAGCTTTGACTGAATTTTCTGGGTTGAATCAGCTAATCTTTTGAAGAAAATTGAAAGTCCCAAAATTGAAACGCTGTTTGCAAAAAACTAGTGAAAGAAAATGTCTGAAATTAACATATAAGGTCCTATGAATGATAGTAAAAAGGTCTGTTACAGAAAAAAGAAAATCCGTTATTAATAAAGACAGAAGAAAATTTTTGCTGAAAAATGCATAAAAGATCCTAAAAAAATCAATGAATAAAGAGACTTTTTACTGCAGATTAAAATAATAAACGGTTTATTAGATATTGAATAAAAACAGGAATATTTTTAATATTGAAGCCTATGAGATTCGCCTGAATAAACCTGCCGAATGAAACCACTGAACATCAGGGCATTTTACTGCCATTTCTCTGCTGTTCGGTGTTCTCTGAATAGATTAACCATTGCTTCTCTATGGGGGATTTCACTGCCTTCGAACAGGCACCGTACTTGCTGGCAGTTCACCAAAATTTGGTGAACTGCCTGCTTTGTGAGTAGCCGAATGGCCTGAAATGTCACCGTAGGGGGAAATTCCCTGTTCGGTGCCATTTCGGGGCCAGATCGGCTCTTTCTGAATATCCCCTTAAGGCTAAGGTCAGACGAAAGCAGTTTTAACGTGCGTTTAGCCGCACGAAATCACGGCCGTGCTAGCAGCAAATGACGTCCAATGCCGGGGAACATACGACGAACGGCCGCACGAAAGTTCTTCCGCGCAACGCAAGTGGCAAACGAATGCAGTTTTTCGAGAACGTCAAACCGCTACTACTGCCGTACAGAGTGCGCTGCGGCCGCATAGCGGCGTGTTTGCGTGATTGGGAGACGTCAGACGCTGCACACGTCCGGCCAACATAACGTCCAGACGCAAAAAGGGTTTTATTGATGATCCGTACAAAATCACGGACGAGAATGCGCATCGTATGACCGCTATCGCGTATTCCGTGAAAAAATACGTCCATTCGTTCGAACGCACTTTTTCACGGACAACGTGAAAAATGCGTTCGTCTGACCCTAGCCTTAGAGTTGCGTTATAAGATTTTATATTTTAACATCTCACGTTCAGCAAGAGTTAATTTGTAATCGTGCCAAATCCCTTGTAATCACTACAGTACATCGACATTTGGGCATTACGTTACATCAAAGTGTTGGATAACATGTATTCACGGAGGGTAAGGTCTGCATTATTTCATACCATCCAATCCTTGGAACAGTGTTGATTGCTACAGATTCCTAGATATGGAGCAGCTGCCTGACTTCCCTGGGAGAGAAAGGGAGGTAAGGGTGAAATAACATTTTATTTTTTTTTTACTTCGGGTGCGCACGATATTTGAAGCCAATTTAGGAATCTTGGTTACTTAGCAACAGCGTAATATTTTGCAGTCCCTCCCTCTGTTTCATGCTGACCATTGTAAATGCAAGTGACCTTTTTATCTAATATTAATATTAGCCAAGATGGATTGTTATTGCAATCTAAACATGACTAGGCCGGCGTGCCGATTGACACATGAGACACATGCAATATAGTAACTATACATTCATTTTATATGATAGGAGCCTTCTCTGATCCCTCCTCTCCACACACTCTCACAGGGTTATTCAAAGAGATCCGAATTGCTGGAGAAAGGTAACCGAACGCTAAAATTCAGCGTTCGGTTACCTTTCCTGGCCATTCGACTATTCAGAGAACAGGCAATTCGACAAATCCTGGCGAATTGCCTGCACATACGGTGCCTGTTCGGTGCCTGTTCGAGGGCAGTGAATCCCCATAGAGAAGCAATGTTGGCGAATTGTTTGCACATACGGTGCCTGTTCGAGGGCAGTGAAATCCCCATAGTTTCGTCTAATCAGAGAACAAAAACCAGCAGTGAAAAGTTGCCGAATTGTCCTGCCATTTGGTGGTTTCATTCGGCAGATTTATTCAGGCGAGTCCCTTATGCTTCAATGTTAAAAATATTCCAATTTTAATCCAATATCTAATAAACCGTTGATTATAATATTCTGCAGTAAAGAGTCTCTTTATTGATAGATTTTTTAGGATATTTTAATCATTTTTCGGTATTTTTTATTTTTTTTTAACTTTACTTATTTTTTCTGTAACAGCCCTTTTTATTATCATTCATTGGATCTTATATGTAAATTTCAGACATTTTCGGTCAGTAGTTTCTTTGCAAACAGCGTTTCACTTTTCAAACATTCAAGCCAACTGTTTTTTTTAATTTATTCACTCCATTTGTCTGCGGTGTCGGCTTTTTCTGGCGGCTGCGCTGCGTGTGATTGGCTCCTGCTCGGGTTTTTCTGGCGTTTTCGGCGGGGTTCTGGTGTTTTTGCGGGTTTTCAATATCCCTTCGCCGGGTTTTGCGTTGAGTTGTCGGCGGGTTTGCGGTGACTTTACCCTGCAATTCGGGGACCCTGTGGTTCTTGCTGAATACACCGCAGGGTCGCCGAAATGGGATCGCCAAATTGAACCGAATTGAAGAGAACGAAAAGTCACCGAACGTGCGGTGGCTTTTCGATTCTCTTTGAATAACCCTGATAGTTCTTGTGACATGTTCGGGGAAAACTGCTAAATAAATACGAAATTAATACCAATAGAAGAACCGTGATCACAGACAAGAATGTACAGGACTGTAGACCTACAGACCTATTCAGAGTGCCTTACCGATACACTCAAATAGCCACTTCAGTGGGGCCAATATTACATTATGATGGGGCTTAGCATCCTTCAGATATTTTAGAACTACATTTCTTCCACCAACCTAATGAGTGGTAAAATGGTAAATGTAGTTCAAAACATCTGGAGAGCCAAGGTTGCTGAGCCCAGCTTTATGACTATGCAAGGGTTATCATAGATGAAAAAGGGCAAAGCCTAGTTCAATGCCATTTTGACCTGAATGGGCCTGCGTTTTCACCCCTAGGTGCTACCCTTTCCATATTGACCTGCAGGTTGACACACTGGCTCAACATTTCAATATTTATTGTTGTTAGGTTGCGCATGGTACCACTTCATTGGCCTGAAATGGAACATTATCCAGAAACATCACAATGATCAGAAATGCTATACTGACCGGAAATGGCACACAGCCCACAATACCCTTTTTGGGGAAACACTCAAATGCTGACGCAACCCAGTCAGCCTCCTACTCATGTTTGGTTTGGTTCTGAAAAACCTATTCATACAAATATAATTAAGACAACGGATACATAGAGACCAATTTAAGTTTGGAAATTCAACTTGTAGATTTTCTCAAGTATAGTCTGAGCCACTGAATCGACCATGGTAATAATAGACATAGGCCACATTACAATCCTAGCGTTAAATGCAGGCGCAAGGGAGGCAAAACTGGATTACAATGCAGGCGCAGCCACGAGCATCCACTCGATGGAGTCCATAGGACTCCAATGAGTTTCCCCCTGCAGGTCTTGCGAGATCCGGCCAGTCGGCGTAGTGATACGCAGGGAGAGACTGGGGGAACTTTTTCCCCCAGTCTTTCCCTGCTCCAGCCAGACGGGAGGTGAGTATAGCATTCTGGTTTTTGGTTTTTTTAGGCTGGTGTTAATGGATTCTGCAGAAGCGGAATCCGTTAACACCAAGTCCAGTCTGTGGTTAACTTTTTGCTAACCACAGCCGGACGTTAATCAGCGCTAGTAGATTGTAATACTAACACTGATTAACACTTTGCGCTCCCCATGTTAAGTATAGGGAGCACAAAGTACAGTAACCTCGCCCTGAAAAGCGCAAGGTACGAAACGCAACCGGGTTACTTAACCCATTTGCGTTTGGATCATAATATGCGGTAGACACCGCAGCTAACGTTAATGCTCACACAAGTGAGTGTTAACGTTAACGTCAAGATTGTAATGTGGCCATTATGGGGTCTTAGGTATGCTATAGGTGGGTCAACTGAGAGCAGCATCTTGGAATAATTTTCTCTAGTCACATCTATAAGGTGACATTTGGCCAGAAGGAGTACTTTTTCGAACTCCTTACAAGCTCAATATAGTGACAGTGTCATGCCCCCAGACGCAGACGGACTTGTGACCTTTCTGGGGCCAACCCGGCTGGCTGATTCCAGGTTCCGCTCTTGGTTTTTTTCTTCTGCTCAGATGCTACCCATCCCATTCGCTGGCCAGGCTAGGTTTGCCCTGATCCTCCGTGGCACCTCAGGTGTGGACAGCAGCCCTGATTGGGGGTTCTACAAAAAACTGTTCCACCCTCTGCTCAATGCTTCTGCATTGTTGCTCAGTTCTCTGTGTACCTACAAGGATACCAGAAGCCTGCTCTCTCAGCCGATCTTAGTATACCAGACCCCTGTTAACCATCCGCCTGCCCATGACCTTCTGCTTGCCCCTGGACGTTGCTTATTGGAATGCCTCTTTTAAAGACCCTCCTATATTACTGTATTGCTGAAGTTCCACAGCCTGCCTGAGATCCAATCACGTCTCCAGAGTACCCCACCATGCCTCCAGAGTACCTAACCGTGCCTCCACTGTACTCCAACCTTCCCTACATTGTACTCCAACCTTGCTTCCAGTGTACTCCAACCTTGCTTCCAGTGTACTCCAACCCTGCCCATGCCTCCAGTGTACTCCAACCCTGCCTTCAGCCTCCAACATTCTTCAGCCAGCATCCAGCCCTCTGTCTTGCCCTTGCTATCCAAGCCTCTGTCCTACATTCTGTAAGTATCCTTGTGACATGTGTCCTCTTGGTCTTTGTCGCTGAAACACGCAAGATCCAAATCGCTAACGGGTTTTTTAACCCATTAGCATTTGGATTGTAATATGGTGCACCTGTTTTAGGGCCACCATTGCTAACGTTAACGCTCACACAGGTGAGGACTGACATTAGCGTTATGATTGTAATAGGGCCCATAGTTGGCTTATATGTACAGACCTCCTAACAATTTTAAGTAAACACTAAGAAGATTATTCATATTATAAGCAACATAGCTGGTTTAATCCCTTTTATATATTAAAATGCTGTAAAATGAGGCTTTCTCTCGTTAACCCTATTGCTTTCTTACAGGTTTTACAAACCATCCCACCATGGGAAGAGTTAAACGTTAATAACCTCCAAGACTTCTTTAAGAGAAGTAGTTTCACCACCTGTTCTCCTGTTAAACCCAAAGATTAAATCACATTCTCAAGATTTTTTTTAAGTATTAAGAGCTAACTTTTATTGCAGACGCATAAAAAAAAAAAACATGTAAGAATCTGCTTAAATATCAATCAGATTTCTTTACCAGTGGGGGGTTTGGAGTGAGAACCTAGAGTTTTCTTGGTATCAGAATCCATAAAAATGTGTTTGCTTTGAACTTCTCCAACCGTAACCTACAGGGCAGGATGGAGGCTTAGCAAATGCGTTGAATTTCACTCTGATAGATCATCCAAGGTTAGTATTACTTCAAGATTTTCGCTTACACTGGGAGGGTAAAACGACAATGGAATTAACAAGACTAGGATGTGTGTGTGTTTTTTTTAAAGATACATACTCTTTGTGGCTGAGCAATATTCAGGTTCATTGGCTCGTGGCAAATTCTTAAATGTCCAGTCATTATTTTTTTTCTACTTAATAGCTCCAACCTTCACTCTTCCCATTCTCAAGCATCGTTAAAGTTCAAACTGAATTCCTAAGAGCAACTGAACTGTAGGTTTTCTTTTGTTTCACTCAAGGAACTGCCGAAAAGTACCATCAGCAGTTTTTGTACTAAAGAACTTTAAAGCTTATAACTTCACTCACTTTCTTTGAATTCCGAGATGCTGACTGCCTTTTTAAACCGAGGGACGCATTAATGGGGTTTTTCACACGGGGTTAGAAGATCTGACTACCAACTTAGTTATCTGTAGTTTCTACATGAATGCCTTGAAGAACATTGTCTGTTTATGATTAAACCCAAATAAGTGTTCTCTCTTTAAGTAGGCTTCGAAAACCGACATCTTGAGAAAGTCCAAGATGGCATCCGTTATTGGTTACATCCTCAAGATACCATTGTGGAGATGTATAAATACAACCAAGGGTGAGATGTAGAAATACGATCGATATGCTGGGAAATCTGAACTCATATCTTGAGAAAGTCCAGTATGGCATCCATTATTGGTTACATTCTCAAGATACCATAGTGAAGTTGTAGAAATGCACCACCATGGGTAAGATGTAGGAATACATTGTGTAAAAACTGTGAAAAACAGGTTCAGGGGCGCTGGGACAAGACAAAATCTATAACCTATATGACTACGGTTCAAATAGCAGCTATATCCACATAGGTACCTCCCTTAGGAACACTATACATGGGTATACAAAGTATTACAAGAAAAATAGAAAAGCGCTCTTTTAACCCTTGGTCAAAATAGTGAAGTCAATCAAATGGAATGAGGATACCTATTCAGATATGTCCCAGATTTACATCCGATGGCTACCAGAATTATACAACCATGTAGGGATATATGTAAATGAATCAAAAGGTGAATCCTTTTCCCTCACACCGAAAAAAACACCAATCAATATTACCAGACGATATCCTCGGAATATGGGTCATTCACACAGCAGATCACATGTAAGATATAAACAGAACCAAATAATAGTGCAATACAGTTGACCATATAGTTGAAATGTTGCACACAATATGGGGTCCACTCACATGGGTTAGAGCCTGTGAACCAAATCTCAATCAATCCACATCGGATCCCTTTAGGGATGACCCCTTACCACTTGATTGTGTGTTCTTATACAGCATGTCATGTTGCAAGGATGCCCGATCATCGCATCCCTAAACAGCTCCTCCGTGGTGAGCTGTCTCAAGGAAAGCGGTCGCACGGGGGACAAAGGAAGCGATACAAAGATACACTGAAACCCTCCTTCAAGTCCATGGATATTGATATCACCTCCTGGGAAATCTTGGCACAAGATCGATCGACATGGCGCACGCTGATCCTCCAAGGCTGACAGATATTTGAGGACAGAAGAGCAACCATAGCACAAGAGAAGCGAGCACTTTGCAAAGCCAGAACTGCAAATGTTGCAACAGGGGTACCCACACATGCCTGCTCGATGTGTGGCAGAACATTTCGTGCTCGAATAGGCCTCATCAGCCATCTGCGGACACACCGTGGACAACCCACAACCTGCTAGATGTCAAGGTCCTCATCGAATACGATGGACGAACATCATCATACAGCATACATCATGCGTAAATAGGAAATATAGATCGACCATAGCGTGATATTGCACCAACAATAAACAGTAAGTTGTTTTAGATGGGTAGTAAACAAACTCACGTGGTCTTGAGCCTGTAATGTTACTGGCTCATTAGTAGTCGCAGTGGGTGTCTTTTAAGCAGGAGCACCAATCCTCATGAAAGTAAACTCCGTTTAGAAGAAAAGGAATTTTAAAAGGATTTTATTCCATAAAAATTGAGACCAAGACGCGTTTCACCATTCGGTTTCATCAGTTGGTCAGTAAGATGTGGAAATACTTTGTGTAGGCTATGAAAACTGAGCTCATAGCGTGAGAGATTCCACTATGACATCCTTTATTGCATAGATTCTTAAGATACCATGGACTATGATGTAGAAATGCGTTGGTCATCGAAAAGCTCAACTAAAGTTCAACAAGTCGGTGGTCATCGACATCAAAATTGCTACATTTTTAGAATATTACTCCAGAATTACTTTTTATGGATACATTTATATCCCCTGCAGTGTTCTATTCATAACTTTCAACAGTATTCAAACTTATATATTGCTGAAGTGTTATTACTTTGCAGTTCACGGAAACACATTCGATATAAAGAATACCCAAGGTGACCATACGTTCCTAGAAGTGCTTTATCCTTAAACTACTGTTCTGTGTCCTACTTTCATTTCAAGAACAGTAATAGTTCCTTTTTTCACTCTGGTGAGTCTTTGACATTTGTAAATAATGGGAAGGCACTGAAAGAAAATTGCCTTTATGGCCCTTTACAGTGAATTCAGGTCTGATGGCTTTGGCATTCTAGTGAACTCGGTTTAGAAAGCGCTAAAACATTTAATAATACACCCTTTGCAACCTGTAACAGGATATCCTAGTAATGTAGTCGAGACTCTAGAGGGAGATTTAGCTAAAATGTATCTTGCTTTTTAATGGAAGAACGTTTTGTATCACCCTAAACAACTAGGGCTAAAAGACATAGTGAACACTAACTGTAGCGTTCAGATGAGTTGGTGCTAACTCTAGTATAAGGGACTTTAACACATGCCCCCCATATTACATTCCTGACGCTACACCCATGAGAAATCCATTAGTGCATTGGTGATTTTGCTATCTTCGGCGAGCTTACTGTACTTTGTGCATCCTATACTTAACATGGGGCGAGCAATCAGTAAATAGCATAAGGGTAAGTAAGGTATTACAAAGTCCTAGTGCTAATTACCGCACCGATGGGCTAAACAAAGCTTTTGTGACACCTAAAAGCTGGTTCTAACTGATTCTGCTTTTACAAAATCATTTAGCACCACCTAAAACCCCTGCAATAAATCCGATACTCAACTCTCATCCTGCAGCAAGAATGGTGGCCCGATCTGCCACTTCTTGTCGCCTGGAGCATAGTGAGACTGGGAACAAATAGTTCCAGTATCCCTCTGTGACCACTCCAAGGTGTTGCCCGATCTCGCGGCCCAGAAGCGCGACCCACCGTGGACTCCTACGGACTCCAGGAGTTGATACTCGTGATGGCGCGGAATTGCTACCACGAGTATCACTGAGGTTAACGATGCATTCTGGGGTAAGGTGTTGAAGTAGCACCTGTCCTGGAATCTAATGCTAAAATGGGGACGCTACGAGGAAACCTGCAGGCACAGGTTTTCCCCTTTAGTGTCCCCATATTAGCTTTGACATTGTAATTTAGCTCTTAATTGTTTTACCTTGATGTAAAATAGAACATTTAATATCAAAGGTATCCAGCCAGTTCCCTATTACATTCAAATATTCAAATTGACGAAAAGTAAAATGTATATATGTATAAAGTTTAGTTAAATATGTATTTATTTATTTATAAAGTATTTTACCAGGAAGGATACAAAGAGATTTCTCTCGTTTTCAAGTATGTCTTGGGTTCAAGAACATTGAATATGGATAACGAGGTAGCACAAATGTATAGGAAGGTAGATTATTGGAAGAATTAAGATCATGATTCGATTCTTTTCGAAAATACCAAATGAAATTTATTCTACAGACCTAATTGTAACTATATATAAAAATATTATAAATACATTGGAAGGATAATTTAATGTATGTGGTTGTCGAAAGTAAGTATATACTGGTGTAAAGTCTTATTATAAAAAGCTTAAAGGACAATGATATTTTAATTAGAAGTAACATACATATAGGAATTTATCAAAGAATGCAAGGGTAAAGTTTCCTCTGGAAAGATGTCCAGATGTGTCTCCTATCTTCTGAGGCCTAGTGTAATTCTAGACCAGGATCTCAAACTCCAGTCCCCGAAAAGTTCCTGATCTAAAACTCCCATGGTTCTCTGACCATCTACTGCATTCAAATAATTATGGGAGGTGTAGGCTATCAATACCATGGGGGCCGGAGTTAGAGATCCCTGTCCTAGACTTGTTAAAATAATAATAATAGGAAGAACAATGTTGAGTTAAGACCTGAAAACAGACATGGAAAACACTTGCTAGTGTTGTACTACAATAAAAATATATTAAATCAAGAGAAAAAGTGGGCAATTCCTGCAGTCCTCAAGTATGGTGGTTTCTCCATTGTGATCTATTCATCATGTCATTATCTTGATTTCATATGTCTCATGTTTCCTGGCCCTGAGTCTCACCCTTCCTGTTTCCATGTGTCTTTGTGGTCTTCCTGTACCATCACCACAAGTCCTGTTCATTCAGCATTCCGCTGTACTCGTGGTTGCCCATGTTTCCAGATGACCGCCATGGTAATGTATGGTGATCCCCATCTGAAGCTGCCAACACTGCGTAATGATGAACCCTTATCATTTCACCATGCTGTAACTCAATGTTCCAGTGTTTAACTGCTTAACCTAAACATACCTACCTGCTCTGCTACCCTTTGCATTTCCCTGCTACCTGTCCTCAGCTGTGCTCCTGACCCGCTTCCTGTCTATTGCCTCTGATCTCCTGGCTACCAACCTCTGCTCTGCACCTGAATGGTTCCTGACTGATATCCTGGCCATTGACCTTTGCTCTGCACCTGAATCCGCTTCCTGTCTGAAGTCCCGTCTACTGATCTTAACTCTACACATGACTCTGGTTCCTGTTTGTCTCCTGGCCTCTGATTCCATTTGTTGCAGTGACTTGACTACATGCCTATGCCCACTTGCTTTTACCTGCCATTGGGTTCCACCCTCTGAACTGTTGGCCATCCCACTGGCCAGAACACATACAGGTCTATTCAAAGAAAAGTGAAACTCAGGAGAATGACTGGAGAAGTGAAAATTCGAGATCAAAATAGCCAAACCAGAAAAATTCTCCCATTTATCTCACTTTCCAAATCGGCTACTTGGTCTACATTGTACGCTTCTCCTGCCTTTTCTCCTGATTTTCACCTTTCTTTGAATAGACCTGTATGAAAATGATGGTGTCCTGTTGGTTTAGCACCCATTTCCTGCCACCTAATTTGTGAAGCTCTTACTTAAGGATGGCTGTGGGAGGTATCTTTGTTGATCAGACTTGTCATTCTTTATATTGTAGTGGTAATAATATGTGTTTTCCCATAGAGTCGATTCCCTTATGTGGACACTAATGGAAATTGGAAAAAAGTCATAATTTTCCATCAGGAAAAGTGAGTCTCAGATATCAAACACAACTGATTTACCAAGTAACGCACATTTGCATGCCAAACATGTGCTATAAAAGTTAATTTCATTTTATTTTGCAAGTCATTATGTTCCCAAAGTGCAGAATGGAATGACACATTGATGTAATTAGAAGCTGCCATCCTGTGCAGTCCTCTGGCTCCTTTGGCTTCTGGAAGTAAAGATAACATGTATGTACTGATGTTCATGTATTCAGGAGAAGAGGGTGGATCACTGCGATAAACATTGCCGGTGCTTACAGGCTTGCAGAGGAATAAATCTGTGTTCAGCCACAATGCATTTTCCTTGGATATCACGTAACACAGCAGCTCAGGCACAAATCCTGTTGATTTAATTTTTTTGTCAAGGGAAATTTTAGCAAGACACAAACCTGTTTTTAAAATAATTTAAAGACATTAGCATGCCAGTGAATTTCACTAATTTGACTTTTCAATCTAAGGCTGAATAACTAATCCAATGTATGGAGACTTAAATACGTAATCTTTTCTTAAGGTTACTCACTAACTACCATTCCGTAAATGAACAAACAGTGGTTTTAATTCGGCAAATTACGAAGTATAAACTATGGTGAAACTATGGTAAATTCACTATTAAGGGAAATACCACTCTATTTTGCCATATGTTTCAACCAGTGGAGGCTCACCCATAAGGTCAGATGGGGCAGTGCCCTACCATTTTTTTTTTGCAGTAAACCAAAGTAAAAACATTTTATCAATACATTTTTTTTCTGTTTTTTTTTTGTCATTTAACATGTGCCTGACTGAGTTTTCCTTTAATAAGTGTCCTTATCTTCTCAACTGTTTATAGACAGAGTAAAAAAAGATAATCTGATCATTTGTCTTGGACTGAGTCCAGAAATCTAATACGGACTCTATGGGAGGCCTTAGGACTCATGGACCACAACTGTGTTTAAGCTCCCTGCTGCTAGCTATTTGATCTCTGATAGGTGTGTAACTAACCCTGCCAAAGCTAGAATTTGACGCTTCAATGTATATCTTATCTGCTTCACACACAGCAAATGCCTGTCTTAACCCCTTAATGACAGACAATGCGCAGCCACATTTGACTTAATGCGCTAAATATCAATAATAAACAGATTTCGTTTCTTCCATAAACCGAGGTTTTGTATACTCAGTTATTTAGAGTAAAATGATTTATTTAGAGTAAACTGGGATTAGTGTTTAGTTTTCTTTAGTAAATAATTATAAAATCACTTTTTCACTTTTAGATTTTTATACTGAATAATGTTTCATGTATAAATCTTGAGGCTAAATTATGTATTACACTTGTAATTATGGCCATTTTATTTCCCTCATTAATAGGAATATGTCCACATATGATAATATATATATATATATATAATCTACAGGGAAGGACGCACTGAGTGGGCCGAAACGTCGGTCAGTGCTATTGGGCACTTTTTAATGAATCTTCAAAGCATAATTTTTTACTTTATTTCTTAAGTCCTGGAGTGCGTCCTTCCCTGTGGATTTTGTATTTTATTGGATTTTTGCACCCAGGCACATTCAGCCTACATAGTGGTTTTGTGCAGGTTGCCTTCGATTTTTGTATGTATATATATTAGGGGTATAAATGTCAATGGTCCACTGAATTATGGACAAGCTGAAATATTTGTCCATGCACATGTCTTGCTCCAAATTTGATAATGAAAAGGTTGGATGAACCATGGGCAAGGTGAGTGGACCATGGACAGAGAATGAGGCAGGCAAATTAAACATTGTGTGGCCTGGATTTAGATGGTCAGTATTCCATGAACATGAGTTGAAATGTCCATGTCCAATACAGAAAGTCCACATATTGGGTTGAGAGAATCCACATGGACATTCCAGAAACAGATGTAGAGACTGGTAATATAGGAATTGCCTAGATGGAGTAGGGAATGGTAATAGAGACATTCAAAATGCAGATTTTCAATGTAAGGCTGGCCACTGGGTCCGTATTGTGAGACTAACATGTCATCTGTAGTCCTCCATAGTCCTCCGCAGGGCAGCCATCAGAAATGATGGGGCCCCTTACTAAACCTCACGATGGGGCCCCCCCGGCACTCCCTCAACCTCTAACAGCTTTTCTCCCCCTTCAAAAATAAAAAAAGACATAACATAGCACCACAGCAATAAAACTCCCAGTAATGTGCAGTATGTATGAGCGTATCACAGAATCCACAGCAATAAAACTCACAGTAATGTGCGGTGTGTATGAACGTATCACAGAATCCACAGCAATAAATCTCACAGTAATGGGCTGTATATGATGGCCTTTGGGTCTGGGTCTGGTCCCTGGGTCTGGTTTGGGCCTTAGGGTCTGGGCCCTGGGCCTTGGGGTATGTGCTCTGGGCCTTGGGGTCTGGGCTGGGCCTGGTCCCTGGGCCTTGGGGTCTGGTCTGGGCCCTGGGTCTGGGCTCTGGTCCCTGGGACTGGGCCTTGGGGTCTGGTCCCTGGGGTCTGGGCCCTGAGTCAGGCCTGGGGTCTGGTCCCTGGGGTCTGAGTCTGGCCTGGGGTCTGGTCCCTGGGGTCTGGGCCCTGAGTCTGGCCTGGGGTCTGGGCCCTGGGCCTTGGGGTCTGGTCCCTGGGTCTGGGCTCTGGTCCCTGGATCTGGGCCTTGGGGTCTGGTCCCTGGGGCTGGGCCTTGGGGCCTGGTCCCTGGGGTCAGGGCCCTGGGCCTAGGCTGGGCCTGGTCCCTGGGCCTAGGCTGGGCCTGGTCCCTGGGGTCTGGACCCTGTGTCTGGCCTGGGCCCTGGGTCTGGGCCTTGGGGTCTGGGGCCTGGTCCCTGGGTCTGGGCTCTGGTCCCTGGGTCTTGGGGTCTGGGCCCTGGGTCTGGCCTGGGCCCTGGGCCTTGGGGTCTGGGCCTTGGGGTCTGGGCCCTGGGGTCTGGGCCTTGGGGTCTGGACCTTGGGGACTGGGCCCTGGGTCTGGACCTTGGGGTCTGGGCTCTGGGTCTGGGCCCTGGGTCTGGGCCTTGGGGTCTGGGGCCTGGTCCCTGGGCCTTGGGGTCTGAGCTCTGGGTCTGATCCCTGTGTCTTGGGGTCTGGGCCCTGGGTCTGGTCTGGGGTCTGGGCCCTGGGGTCTGGGCTTTGGGGTCTGGGTCTTGGGGTCTGGGCCCTGGGTCTTGGCCCTGGGTCTGGGCCTTGGGGTCTGGGACCTGGGTCTGGGCCTTGGGGTCTGGGACCTGGGTCTGGGCCTTGGGGTCTGCTCCATGGGTCTGGGGTCTGGGCCTTGGGGTCTGGGCCCTGGGTCTGGGCCTTGGGGTCTGGTCCATGGGTCTGGGGTCTGGGCCTTGGGGTCAGGGCCCTGGGGTCTGGGACGTGGGTCTGGGCCTTGAGGTCTGGGCCCTTGGTCTGGGCCCTGGCCCTGGGTCTTGTCCTTGGGGTCTGGGCCCGGGGTCTGGGCCCTGGGTCTGGGCCCTGGGTCTGGGCCTTGGGGTCTGGTCCTTGGGGTCTGGGCCCTGGGTCTGGGCCATGGGGTCTGGGCCCTGGGTCTGGGCCTTGGGGTCTGGGCCCTGGGTCTGGGCCTTGGGTCTGGTCCTTGGGGTCTGGGCCCTGGGGTCTGGGCCTTGGGGTCTGGGCCCTGGGTCTGGGCCCTGGGTCTGGGCCTTGGGGTCTGGGCCCTGGGCCTTGGGTCTAGGCCCTGGCTCACCACTCCGCTGTCTTCCTTCCTTCAACTCTTCTTTTCTTCTCTTTTTCTTCAATCTTCTTTTCTTCTATCTTCTTTTCTTCTGCTCTTCAGCCCGGGCCCTCCATCTCAAGCGCGCAGCTTCACTGAGTGGAGGGGGCGGAGCCAAAGCAATGTGCTTGGGAGGCCCCCACACGCTGCTTGGCCCCGCCCAGCCAGCCAGTGAAGCTGCCAGGAGCCGGAGGAGACACAGTATCTCCTCCAGCTCCTACAGCAGAGACACAGCTCCGGATTCGGACTCATCGAGTCCGATACCGGAGCTGTAAAAGGGCGACGCCGCAGCTGACGGGGCCCCGGAGGCCCGGGACCCCCCCCAGGCCCCTGCGGCCTGGGCCCCCACTGGGCCCGGGCCCCCTACGGCAGCATGGGGCGTAATACCCTGATGGCGGCCCTGGTCCTCCGTCGTCATCCAACTAATCCCACAACACAGAGGAGATTCAACCCTCTTCCACTGCCTCTGACTTCCATCGGACGACTTTAGACGACTTTGCGTGACTACATCAGACTTACGATCTTTCCCATTTGAATGTGAATTTGAACGACCTGGTACAGCAAACATGAAAAAATGCCCTGATTTTCGGTAGTTCAGTTCAACAGGTTAAAAAGGCAAATCCATAAGATTCAATGTAAAATAATATTTTCGTTTTCATTTTTTTTATTAAACCATTTATTCTTTGCATTTTACCAAAAAGTGTTTTTATTAATTTTTTTTCTGAACATCTTTTTGTATTTTTGGTGTTTTTTTAATGAAATTTTTGATTCTCAATTTAAAAAAAAAAAAGAAGCTTTTTGTATATTCTTTAACCCTTTCGCTGCTGAGGCTTTTCACACCTCTGTGCTGAGGTCATTTTTACCGCTTTCGCTCATCATGTTTAACCGCGTTTTGAAGCCATATTTTGATATATGACCCAGACATATTATATATCGTTCTTTCCGGCAGACTTGGCAGATTCATAATATGTCACTATTATATGTATACGTCATGTTCTGTCTGTATATTATAACAAAAAATGCAATAAAATTAGAATTTTCAATAAATTATTATGTGTAAAGTGTTTTTTTTCACATTTTAACATGCGATCGTTTGCGGTTATATTTTCTATGGGGTGCGCTTGTTAAAAAAATTAGAAATGGGGACTCGTTACATTTTTTTTGTGGAAAATGTCGCTATTTTTAACAAACGCACCGCATACAAAAATCGTTAGTGCAGCATCATTGTTCATATTATAAATGAAATGGGAACAATATTGCTGCATTAACAAAACAAAAACAAAAAAAAACTTGATTATTTTTTGTTTTAGAATTTTTTTAAATATTTGTTTATTTTTATTTTTAATTTTTATAAAAAACTTTTTTCATGGTCATGTTTGGTATCGTTGGAAAGGCCATGCTCTGGCCGATCCAACGATATCAAACATTAACCCCTAGCTGCCACGGATCGGGAGATAGGTGGTTCATTGAAACCCCCTATCTCCACCATTGCTGGCAGCTAGGGGTTAGCTCCAGGACAGGCGTCATCATGCTATACACGATGACGCCAGTCCTCAGGGGGAGTTCCCGGAGGCTTGGCCGATATCCAAGATGTCGGCCAGCTCCGGGAGAGGATCACGATCCAGCGCTTTTCAGCGCCGAATCGTGATCTGGCTCCCCAGGGGTTAATGACAGCCACCGTTTGGAAGGGCAGGCTGTGCCCTTCCAAATGGTGCCTGGATTAACCCTGTGCACCCTGGCGATCGGGAGGGAGAGAGGTCCGTAGGACCTCCCCCCCCTCCCTTTCAGGCACCTCCTCCGCACACGCGGGGGGGGCGCCTGAATTAGATGTCATCGCACCGCCGCAATGACATCTAATGGTGCCGGCGGCGGTCCTGGGTGCTGGGCTGACATCGAGGATGTCAGCCCGCATCGGGGGGCACAGCGATCGGCCGGAATCTGGCCGATCGCTGGCCGCAAAGGGAGGACGCTCTCAGCGCGTCCTCTGCAGCGAAGGGGTTAACAGACCTTTTTAATCTTTTTAAAAGGACTTTATTATTTAGTCACATTTTAAATGCATTTTTTTTTTGGTTTAAACACAGAAGCAGGGCAGAGTTCTGTTTTCTTCTTTTCTTCTGTCGTCCAGTGGTCTTCGGATGCTTTTTTTTCCTTCTCCTGCAGCCCTGCGGTCTTCAGCGCGGTTCGGCTGCATTCGGCGGCCTGTCCGTCGGTCGACCTAGGTCGTCCTTAGTCGCTTCCAGTGGACGACTCAGATTGTACAAAAATGTTTTCTGTAGTCTGACGACCACGTCGTTCTGCCGACTACGGACCCAGTGGACTGCCAACCTAAGGGTTTAGTTGGCTTTGATTGTGGGGATTGCAGGGGATGAGGTGGTAAGTGGGGAAGGTTAGCAGAAATCATTAATGAAACTTTCAGGCGATAATGACATTGTTGAAAAAACACATGAAATGAGTTCTTACAACTCATCTATTTATGGGCAGGTATAGAAGCAACAAGGACTTCAATCCATCCGTGATAATTATTATTATTCTTCACTGCATTTTATCTGGTTTTCATCCTCTTGAGGTACCATTTATTTCTTTGGAAACCTAGGATAAAATGCCATTAAGACTAAAGAGGTTATGCAGAGAGATCCGAAAGGTGGCAGAAATGTCGCCGAAATGTAACCCGACACTGAATTTCAGCATATAGGGACATTTCGTGGTCATTTGAGTGTTCAGAGAGCAGGCAGTTCGCCAAATTTTATATCTAATTAACCGTTTATTATTTTATTCTGCAGTAAAAAGTCTCCCTATTTATAGATTTTTTTAGGATCTTTTAGGCATTTTTGGGGATTTTTTTCAGCAAAAAATTTTGTCCGTATTTTTTTTTTAAATCGTTTTTTCAATTTTCTCTAACAGACCTTTTTATTATCATTCATTGGATCTTATGTGTAAATTCCAGACATTTTTATTCAGTAGTTTTTTTGCAAACAGCGTTTCAATTTTCAAGCTTTCAAGCGTACTGTTTTTTTTTTTTTTTAACACGTTTGTCTGCTTGTCTGGTTTTTCCGGCGGCTGCTCTGCGCTGTGATCGATGGCTCATCGGGTTTTCCCGGCGTGTTCGGCAGGGTTTCGGCGGCGGCTTCTGCGGGTTTTCAGTGAGTGTTCTGTGAGTGTTCGGCGACTGTTCTGCTGGTTTTGGACTAGTTTTCCCTGCACTACGGGGGCCCTGCGGTGCTTGCTGAATACACCGCAGGGTCGGCGAACTAGGAATCGCGAATGGCCCCAAAGTGCGGGGAACGAAAAGTCACTGAACGTGCGGTGACTTTTCGATTCTCTCTGAGTAACCCCTTAACTATATTTTCTTTTGATTTCATTTTTGAAGAGTTGTTCTGAAATGTACTCATGAGAATTTATTTTAATGAGCCTTACAAGAAATATTCCACATAAATAACACCCTGGTATCAATGTAGAGGTTGATATGAAATTAAGATCAGCATTGCAGGGAGTCACTTTTCTAAAAGTCTGGTATTTTTATGGGTTGATTAAGGAGACTGGTATTAAATTAATGAGATTTGGCAAGCACGTGCACACAGAGCACATATATGTACAGTTACGTGGCGTCTCCAGTGACTTGAGAGAAATTCTCCTACCGGTTTATGAAAATGCATTTGGAATTGTTTAACTTCGATATCTGCAATCCGGCTGCTGCACCCAGCCAAGAAATTCTTTACACCACATTTCAGATGTATCCAACAGTACCTTGGATCCTTTTAGCGTTGCTGTTATTGTTGAGGTCAATCTACAGATCTTTTCTGTGTCTTAGTGATGTCTGATGGCTTGTCGGAAATACACAGAGCTCATTACAGTCCTTCGGGTCTTCTGAAACACAGAAAGGCGTTCTCCAGCGAGTGGTTTTCTTCAAAGATGAATGGAGAAATCCTGCTACTTTTTGGAATCTGTTCAAGCTTTAATCAAAACTCCAAGAGTTCCATTCATAAGGAAGAATTGGAGCCCGCATAAAAAACAGAGGGACACTTTCTTGTTTAATAGCCACATCTCAGCATGTTTCTAAAGATCAGTGGTGATTTTTCGGCCAGATCGCACTGGGTCAATGACCCATTTAATTTATGGCTAAGGCTTCACTTGATTATGGTTTACTGTGCAGAACATGGATCCCTCCTTTTTTTCGTACCACACAGACTAGTAACCATTTTGTTAAGATTATTGTAATTCTATGAGCTGTCTTTGAGCCCAAAGAGCAGCGGCTATGGCTTGCGTAACTGTTTGTAGCATGACCAGTCTCATCTGTCTCCTTTCTGCCATATCAGCTCCAACCTGGTACCACTTTTTGCAGCATCCAGTCCTTGACTAATCATACATAATCCATACCCTCAAGTGATCCTGTGTCAATTTTACACCTCTTCATAGTTTACTAATGAGGCAACATTGAAGTCATCCAGGTCTTTCTCCCTCTTCATCATTTTGCCAGTGTCTTTAAAGCAGAATGCTCACATCATTCTCTGATTTATGGAAAGAAACATCCACATCATAATTATCATATATGTTCCCTCGAATCGATATGCCAATGATGCACAAGATGTATAGATTGGAAAAAAGACGAGACAGAGGAGATATGACAGAAACATTTAAATACGTAAAGGGAATCCACAAGGTAGAGGAAGGGAGTATATTTAAAAGGAAACAAAGTAGCAAAACAAGAGGACATAGTCTTATATTAGAGGGGCAAAGGTTTAAAAGTAACATCAGGAAGCATTATTTTACTGAGAGGGTGGTGGATACATGGAACAGTCTTCCAGTTGAAGTGGTAGAGGCCAAAACAGTAATTGAATTTAAGCAGGCATGGGATAGGCATAAGGCTATCCTAAACAAAAGATAAATCCAGGTAAAGTATCCATGTAATTGGGCAGACTAGATGGGCCGAAAGGTTCTTATCTGCTGACATTTTTCTATGTTTCTATGTTTCTATGTCCTGGCTAGAGATGGGAAGGCCTGGGAAAAATACGGAAAAATTGGAAAAAAAACAGTTTTTTTCCTGTTTTTTTCCAAAGCCATGTTTTGTTTTTTTTTCCAGAAAAATTGAAAAAATCAAAAGTGTGTGATATCTTCTTTTACAATGATATAGAATATGTCTAATATAGATTTAATACCATATCATAACATTAGGACCTTAATGAAAGACTTCTGAAACTTTATTTAAAGTCTTAAATCATTACTCGTTCTCTCGGCTGAAGACGAGCAAATCCTGGAATACGATTCAAGTAACACGTCTCAATGCAATACTTAGACAACAAAAATATACATTTCAGCCTCTAGGGGGCGCTACAGGGAAAAGGCTTCAGTTTAACATGATTGGGACCTCCATCTTGTACCACCTGCTGTAAGGATATAGAGTCACCCAGCACGCAGACAAAACCCAGAAAGGCAAGGAAAACCCTAACCTGAGAAGCTGGTCCTTAGAATGGCCAGGTACTAATCTAAAATACATAGAAGTACAGAACAGGGACAGGAGAGATATCGTAGTAATAACAAGCCAGAGGTCGGTACACGAGATAAACAGATGCCAAGGGATAATCACAGAAAACACAGTCAATGTACAAGCCAGAAGTCAAACCAGAAAACCAATATGTATAAGCTATAGACACGCGCTGAGGGCTAGAAATAACCACGTCAGGGCCCAGAGCACAGTCACTAACTGATATTTAAAGGCCTAGATCCCTGACCAGGTGCGGCATTCAAAGTGGCCTGATTCAGAGACTGGCGCCCTCTCTGTTGGGAAGGCTGCACTGCAGGAGCACCAGCAGGCATGACACCTGCAGTGCTTGTTGGGATACAGTTGATGATAGTTTCTGTCGTCTCAGGCCTTAATTGACAGTTAAGAGGTTAAATTTGTCCCTATTTGATCCCTGTTAACGTTCTCGCCAGCACAGTCTGGGATTCTGCAAAATATATTCCTCCTGCAACCTGGTGGTAAGGTCTCTGCACAACACAACCTCTTGCACCTCGCTTCCTTCAGATTCGGCATCTTCTGCTGCTGTGACAGAATCTGCTCTATGTTTACTAATATTCAAACCATATCAAGAAACAAACTAACATGTGAAAGGGGAGAAACGCTTGTTTCAATCTGTGCAAACCATACGTTTTTACAAATCAATGAAAAAAATGACAAATATGGAGAAGAGGAAGAAGAAACAGAAAATGATAGATCAGAAAATGTGATTAAATTGCATGTATTGTATATGTTGTGTCTTTTGTTTCCTTTTCTCAATTTTTTTTAAAGCACCGCTCGAAAGTTAAACCTCAACATGGAGCTTAAATATTGATGCATCCATATCCTACAGGCACAAATAATGCAGTTACTTCCTTTTACTATTGGTGCTAAGGGGCAAATTTGATATAGAAATATATATATATTTCTATGTTTTTATGTTGATGTTGATGGTTTCTTGCTTTATTTGTTGCTCTTTAGGAATCAGAGGGCTGGTTATTTGTTTTCATAGTTGTTACTTCTTCTCATATGATCATATCCAGTCCTTGCTTGTTATTCCATTTGAAACAAAATATACAATTATAAAAAGCAAATTCATGTTACTAAACAAACTGTACTTTTATTTCAAGTGAAACAAAATTAATTTTAAATTTGTAAACCTACTCCATGGTGCGTATTTTCAATTTTTCCGGAAAAAAATGGAAAAAAACGTTTTTTTTCCATGGCTTCAAAATTTCCGGAAGTTTTACATCTCCAGTCCTGGCACTGCCAGGTTATCACCCCAGCAACTATGTAAAACCATCATCATTGTTGGTACATTGCCTTGTTTTGTCCTCAATTGGATGTTCTTTCAGCCATTTTTCAGATACTTTCAGCTAGCTTGTTCTGACTCTGTTGGTCTCGGACTTGGCTTTGTCCTATCAATTCTCTTGTTCTTTGGCTCCCTTTGACCCAACTTTGTATCATTGTCCATGTGATCTCTGGAACGCAGACCTCAGCTATCCTGACTCACTGAGGTGATATGATAGAAACATTTAAATACGTAAAGGGAATCCACAGGGTAGAGGAAGGGAGTATATTTAAACGGAAACAAAGTAGCAAAACAAGAGGACATAGTCTTAGATTAGAGGGGCAAAGGTTTAAAAGTAACATCAGGAAGCGTTATTTTACTGAGAGGGTGGTGGATACATGGAACAGCCTTCCAGATGAAGTGGTAGAGGCCAAAACAGTAATTGAATTTAAGCAGGCATGGGATAGGCATAAGGCTATCCTAAACAAAAGATAAATCCAGGTAAAGTATCCATGTAATTGGGCATACTAGATGGGCCGAAATGTTCTTATCTGCCGACATTTTTCTATGTTTCTATGTTTCTATTCTTGTGTCTCTGCCCCCTTCAACCTGTTGGCTACCACCAAAAAAAGAGGTTGATTGATATTCTTTCTCTCAAATACCGAGATAAAAAAAGGAAACAAACAATAGTTGCATTTTTTCTAAAAAAAATTTACTGTCAAGTCCTTTAACCCTTTCGCTGAGGCTTTTCCCGCCCCTATGCTGAGGTCATTTTTACCTGTTTTGCGCATCATGTTTAAATGTGTTTTGAAGGCTTATTTTAGTATATGACCCAGACATATTATATATCGTTCTTTCCGTCAGACTCGGTAGATTCATAATATGTCATTATTATATGTATACGTTATGTCATGTCTGTATATTATAACAAAAAATGCAATAAAATATGTATTTTCAATAATTTACAATGTGTAAAGTGTTTTTTTCCACATTTTAACATGCGAGCAATTGCGGTTATATTTTGTATGGGGTGCGCTTGTTAAAAAAATTAGAGATGGGGTCTCGTTACATTTTTTTTTGGGGAAAATGACACTATTTTTAACAAACGCACCGCATACAAAAATCGTTAGTGCAGCATCATTGTTCACATTATAATTGAAATGGGAACAATATTGCTGCATTAACAAACCAAAAAAAATAAAAATAAAGTGTTTATTTATTTTTTTTTAATTTTTTTTTTTTTATTTTTATTTTTATTTTTCATTTTTTTTTTTTTTACAAAAATTTTCACTTTCATGTTTGGTATCGTTGGAACGGCCATGCTCTGGTCGATCCAACCATACCAAAATTTAACCCCTAGCTGCCACGGATCGGGAGATAGGGAGTTCCAATGAACTCCCTATCTCCACAGTTGGTGGCAGTTAGGGGTTAACTCTAGGACTGGCGTCATCGTGCTACGCACGATGACGCCAGTCCTCTGGGGGAGTTCCCGGAGGCTTGGCCGACATCCAAGATGTCGGCCAGCTCCGGGAAAGGATCGCGAACCGGCGCTTTTCAGCGCCGATTCGCGATCCAGCTCCCCAGGGGTTAATGCCAGGCATCATTTGGAAGGGCAGGCTGTGCCTTCCAAATGATGCCTGGGATAACCCCCTGTGTGCCGCCGATCGGGAGGGAGAGAGGTCCGAAGGACCCCCCCCCCTCCCTTTCAGGCGCCTCCTCCGCACATGCGGGGGGGGCGCCTGAATTAGGTGTCATCGCGCCCCCGCGATGACACCTAATTCTGGCGGCTGCTGGTCCGGATGCGCGGCTGACATCCAGGATGTCAGCCCGCACCGGAGGGGCCAGCGATCGGCCGGAACCCGGCCGAACGCTGACCCCGATGGAGGACGCGCTCAGCGCGTCCTCCGCATACCAGCGGGACTGCTGAGGACGCGCTGAGCGCGTCCTCAGCAGCGAAGTGGTTAATTGTCCTCTCCTTTGTTTTGTTTTATGAAACAGTTTCTTTTTAATTGATTTTTGACAATAATTAGTTCTTCGGAAATTATGGTCACA
The DNA here is from genome assembly GCA_009667805.1 of Leptobrachium leishanense. Lineage (NCBI taxonomy): Eukaryota > Metazoa > Chordata > Amphibia > Anura > Megophryidae > Leptobrachium > Leptobrachium leishanense. The sequence continues at coordinate 132,276,611 of CM019069.1, read as the reverse complement.
TTAGGCATAAGCCACTGGGACCAAAATTGGTTTTCCAATGACTGCAGCTATAGTGAGCACTAGGGATGAGCTGTTCGGGTTCGGACATTTCCGGGTGTTCGCCGCATGTTCGACCACAATGGACCACAATGCATTTTCCCACTGCCTGAAGCTCGTAATTGGCTACAGCCTTGCACCTGACCACAGGTCTGGTGCAAGACTGGTTGAACACTATGCCAATCACCGCTCAGAGTCCTGATTGGGCAAATTTTGCCCAATCATGGGCTCACAGAGCTAAGTCCCGCAGCACACTATATAAGGTTTCAACGCGCCGATTCTGCACGCATTTCAGAGGAGATTTCAAAGAAGATAGTTGTGTGTCTTGTTACTGCCGGTCTGCCACGCTACTGGGGGGGTCTGGGGGGGTCTCATTTCGACCAAATATCAGGGAATTTAGGTGATGTGTGTCTTGTCACTGTGCCAGCAAGTTTTTTTGGGGTTTACAACTTTATTTAAAACATTTGTGAATTGAGGTGATCTTCTGGGTCTTGTCACTGTGCCAGCAAGTCTTTTTGGTTCTCATTTCTACCAAATATCCGGGAATTTAGGTGATGTGTGTCTTGTCACTGCGCCAGCAAGTTTTTTTGGGGTTTACAACTTTATTTAAAACATTTGTGAATTGAGGTGATTTTCTGGGTCTTGTCACTGTGCCAGCAAATCTTTTTGAGGCTCACTAATTTCTTTAAAACATTTGTGAATTAAGGTGATCTGTGTCTTGCCATACAAACAGTACCACGCTGTATTTTGGGGCTCACTAATTTCTTTAAAACATTTGTGAATTAAGGTGATCTGTGTCTCGTCATACAAAAAGTACCACGCTGTATTTTGGGGCTCACTAATTTCTTGTGCAAGATTTATATCATTTTAATTTTTTGAACAGCAGGGTCCAACCCTGCACTCTTCCACAATACCACAGAGGGGTTACTGTATGATGATACTTGATGGCCTGGCATTAAAGGCACAATATCTGGGTGCACTGACGCCCATTAACAGATAAAAAACTTTTCAATATAGGACCACATGGTCCACCCCTGCACTCTTCCACAATACCACAGTGGGGTTAGGCTAGGGTCAGATGAGCGCATTTTCTACGGACTGTGCGTCCGTGCAGTACGGACGTACTTACTGACTGACGACAAGGTAGGGGCCACACAGTCGGTTTTTTTCACTGACGTATTTTTTGACTGATGTAGCATGGAAAATAAATTACAATGAAAGAACATTCTGTCCGTCAAAAATGCTGGACGTATAAATGCAGTCCGTCTGACCTTGTTGCATCACTCACACACAAAGCTATGCGGACGTTGTGGACGTGGCGCACTCTGCATGTCCGTTCTATCAGTATTACGTTCTTGCCTAACCTGCGTCCGTTTGCAGCGTCCGTCAGCCCCCGCACTTCTGTGCGGACGTACTTCGTCTGTGGGGCTCCGTTTAACACAATTGTATGCTATCACGGACGTACTTATGTGCGGCAACACGGACGTTAACACTGCGCTCGTCTGACCCCAGCCTTAGTGTATGATGATACTTGCTGGCCTGGCATTAAAGGCACAATATCTGGGTGCACTGACGCCCATTAGCAGATCAAAAACTTTTCAATATAGAACCACATGGTCCACCCCTGCATTCTTCCACAATACTACAGAGGGGTTACTGTATGATGATACTTGATGGCCTGGCATTAAAGGCACAATATCTGGGTGCACTGACGCCCATTAACATATAAAAAACTTTTCAATATAGGACCACATGGTCCACCCCTGCACTCTTCCTCAATACCACAGAGGGGTTACTGTATGATGATACTTGCTGGCCTGGCATTAAAGGCACAATATCTATGTGCACTGACGCCCATTAACAGATACAAAAAAAAAATTCAATATAGGACCAACCACATGGTCCACCCCTGAACTCTTCCACAATACTACAGAGGGGTTACTGTATGATGATACTTGATGGCCTGGCATTAAAGGCACAATATGTGGGTGCACTGACGCCCATTAACAGATAAAAAAAACACTTTTCAATATAGGACCACATGGTCCACCCCTGCACTCTTCCACAATACTACAGAGGGGTTACTGTATGATGATACTTGATGGCCTGGCATTAAAGGCACAATATCTGGGTGCACTGACGCCCATTAGCAGATCAAAAACTTTTCAATATAGAACCACATGGTCCACCCCTGCACTCTTCCACCATACCACAGAGGGGTTACTGTATGATGATACTTGCTGGCCTGGCAATCTTGCACCAAAGGCACAATATCTGGGTGCACTGACGCCCATTACCAGATTCATATCTTTTTAATATAGGACCGCATGGTCCACCCCTGCACTCTTCCACAATACCACAGAGGGGTTACTGTATGATAGTACTTGCTGGCCTGCCATTAAAGGCACAATATCTGGGTGCACTGCCATTGACGCTTGTATCAGATTCATATCCTCAGAGGGGTTACGGTGTGACGGCACTGTTGCCGACGCTAAAAGCCCAATTTTAAAGCACCTATTGTTACTTTCATCCAAAGCCTGCATAAGTTTCACAATAATTTAGCCCAAAAAAACTAAACTTTTTCTGCGCGTCCTAAAATGTCTTTTCATACAGGCTGCTGCCCCAAGCAGTTGTTTATGGATAGATTAAAGGAAAAGCATTTACCGTCATATGAAACGTCATTTATTTGTTTTTAAGTGCTTCTATACATCCTAGAAATCCGCCACTTCACGGGCAGGTTATGGGGACCTCCTAGGCACGATATTTGAAGGAATTTTTGGTTTTTATTTTTAACCCTTATTTCATGGAAAACTCACTGTCCCTTTAAAAATGTTTTTTTTTTACTTTTTGTCCTTGTTTCCTGTCCCCCAGGGCACTACCCGGACCCCCATACACCTTTTATGGCAAATATGTAGCATATATGCCCTCTTGGAGGGCACTCTAAAAAACTGAATTTTCAGCCCCATCGACTTGCATGGGGGTTCGGGTTCGGGTTCGGTCCTGAACAAATGGGAAGTTCGGGTTCAGGCTCGAACCGAAGTCGGGGAGTGTTCGGCTCATCCCTAGTGAGCACCAGCCTGACGGCCGCAAGTTAGTCTGTTTACCCTCAAGAGAGGAAGAGGAATGCTGCTTCTTTAACTTAACGCTTCGATGAACCTATTCCTTGACCCTGCTTTCACTTCACTTTGTTCATACAGAACAAGCTCTCAATGAGGTCATCAAACTCTGCATTGGTCACCTTGAAATCTAGAGCCAAACTTGGCAGATCTGTTGAGCTGTTTAGAAATATAATACATTTTTCTTGGAGCTGGACGCATTTTTTTTTTCTATTCTCAATGCCGAGACTTCGTAAGTCGTCAATTCTTTCCTGTCTGCAGCTACTGTGCGTATATATTTGGCAAGCGGTTACTCAAACTGTAGTCGCATTGTGCATTATGCTTTATTTCAAGGGATTCCAAACCTATTAAATAATGGGAAAGTCTCTCTGGATATCGTTTTACATAGGTTTAAGTTAAAAGGAAGTTCACAACTGGAAATAACGTTTTGTAAATACATATGTAGTGCAGCCACATTTCAGTTGCCCTCAAGCTGGCTGGCTTTTCAGGTTGTCCTCATAACCCTTTGCGTTCCACAAAGATGAGTAATTAGTAAGAAGGAGTTAAATACTACTTACTGACATCCTCCTGTACAACCAGACAACGATTTCCTTGGACAAATATAGGGTTTGCACTAAAAAGAGAGAGAGAAAAAAGCTTAATCTCTTGATGAAATATCAGACCAATTACCTACTTGGCTCCAGTACCGTGTTTTGCCATGTTTCCCCCGCCATGGGTGTTGCTCGCCAGGGGCCATTGTGCAGTGATGCACGTTTGTCCTTCAGCGGTGCTGTCGGTGTATTAACTTGACAGTGAAAGGATATCCTATAAGACGGCTCTCTACTCAGAGCTGCTGCACTCAGAGCTGCTTATACACACTGTACAAAAGTGAGTGACAGCAAAGCAAGCCAAAGTCAGAAACCAGAGAGGGAAGTTAGACACGTCAAGGTTCGGTACACAGGGTAAAACAAGGTATAATATAGAGCCAAGGGAATAGTCATCAAACGGAGCCAAGGTCGATACACTGTAAACCAGGAATAGCATGGGATAATGCCAAGAGAATAGTCAGAACAAAGCCAGGGTCAATGCACAATATATCAATAACATGGGTAACAAGAAGGTGCTATCTGTGTAAAACCACGACAGGGCAATGAGGCATACTCACCTCTTGGCTTTTAAATCCTGTGTGATCACGCCACGCCCTGCCCCCATCATTGTCTGTCAACCGCGAGAGCTGGCAATATTAGTCAGCAGCTGGACGGCTGACCAACCCGTGACAGTTTTCCATTTGGTAATAATCGCCATATTTGATGACTGAGCTAGAGCACTCATTTGACCTCGTGCACCAGTGAAGGAATGGCATTTTCCTTGGTGAGCTGAAACCTGGCTGCCTACTACTTTGTGCCCTGCAACTGTAGACACGTCTACTGTTAAATCTGACCTTACACTCCGAGCCGAGCCACTGAGTCAAAATAATTCAATTGATTGGCAAAACCACCTGAAAGCAAAAACTGTCAATTGCTGACACGATGGATGGGGATTTAGGAAAATGCATGCTTCAAGCTGCTTAAGACAAATAGATTGAGGTGGTGGACACCAGCTGGGGACTTGAGGGCTTGATCAAAGAGCCCAATTAAGGGGCCCATGGATTATCAGTGGCAGCCTTGAAAGTGTCCTATTGCTGCCTGTGGAGCTGCAAGTCATGATACTGCTGGATAATTGATGGTGGTAACAGCTATGTGTGTCACTTAATGTCATTTCTATCTACCATATCACTTTGCCGTGGACTCATTATTGTATAATATGGAATTCACTGCCTGACGCTTATATTAAATCCATGGATTAACCAAAAAAGTTCGACTGGGCAGACCATCGCCTTGTCTGTTTCCTAAATATACATACCGAGGTCACCATCACATCATCAGAAGGAAGGATGAGGATTAAATTGAAGCTATTTGTGTTGCCTTGTCTGGAGGCTGAGTCCACAGATTCATATTTATAACCAGACACCGTATGCACACCCAATAATTATACAAATATGTAGTACGCTCAAAAGCAAAGGGGCAGTTGCATCACTATCGGCTGAAACGAGATGATTTTAGAAACAGGGATGCTATTCTATTCTTTTTTCTGCACATTCCAGAGAACAGTTTCTGCTTCGGAAACAGCAAAGCAATTATTCAGCAAGATGCTATAGAGGTTATTCACTAAGCAGAGGATTTGAAAGGAATTGGAAAAGAATGGCAAATTTTAGTTTATTATAGAGGGTGTCCATAAAGTCTCTTTACAATTTCAAAAATTTATTACAAAGGCAAATGAAAAGGCAGATAAGTGAAAATTATTACAAAATGAGACGTATATATTAACAGGGTTATCCAAAGAGATCCGAATTGCTTGAGAAAGGTAACCGAACCCTGAAAATCAGCGTTCGGTTACCTTTCCTGGCCATTCGGGTATCCAGAGAGCAGGCAATTCGCCAAATCCTGGCGAATTGCCTGCACATACGGTGCCTGTTCGGTGCCTGTTTGAGGGCAGTGAAATCTCCATGAAAAAGCACTGCTTCGGCTATTCAGAGAATACAAACCAGCAGTGAAAGGTTCCCCTAATGCCCTGCCATTCGGTGGTTTAATTCGGCAAGTTTATTCAGGAGAATCCCATAGGCTTCAATGTTAAAAATATTCCCGTTTTAATTCAATATCTAATAAACCGTTCATTATAAAATTCTGCAGTAAAGAGTCGCTTTATTTATAGATTTTTTAAGATACTTTAAGCATTTTTCTTAATTATTTTTTTTTTAAAAGTCTGATTTTTTTTTTTTAAGTTTACTTATTTTATTACAGCCCTTTTTATTATCATTCCCTGGACCTCATATGCAAATTTCAGACATTTTGGCTAAGTAGTTTCTTTGCAAACACCTTTTCACTTTCACATTCATACAAACTGTTTTGCTAATTTATTCACCTCCCTCTGTCTGCGGTGTCGGCTTTTTCCGGCGGCTTCGCTGCGTGTGATCGGCTCCTGCTCGGCTTTTTCCGGCGTTTTCGACGGGTTAATCCAGATGTTTTGCGGGTTTTCGGTGTGCATTCGCTGGGTTTTGCGGTTAGTTTTCGTCAGGTTTGCGGCAGCCTTTCCCTGCAATTCGGGGACCCTGTGGTGTTTGCTGAATACACCGCAGGGTCACCGAAATGGGATCGGCAACACGAACCGAATTGAAGAGAACGAAAAGTCACCGAACGTGCAGTGACTTTTCGAATCTATTTGGATAACCTTGTTAAGGTTTTTTTGCCTCATTTAATACACCTCTATGTGGGCACCATTAGTTGCACGAAGCACATCAAGGCGGTACTCAATTTCTTGCCATGTTGGCTGTAGCATTCCCTCATCAACGGTGGCAATGGCCTCAGTGATCCTCTGCTTTAGATTAGTGATGTCCCGTACCTTTGTTCCATACACCATGGACTCTATTACAATCCCCGCGCTAAAACAGGGGCGGTAGGGAGAAAAAACTGCACGCGCAGTTTTCCCCCTACAGCCCCCGGTTTGACGGGGGATTACAATGCAGGCACAAAAAATTCTGCCTGCATTGTTTGCGCCCGCTATGTCCCGGGATGTGCGCAGCAGCGCTAAGCGCAGCCGCGCGCATCCTCTTAATGGAGTCCATAGGACTCCATTGAAGCAGACGCCGGCGGTCACATGACCAGTCGGATCTCGCCTCGCGAGATCCGGCCGGTCGGCGTAGTGATACACAGGGAGAGACTGGGGGACTTTTCCCCCCAGTCTTTCCCTGCTCCCACCGGATGGAGGGGGTGGACAGAGCCACGGTCCTCGCCGCGGGACAGAGGGTGAGTATGCACTGCTGTTTATTATTTTTTAGCCTGGTGTTAACGGATTCTGCAGAAGCGGAATCCGTTAACACCAGGTTCTGGCTCTGGTTAACTTTTCGCTAACCAGAGCCAGGCGTTAATCAGCGCTGGGACTTTGTAATACTAACGCTGATTAACACTTTGCGCTCCCAATGTTAAGTATAGGGAGCGCAAAGTACAGTAACCTCGCGCTGAAATGCGCAAGATACGAAGCGCAAAAGGTTTTTTTAACCAGTTTACGGTATCTACCGCATATAACCATTGTAATATGCAGTAGATACCTCAGCTAACAGAAGTGCTCACGCAGGTGAGCGCTACCGTTAGCGTTAACAGTGTAATAGGGCCCCATATCTTTAACATAACCCCATAGAAAGAAGTCGAGCGGAGTGATATCTGGTGAACGAGGTGGCCAGGGAATTGGGCCACCCCTTCCAATCCACTGCTCTGGACGTGTTTCAATTAGGAACACACGAACATGCAGTCCCCAATGTGGTGGTGCAGCATCTTGCTGGAAATTGATGGTTGGTTGAAGGTCATGTAGTTGTGGTGCCGCGTATTCAGTCAAAAGGTCAAAGTAAACATTTGCAGTAATCGATGTCTCGCCGAAGAAAAATAACTTCATTCTATGGGGTTATGTTAAAGATATGGAGCCAAATTACAATGTTAGCGTTAAAACGCAGACGCAAGGGAGGAAAGAATGCGCCCGCAGTTTTCCCCCTTGCGCCTGCGTTTTAAAACACTGGATTACAATGCAGGCGCAAAAAATGCTACCTGCATTGTTACCACGCATTAAAATCAGGGATGCTCGCGGCAGTGCTGAGCGCAGCCACGAGCATCCACTTGATGGAGTCCATAGGACTCCATTGAGTTCCCCCCTGCTGGTCACATGACCAGAGGCAAGATCCCTTCCGGTCGGCGTAGTGATACGCAGGGAGAGACTGGGTGGACTTTCCCCCCCAGTCTTTCCCTGCTCCCGCTGGACGGAGGAGGCGGTCCTCACTGCGGGACAGAGGGTGAGTGTGCAATTAATTTTTTTAAATTTTTGAGGCTGGTGTTAATGGATTCTGCAGAAGCGGAATCCGTTAACACCAAGTCCTGGCTGTGGTTAACATTTTGCTAACCAGAGCCAGACGTTAATCAGCGCTAGTAGATTGTAATCCTAACTCTGATTTTGCGTTCCCCATGTTAAGTATAGGGAGCACAAAGTACAGTAACCTCGTGCTGAAAAGCGCAAGATACCAAACGTAACGGGTTACTTAACTCGTTTGTGTTTTGATTGTAACACTACAGAAAGCGTTAATGCTAACGCAAGTGAGCGTTAACGTTTGTGAAGATTGTAATGTAGCCCACAGTGTATGGAGCAATGGTACGAGACATCACTAATCTAAAGCAGAGGATCACTGATGCCATTGCCACCATTGATGAGGTCTTAGATTAGAGGGGCAAAGGTTTAAAAGTAACATCAGGAAGCATTATTTTACTGAGAGGGTGGTGGATACATGGAACAGTCTTCCAGTAGAAGTGGTAGAGGCCAAAACAGTAATTGAATTTAAGCAGGCATGGGATAGGCATAAGGCTATCCTAAACAAAAGATAAATCCAGGTAAAGTATCCATGTAATTGGGCAGACTAGATGGGCCGAAAGGTTCTTATCTGCCGACATTTTTCTATGTTTCTATGATGCTACAGCGAACATGGCTAGAAATCAAGTACCGCCTTGATGTGCTTCGTGTGACTAATGGTGCCCATATAGAGGTGTATTAAATGGTGCAAAAAAACCTTAAGTGTATACGTCTCATTTTGTAACAATTTTCACTTATCTGTCTTTTTATTTGCCTTTGTAATACATTTTTGAAATTTTAAAGAGACTTTATGGACACCTGTACTCAAACTAAAAGAATACCAGAGATGGGTTTAAAGTTCAGTCCATTACCAGGGTTATTCAAAGAGATCCGAATTGCTTGAGAAAGGTAACCGAACGCTGAAAATCAGCGTTCGGTTACCTTTCTTGGCCATTCGGCTATCCAGAGAGCAGGCAATTCGCCAAATCCTAGCGAATTGCCTGCACATACGGTGCCTGTTCGGTGCCTGTTCGAGGGCAGTGAAATCCCCATAAAAAGCACTGCTTCGGCTATTCAGAGAACACAAACCAGCAGTGAAAGGTTCCCGAAATGCCCTGCCATTCGGTGGTTTCATTCGGCAAATTTATTCAGGCGAATCCCATAGGCTTCAATGTTAAAAATATTCCCATTTTAATTCAGCATCTAATAAACCGTTCATTATAAAATTCTGCAGTAAAGAGTCTCTTTATTTATAGATTTTTAGGATATTTTAAGGATTTTTCTGAATTTTTTTTTTTTTAAAAGTTCGACTTTTTTTTTTAAGTTTACTTCTTTTTTCTGTAACAGCCCTTTCTATTATCATTCCCTGGACCTCATATGTAAATTTCAGACATTTTCGCTCATTAGTTTCTTTGCAAACAGTGTTTCACTTTCAAACATTCACACAAACTGTTTTGCTAATTTATTCACTGCCTCGTCTGCGGTGTCGGCTGCTTCGCTGTGTGTGATCGGCTCCTGCTCAGGTTTTTGGCAGGTTAATCCAGATGTTTTTGAGGGTTTTCGGGCTGCATTCGCTGGGTTTTGCGGTTAGTTTTTGTCGGGTTTGCGGCAGCTTTTCCCTGCAATTCGGGGACCCTGTGGTGCTTGCTTAATACACCGCAGGGTCACCGAAATGGGATCGGCAAAAGGAACCGAATTGAAGAGAACGAAAAGTCACCGAACGTGCGGTGACTTTTCGAATCTCTTTGAATAACCCTGTACGTTTATCATAACCACATACATGGTTTACTTACCTAAGCAGTGCCTTTTAAAAAGAATGGATTTGGCCAGTGGTATCACCCAGCTTACACGCATTGGTCCTTACAATTTAGTCAACAAACTAGCAGTCAATAAAACTGGTGACACTTCAATTGCATCCTATATTTCCACTCAACAAGAAAGTGGTCTGGTCTGTGTCATTGTAGGCCAGGGGTAAGCAACCTTGGCTCCCTGATATTTTGGGAACTACATTTCCCTTGTGGATCAGTCAGCCTAATGGGTGACTGAGCATCTTGGGAGATGTAGTTCCCAAAACATCAGGGAGCCAAGGTTGCTGACCCCTGGTGTAGGCCAATAACAAGCTGGGACAGTGGCGTGCACAGCCCGTTTCATTAGGGTGTGCACCCATGGAACCTTCATTATTTACATATCTATGCTTGGATAATTTCTGTACAGAAGACAGTCATTTTTAATTAGGAATAACCATTGTTTACGTGTTGATACAGTCAATCTTCGTGCTATTTATTGTAAACCACATAAGGACCATCCAAAATATCAATGTAGGGTTCAACGATGAACCTTTCACCCAACATTAGGGTGTGCCTGGACACACCAGGCACACCCTGCGCCCACACCTCGGAGCTGGGTGAAGGCTGGAACCATGTAATAGGGATCACTTAAAATTCCACTATAGTGGTGCTAATGATGGTTTCACTTCAAATGTTAAATCTATTTGGGCATTAAAACGCATCACTGTTAAAAGTCCTTTGCAGTCTCAATGAAAGTGTCAAGTCCTCACCTTGTCAAAAATACCGGACTTTTCTTCATATTTGTCATTTGTACTTAGATATCATACAACGATTTGGCTCTCCTGCCGTGCAAGGGTTTCAGTCTCCTCTTGGTAATGACTGGATCACCTTTAAATACATACTTGATGACCTCCAAATACATACTCAACCTCCAAATACATACTAAATGATGCACCTTCCTAACATTGTGCTTCACGAGGAGGTCACATTTAAGTGCACAGAGGCATGTTAAAGTATGGGGAGGCTTCATTGCTTTCAAAGAAATACACACCGAAAACCTCTCCATCTATAATTTAGGAATAAATAACCTCTGGCTATATGCTCAACTATTTTACTAGTGTCTTTTTTTTTTACATCGATGGACTTTGTTTGCCAAGTCTACAGGGATTCCTGATGAAAAAGAACGGAGGGTATCAAACACACAAGAATGTTATAAAGCTCTGAACTCAAGCAGGAGCCACTGAAGGACACTGTGAACTATTTGTTCCCAGTTTCCCACGCTTTTGGCGAGAGTAGGCAGCAGATCATTCCGTCCTCTGCACCAGGGACGTGCAGTCAGGGGTGGCAGGGGAGGCAGAGCCATTCCAGTAAATTAATGTGCTCATTGTGCTGCAATGACATGTGTGTATATTTAAACTGTAAATAAAATGTTATTTATTGAAAAAAGTTCTCATACTCACCTCTCCACGCTCCCTCGCTGTGCTTCTGTCGGCTTCTGCTCCCCTCCCCCAGCACTTTCAGTTTCCCGGCTGCTGTGTGTGATTCACTACACAGACAGCAGGGGCAGCACTGAGCCAGTCTAGCCTACGCAATTTGTGCAGCTGAATGCTACACTAATTGTGTAGCTCAAGCTGACTTCCTGGTTCTATGCTTTTCAGTGCCTCCAGAGGCAATGAGAGCAATTGAAAGCTTGAGTCAATGGAAAAGCTCCATTGGTCTCAAGCACTTTAAAAAAAATCGGACTTTTAAAAAACAAAATCAGAAAAATGCATAAAATATCATAAAAAATCTATAAATAAAGAGACTCTTTACTGCACTGTTGAACCAGGGGTAATAATACTATTTAATATAATAATAATTATATTATAATACTATTTTTCAAGCTATTTGTCTTTCAGTGTTAAGTGATTTTGCTAAAGCACAACGGCAACACCAGTGTCTGGGAGATGTACGCTTTGCTGGTGTTTTTGCAATGCTCCTTCATTTTTACCAGTTTTCAATTGTACGCAAAATAGATTATATCTACCACCAACCGCATCATGATTCTCTTTATATGTTTGAAAAATTAGAGAAGTGGTGATTTTTTTTTTATATATAGCTAGCTGTTTTCCATTTTGATCATTCTGTAACCTGATAGCGATAATCTTCGCTCTACACAGAACAGAAGAAACACCCACCCTTAATATGATCTACGAAGATAAGGAACAGGAAACTGAGACTGTGGTATTAATATATATTAACTCCTACTAGGTAAAAAATATATATAATAATAATAATAATATATATTTTTTTTACGTTTGATTGTCAAACGCAGGGGTCACATCCTAAAAAACGAAGTGTGAGAACGCGCCAAAATTCCTGTCCCCAATTAACAATTACCTTATTGCACTTAACATAAACACACACGCACTCAAATCTGCTATATTTATTGTGACATAACAGGGAAACGTGATTGAACACCTGAATACAAACTTTATAGTATGCGGAACCAATGGGAATTCAGTTCCCTCTACAAAAATGAATACAAACTTTATAGTTTGCGGAACCAATGGGAACTCAGTTCCCTCTACAAAAATGAATACAAACTTTATAGTTTGCGGAACCAATGGGAACTCAGTTCCCTCTACAAAAATGAGTGGGTGAACTGTGTTCCCATGCAACCCCTGGCCAAAATGCTTCTTTTACCAGACAGGATATGCAAATGTTTCATTTAAAAATTACTAGAATGTTTGTCTAAACTCTGATTTATGTAATTTTCTTCTTGCGCAAACAGGTCCTCTTAGAAGCGAAGATTTAGGTAGAAATGTGCAAAATAGACAAGAATGAATATTTCGCTAGTACGTACAGTGTGATTTTCATTTTAGATATTTTTTTCTGTTTTATTACATAATGTTTCAAACAGTAAGTAGGTCTCTCTTGCTATTTCCTTTCTTTTCATTACCAGCCTCGTTGACAGTGACAACATTGTCTGCCTGTGTTATAATACATATTAAACGTACGTTACCAATAGCTGTTGATCTGGAGAACATGTCAGCAGGAGAGCCTTGCAGATCTGTTTCATTTCCTTACATGACATCATATTTAACTTACTCGCATACTTATTAAACCTGTGATATGTGAGTTATGTGAGAAAGTGAGCATGGAAAATGTACTTATGCCAACATCCTTCTGTAGACATCTTGAAAGGCCATTAAGGCTATGGTAATCATTAATTCAACATTAAATCAACGGGAGAAAAACAATTCACGTCAAAATACACTTTACTGTATAATATAGAATATATCTATTGTTTGAATTGAACCTTGAACAGCTCTAGGGAGGCAGACTATTCAAAATACTTCATAATCTTGTATTAACAGGAAATTTCACTCCTTGTCCGTATTTCAACTTTTGCCTGATGTGTGGAGTTACAATACATGAAAGTGCACTTAAGACGAGAAAGGCACAAGTCTTTTATTGCCTTACTGAGGTTTGCTGGTAGGACTGCACAGTATGGGCAATGCGAACTGATTTAATATGATTTAATATGCATTACAGGAAATATTCGTGTAACATTTATTTGTATCTCCAACATTGGCCGATCCTTTTGGGCGTTAAGGCACAAGGGGCACCTGCTCACCCTCAGCTGCAATCTAAGTACAGGAGATACATGAGTCATTCGCACCAATGTATCTCTGGTTCCCTACACCCCGCTATGGGCCCTATTACATTCTTCGCACACAATTTTGCGCGTGCACAATAACGCATTAACGCTAGGGGCAACACCCTTTGCGCTGAACGTCGTATTACGACGTTCGAGCAGAAAATGCGCGTTAACGTCTAACGCGAGTGACCCTGCGCAAACCCTCTGCGAGCGCAATTTAGTGCGCGCATCCTATACTTAACATTGTGAGCGCAATTGCGTTTGTGCGCTGGTGCGCGCATGATATTACAATATTAGCGCAAAATTTAACGGACAACGTTTGCGCGCATAATTTTAAGGTCTTTGAAAAGCTGGTGGTAACGGCAAATTGTAACAACCTGACCGTACCAAACTGCGGATTCACAACGGAGAACGTCGATGCGCACGTTTTTTTTTACCAGATCCGTCAAAAATGACAGCCACTACCTTGTCTTCCGTCAGAACGTACGTCTGTTGCACGCAGTCCGCACAAAAATGCGTTCATCTTATGGACTCGTGTTAAAAATTACATTGCGCTCACTGATTTCTGCGCGCAACGGTACTCTGCGCACATTTTTGCGAACTCAACTTCCCGACGGATGAAAAAATGCACGAGGAATGTAATTCCAGTGGGGATTTTCGTGCGTTAATGTTCTACGCTTCGCGCAAAAAAACACATGTTTTGCGTGCGTTTTTGCGTGAAGAATGTAATAGGGCCCTAGGTCAAGTGAACTGTCACTGGAAAGGCCAGAGACTGATCTTTCCACTGACACCTTACATGACCAGGTAAAATATACAATTTAAAACCAAGTGAAATAAAATTGCAATTTCCTTTCTTTCATTGTAAAGCAGCAGCATTGTCCACTTTTCTTTTATAAATCAAACAGTGCTGCTGCCATTACTCCCCTTCTTGTTTCCCAAGCCATGAGCAACTACATTATTATATACACAGTCATATTGTTCATGAAACAAAATGCACCAAAATACATGCGAGCAATCTGTTTCTTTTTTTCTGTTTTGATTACATTACATATTTCCAAAGAAAAATGCAGTAACAGGCTCCCCATTTCTGTTTTTTTTAAATTAATTTACATGCTGTAAATTACTGAAACAGGGAAATTCCCTGTTCGGTTCCATTTCGGGGCCAGAGCGGTGAATAACCCTGTATGTGCATAATCTCTGAAGTTGTATTGACAATTCAGTTTACTGAATACCATATTAATTTATATACCTCTATAATGTACAGTATATCTGTATGCCTATGACTTTGTGTGTGTATATGTGTGTGAGTGTGTATCAGGTGTATATATTTGTGTGTGTGTATAACAATTTATTTGTGTATTTTTGCAAGTAAATGCATAAGTGTATGTCTGGGTGTTTGTATACAGCTTTGTATATTTATTTATTTATAAAGGATTTTACCAGGAAGGATACATTGAAATTTCTCTCGTTTTCAAGTATGTCCTGGGTTCAAGAACATTGAAGTGTTACAGTTACAGAAATACAAAGTAATACAATGCAAGATATTAAAAAACAACACAAATATACAGATTAACAGAAAATAAATATGTAGGAAATAGTCATTATGTTACATGTTTACAGGTGCATTCTGTATTGAGGTATGTTAGTAAGGAGCTCTTGAGTGACTTAAGACTGGGGGAAGATTTGATGGTGTCTGGGAGGTTATTCCATAATTGTGGTTCTCTGTAGGAAAATGAGGCACTTGCTTTTTGTATTGTGGTATTGCAAGTAAGGTGCTGGTCCTGGATCGAAGGTTATAGGATGAGGGAGCTGCTGGGGAAGCAGTCTATTCAGATAGGATGGCAGCTTCCCAGAAAAGCTCTTAAACACCAGGCTGGAAAGGTGAAGGGTGCGTTTAGA
The DNA here is from genome assembly GCA_009667805.1 of Leptobrachium leishanense. Lineage (NCBI taxonomy): Eukaryota > Metazoa > Chordata > Amphibia > Anura > Megophryidae > Leptobrachium > Leptobrachium leishanense. Next base: position 132,261,228 of record CM019069.1, on the reverse strand, counting down.
CTCCAGCGATGGCCAGTTTAGCTCTTTTAACATGTCACAATGGTGGGTCATGTAGTTACATTGTAATGCAAAGCGGCAGAATGAGTTATACAATGTAGTAAGTTTCTGAAGGTGTGTTTGCGGGGCCGCTGCATACACTACATCTCCGTAATCAATAGCCGGCATAAGCATTTGTTGTACAATCTGCTTTCTTACCGCGGGGCTCAGGCAGGATTTGTTTCTGTACAGGGCACCAAGTTTGGGTAAAGTTTAGATGAGAGTTTTTCGATGTGGGGGCCAAAGGATAGATTAGGGTCCAACCACATACCTAGATATTTGAGAGAAGTGACCGTGGTCAGCGTGCCATTTGATTTTGTCCCAACACATTAGTGGGGATTTTGCAATTTGTGTAGTTTAGGTTTTGTTCCAAAGAGCATCGTTACAGTTTTGTCATTATTTAAAAAAAGTTTGTTGTGTTTGATCCACTTTTCTACCTCTGTGAATTGTTCTTGCAGCACGGCTTCCAGCTGCGGGAGATTTGGTTTGCTGGTATAGATTACGGTGTCGTCTGCGTACATGTGTCGAGTTGAGGCTTTGCAGACGTTGGGCAGATCATTTATGAATATTGTGAATAGCAGGGGGCCTAGTATTGAGCCTTGGGGTACACCGCAAGTGACTGGGAGGGGGAGGGAGGAGCTGCCAGAAATTGACACATATTGTGATCGGTCGGATACATATGATTGAAACCAGGTTAGCGTGCGATCACCAATGCCAGAGTTTTTAAGCTTTTCTAACAAGATGCCATGGTCTCCGTTGTCAAAGGCCTTGGCAAAATCAAGGAAGATGGCTCCAGTTAGGTTACCTTGTTCCATCCCAGCTTGGATATCATTGCAGACTTTTAAAAGGGCGGTTGTAGTTGAATGATTTGGACGAAAGCCTGATTGATCTGGGGTTAAGTAGTTCCAATATTGATAATAATCACGTAATTGTGTGTAGACGCATTTTTCCAAAATTTTTGACATTACATGGAGCGACAATATCTATGAGTGTATGTCTGGGTGTTTACAGCTGTGTATGTGCGTCAGTGTGCATCTGGGAGCACACATTTTTAATGTCCCTATTTTGGGAACAAATTCTTCTGTGCCTCTTTTTTCACTAATGTACCTCTTTTTAGGAGCTCCTCCACATGTTCAGTGAGTGCAGGTGAATAACTGACACGGGCACCCGGCGTGCGTCAAGGTGGAGCCCATATTTGGGTTTGTTAGCCCAGAAGGCAGGAGTGTAAAACCAGGCTGCAAGCCAGGCAAACTGGCAACCCACTGAACAGCAGGAAGGGCAAGGGTTACGAAGAGAACAATACACAGGCACCCAGCAGCATAAAAGGAAATCCTAATCTGGACGCCAGTCCTTAGATGGCCGTCTCTAAATTAAGGGTGAGTACATGTCACATCCCACGCTGATAGTTCCTGGCGCCCAGCAGCTCACTGCTCACTGGCCTGGCGCCGAGTGAAGAGCAGAGGTCTTGCGGGCACGTGAGACGCCAGGGGGCAGGGCGCAGCTTGATGACGCGGCGCACACCAAACTTTAAAGCCCAGAATCTCACTTACTCCTTTGCCCTGATGTGGTATTCACTTCCCTCAGCACTCTCAGTGTATCTGGCTAATTTGTATATCGGGTACATGTGTGACACTTACTGATAGAATTGTCAAAATAGATGGATAACAGCCAAATCAACTTCAGCTATATGTAACTAAGTATCCAGATGGTACAAGGGGGTAACCCAAATTTATGCCAGATCGGCGATGGTGGATACAAAGTATATTAAAACTTAACTTTTATTGAATTAGAAGGACCAGACGGACATTTACACTTTGGACCAATAGGGTGCACCAAAGGAAGAGAAACAGTGAAAATCAAGCTCTGGTCTGGATGGGTTTGCAGAGAATTAAACAATTTGTGTATCGACCTGCCATTCCCTGACAACCCTGCTCTGTGTACCGACCTGGCATTTTGTGACAACCCTGCTCTGTGTACCGACCTGGCATTTTGTGACAACCCTGCTCTGTGTATCGACCTGGCATTCTGTGAAAATCCTGCTCTGTGTACCGACCTGGCATTCTGTGAAAATCCTGCTCTGTGTATCGACCTGGCATTCTCTGACAACCCTGCTCTGTGTACCGACCTGGCATTCTGTGACAACCCTGCTCTGTGTACCGACCTGGCATTCTGTGAAAATCCTGCTCTGTGTACCGACCTGGCATTCTCTGACAACCCTGCTCTGTGTATCGACCTGGCATTCTCTGACAAACTCACTCTGTGTACCGAACCGGCATTGATTGACAACCTTTCGAACTAATATTTAATAAAAGTTTATTTTTTTTCTCTTTCTGTTTGCAAAAATAAATATTCCCAACAATAGCACTGTTTTCTCGCCATTAAATGGACTTTCTAAAGATACCATTATTTTCATCATATCGTATAATTTACTATAAAAAATATATGAAATATTTGAACTTTCTATAGGTTATCAGGCCCAACTTTCGGTTGAGTTTTGTCGTATTATATCCTTTTAGGCTGCATTTTAAATTACTACACACACATACCTCTTTAGCCCTTTCGCCTCCACGTATACACACAGGGCCAAATTACAATGTTAGCGTTAAAACACGGGCGCAAGGGAGGAAACACTGCGCCTGCAGTTTTCCCCCTTGCGCCTGCTTTTTAACGCTGGATTACAATGCAGGCACAAAAAATGCTGCCTGCATTGTTACCGCGCGCTAAAATCAGGGATGCTCGCGGCTGCGCTGAGCGCAGTCACGAGCATCCACTCGATGGAGTCCATAGGACTCCATTGAGTTCCCTCCTGCCGGTTACATGACCAGCCGGTTCTCGCCTCGCGAGATCCGGCCTGTCGGCGTAGTGATACGCAGGGAGAGACTGGGGGGACTTTTTCCCCCAGTTTTTCCCTGCTCCCGCTGGACGGAGGAGGCTGTTGGAGCCGCGGTCCTCGCCGCGGGACAGAGGGTGAGTATAGCATTTATATTTTAATTTTTGAGGCTGGTGTTAACGGATTCTGCAGAAGCGGAATCCGTTAACACCAAGTCCTGGCTGTGGTTAACTTTTTGCTAACCACAGTCAGACGTTAATCAGCGCTGGGACTTTGTAATCCAGTGCTGATTAACACTTTGCGCTCCACATGTTAAGCATAGGGAGCGCAAAGTACAGTAACCTCGCGCTGAAAAGTGCAAGGTACCAAACGCAAACGGGTTACTTAACCTGTTTGCGTTTGGATTGTAATATGCGGTAAACACCGCGGCTAACGTTAATGCTCACGCAAGTGAGTGTTAACGTTTGCGTGAAGATTGTAATGTAGCCCACAATATTTCGACTTTTTCGAACTTTGACCCCTAAAATCTCTTCTGCATCTACAACCACCAAAAAAGACCCCGGCTAAATAATTTCTAAATTTTGTCCTGAGTTTAGAAATAACCAGGGCCAAATTACATTCTTCACACAAAGACGCACGCGCAACGGGTAAATTTGTGCGTCAAGCGTTAAACGTTAACGCGCGGAAAGCAACGCTGGAATTACAATCCTCGCACATTTTTTCACAAATACGCGCGCAGTAACGTTGCTTATTGTTTTAAAATCTTTTTTTTGACCTCTTATGACCCCTCAAGGCACTCAGCATACTTTCAGATGAGTGCTTCCACCCCTCGTGGAAGTCATTTCTGCTGCCGGCCGCTTCACCCGCTATACTGGCAGTGATCGCTCCCAGGGAACAATCACGAAGCAGTCCGGCAGATAAAATTGCTATTACGGGATGCTGAGGCACCCTTGCAATAGCAATAGACCGTCTGGAAGCGATACCGATTGCTTCCAGCGATCTGTTTACTAAAGGACGTACCAGATACATCCTTGATCGTCAAGCGGCCTTTTTTGTAGGACGGTACGTTCTCGGCGCATTAAGGGGTTAAACAAACTTTACTGGTATTAAGAATAGGCCCTTAGCATTGTGAATATAGAAGCGTTATCATAAAATGAGTTACAAAATCAGCAGATAAACCATAAAACAGATGGATTTATTTTTTTTAACTAACTGTTCTGTCACGTTTACAAAACATTTCACACTTTCAGTGTTAGGCATGTTCTAAAAACCAAAATGTTAAAAATACCTCAAAAATTTATTTTAATTCCAGGTTGTAACACTATATTGAGCAAAAAGGGGTTTGTGAGGGTCCTGAGAACGAACAACGGCACTAGTGGCCTGCTCTACGGTGGGGGCCGCTCAGGTCCCACTAGGCTTTAGCTTGCTTGTGCCATTACGGGGACAATTGCTCCATATGTAAATCAGTCTGCTCTCACCCAGTAAGGCTGGCCAGTACTGAAATGCCAAGGACGTCATCCCTGCACCAGAGGTGCAGCAACCCCCGACGATCGTTTCAGCCTTGTTAGGCCTCGTCAGGAGGGTATAGCTGATACCCCTTTAGGCACCTCGAGCAAAGGGTCCACGTCTGGATTATCCTGGAAATTTATAGGGCCCTATCACATTCTTCGCGCAAAAACGCATTAACGCGAGGGGCAAAACCCTTTGCGTTGAACGTCGTATTACAATGTTTGCGTACAAAATGCACGTTAACATCTAGCGCGAGTGACCCTGCGCGAACCCGTTGCGAGCGCAATTTAGTGCGCGCATCTTATACTTAACATTGCGAGCACAAATGCGTTTGTGCGCTGGTGCGAGCATGGTATTACAATCTTAGCGCAAAATTTAACGGACAACGTTTGCGCACTTAATTTTAACGTCTTTGAAAAGCTGGTGGTAACGGCAAATTGTAACAACCTGACCGTACCAAACTGCGGATCCACAACGGAGAACGTCGATGCGCACATTTTGTCTTTACTAGATCCGTCAAAAATGACGGCCACTACCTTGTCTTCCGTCAGAACGTACGTCTGTTGTGCGCAGTCCGCACAAAATGACAGACTCGCTTTAAAAATTACTTTGCGCTCACTGATTTCTGCGCGCAAAGTTTTTTCGTGCATTTTTGCACGTCGCTTTTACGAGCGCAATTTCCCAATGGATGAAAAAATGCGCGAGGAATGTAATTCCAGCGGTGATTTTCGTGCGTTAACGTTTAACGCTTTGCGCAAAAAAATACGCGTTTAGCGTGCGTTTTGCGTTAAGAATGTAATAGGGTCCATAGTGAGCAAAAAAGGGTTTTGTGAGGGTCCAGAGAACGCACAACGGCACTAGTGCCCTGCTCTACAGTGGGTGCCTGCTCAGGTCCCACTAGGCTTTAGCTTGATTGTGCCATTACAGGGACAATTGCTCCATATGCAAATCAGACGCTACACCCAGAAAGGGTGGCCAGTACTAAAATGCCAAGGGCGTCATCCCTGCACGAGAGGTGCAGCAACCCACGACGATCGTTTCAGCCTTGTTAGGCCTTGTCAGGAGGGTATAGCTGACACCTCTCTAGGCACCTCGAGCACAGGGTCCACGTCTGGATTATCCTGTAAATTTATAGTGAGCAAAAATGGGTTTTGTGAGGGTCCAGAGAACGCATAACGGCACTAGTGGCCTGCTCTACGGTGGGTGCCTGCTCAGGTCCCACTAGGCTTTAGCTTGATTGTGCCATTACAGAGATGAATGCTCCATATGCAAATCAGTCTGCTCTCACCCAATGAGGGTGGCCAGTACTGAAATGCCAAGGACGTCATCCCTGCACGAGAGGTGCAGCAACCCCCGAAGATTGTTTCGGCCTTGTTAGGCATCGCCAGGAAGGTATAGCTGACACCAATCTAGACACATCGAGCAAGGGGTCCTTGTCTGAATTACCCTGTAAAACCTATAGTGAGCAAAAAGGGGTTTGTAAAGGGTCGTAACGCTACAAACATCCAAGCAGCAAGGGGGGTGTACATTGTGAGGGCTACAAAAAGCTTTTAATTGAAATTGGGCTAGGAATCTGATATCTACTTTACCATATGGTCACATTAATTTTCTTCTCATGTACCTTATATACCAACATAGCAAAAAAAAGAAAAAGAGGATTTAGGTAAAGATTTTAATGTAACATCTTGTCTTTTCATAAATATAAGAGATATTAAATAGTAACACAAATACAATTAATAAAACTATTTCAAAAAAGAAATAATAGTTTTTTTTTTTACTTAAATACTAAAACATACAATTAAAAAAATGCCAAATCAGCATCAAACGTCACGCCCAAGGATGCAGTTTTTATAGTTTAAATATCCAGCATATTTCCTGTTGGCCCATACTTCTTGTAAAGTCCTCACGCTTCCACTAACTAAACGTTATTTCAGCTACAGGACAGCAAAATATTTGGAATTGCTGCTATGACATTGGGAAAACCTGATATTGTATATTATGATTTTTTTTTGTTTTAGAATTATTTTTCACGTATTATGTGAGCTCCATCCTTTAGTTAACTCTTTCACTACCAGATATGCGTATAATCACCTTACAATAAATGCCAAAATCGGCATATAAAACTTTTTTGGCATATAATTTTAATGAAAGATGAGTGTGCTCCTTGTGGAGAAAGGAAATTCCCAGTGTGATCACACATTCTGTATTACTGACACGGCATTACTCTCACGGCATTATGACACATACAGATAGAATTTTTATATTCTACTGTTATTCTCATTATGATTACTACAAATCCCCATAAGCAGGAGATCTGACCATTATATTATCTATTTTTATCATATTTAGTGTATTTCACACAAAGGTAATTTCTGCCTGAAGGCTAATAATGCAGACCCCATGTGCAAGATAAGGGACGCCATCTAGAGCTTACAACCCGTTTTACAATGTGAGTAAACGAAGAGTCACTGGTCCCGAAAAAAGGTTCTGCTTCTGGGAAGTCATCATGAAGGTATCAAGAATGCTTGCTGGCCTGAGCTTCTGGTTGAGACTAAACCCATGTACCCGGAGGGCTGAATCAGCTATCAGAGAACTCGTGAAGGGGGAATTGAAATGAGAGTGTGATCACTTTTTGTTCTATCAGGGTAATTCAAAGAGATTCGAAAAGTCACCGCACGTTCGGTGACTTTTCGTTCTCTTCAATTCGGTTCGTTTTGCCGATCCCATTTCGGTGACCCTGCGGTGTATTCAGCAAACACCACAGGGTCCCCGAATTGCAGGGAAAAGCTGCCGCAATCCTGACGAAAACTAACCTGCAAAACCCGGCGAATTCACGCCGAAAACCCACAAAAACATCTGCATTAACCTGCCGAAAACCACGGAAAAACCCGAGCAGGAGCCAATCACATGCAGCGAAGCCGCCGGAAAAAGCAGAGACCGCAGACAGAGTGAAGTGAATAAATTAGGAAAACAGTTTGCATTAATGATTGAAAAGTGAAACACTGTTTGCAAAGAAACTACTGAGCGAAAATGTCTGAAATTTGCACATGAGGTCCAGGGAATGATGATAAAAGGGGCTGTTACAGAAAACTTAAAAATTAAAAAAAAAAATCGGACTTTTAAAAAAAAAAAAAATCTGAAAAATGCTTAAAATATCCTAAAAAATCTATAATTAAAGTGACTCTTTACTGCAGAATTTTATAATGAACGGTTTATTAGATATTGTATTTAAAACGGGAATATTTTTAACATTGAAGCCTATGGGATTCTCCTGAATAAACTTGCCGAATTAAACCACCGAATGGCAGGGCATTAGGGGAACCTTTCACTGCTGGTTTGTGTTCTCTGAATAGCCGAAGCAGTGCTTTTTCATGGAGATTTCACTGCCCTCGAACAGGCACCGAACAGGCACTGTATGTTCAGGCAATTCGCCAGGATTTGGCGAATTGCCTGCTCTCTGGATAGCCGAATGGCCAAGAAAGGTTACCTTTCTCAAGCAATTCGGATCTTTTTGAATTACCCTGTATATTTATTGAACATGTTGTAAAGAAAACACAACGGTGAAAATGTCCACATTTATTTATTTCAGTGTGTGGATGTGAAAGGAATCAGGGCTGGTGGGGTTTTGGGCCAGGATGACTAAGAGTTGGGGGCCGCCAGTGTTACAAGCGATTCAGGATTAGGGTTAGAGTCAAAAGGAATTAGGAGTAAGGGTGTTGAGGTTAGTTGGCTTTGACTTGGGTTTTACAGTTATGCGATTCTGGAGGATAAGGAGGCTTTGAGTTTTGAGTAGAGGAGTTTGGGGATTTTGCTTTGGGGATTAGGATTGTGGTTAAATTTGGGGTAAAGGGAATTAGGGGAATTATTGTTAAGGAGGATCTAGGATTGGGACTGAAGGGTTAATTAGGATTGCTAGGTTTAGAGGACTCTGGTATGGGGGTTTGGATTATGGGAGACCATTGCTTAAAGGGAATAGGATTAAAAAGGATTTAGGGTTAACAATTCATGGTTGAGAGGTCGTAGGGTTAAAGGAAGTTTAGGATTGAGGAAGTGTCACGGTTATGTCCAGGGTCTAGGGGTTCTGAGCCCAGGGTGCAGCAATACAAAGGGACACAGGACCAATAATATGGCACAAAAGGGTTTTTTATTGCATTAACAAGGAAACAAGGCAATGATAACAGGGTACTGAGAGGATTAAAAAGGCAGGACATGGAGGCTAAACAAAGTAAGAAATACAGAGAACAGGGGAAACATAGAGGATGCACACACGGTACAAGGAACAAAAGGGAACAGACAATAGAGAAGTACGGGAGGAACACATAAACTATACAGGATAACAAGACTACAGGAGGCAGACGCAGGAAGAGAGCTGACCGCACAAGAACAGAAACAGGAACAACACAAAAAGGGGAAACAAAAGGAAACTAAGAGGACGAGGCAATCCTCATTAAGTAGGTAAGGGGCGATCCTTGGTAGGTAGACAAGGTGGCGATACTCAGTGGGTAGGAAAGGTGCGGTCCTCCTCGGTAGGTAAGCAAGGGGCAATCATCGGTTGGTTGGCAAGGAGTAGTCCTCGGTAGGTAGGCAAGGGGCAGTCCTCGGTAGGTGGGCAGCAAGGCAGGAGCATGGTGGGACTCTGGAGGCTTGGAGACACAGCTAGACTCTTGAGGCCTGGAGAACAAGGCTTGAGGCTTGGGGAGCAGTAAGCAGTGTTCTCAGGGAGGAGGCTTCAAGAGTAGCTCTTGGTTGGACACACTAAATCCAACTCAATGCAGAAGCCTTATTCTCTGGTTGGAGCACTCTTTTGAGGATGTCCATCATGGCCGCTGACCACACCTGTGGTAGCCAGGGAGGAGCAGGGCAAAACCCATCATGGATCATGAATGGGATGGGGTGCACCTGAGCAGCAGGGGAAACTAAAAGTGGAATATGAAACATGGAGTCAGCCAGCCAGATTGACTATAGTACGGGTACAGGTCTTGGGGCATTTGTGTCTCTCAGTGCTGGTTTCCTAACAGTTACATGACAGGAGGTTAAGAATGAAAAGACTTAGAGTTAGATGGTGTTATGCTTCATATGAGCTTGGGAATAGGGTGTGGAACTTAACTCCTACCAATTCTAAGGAAAAATCTTAAAACAAAGAAGTCCAAGGAACCAGGCGTGCAGGTAATTTGAGTCGGGGAGGGATATATAGACGCTACCCATCTGCTGGTGTACGAAGTGCCAAGTGAATTGTATCCAATGCGAGGTATCCAGGGAAGGAAAATCCAAAGCGTAATCGGTAACAAGGCAACAAAATTAATAAGCAGGCAGAATACTGGCAATAGTGGTACATAGCGTAGATCAGGAGGGCAGCCAGCACTCAGTCAATAAATGGTATACACAAGCGAAGGTCAGAAAGGCAGGCGGCAAGGGGTAAAAACGAAGCAGGGAAGGTTGAAGCCAGGGAGATCAATCCATAAATGATTCAGGAAATAAATGCAGGAACACTAGCTCAACATAGGAAATAACTGAGCAAGGACTCAACTTCTCAGCGTCTTCTTATAGGGGAGCGCCATTAACCAGCTGGGATGCTACTGACGTCATCTCATACTCAGCCGTGATGTCATAAAAGCGGGCTGCTGTCCCCATGCATGCGAGGATCGTTCTGTCCCCGGAGGGAGAGCTGCTTTACTGCCAGGCTCGGTTGCTGCTTGGAATGTAATGGATACCTGGCGGCCCCCGGGTCTGTCTGATTGAGGTCTGGGACATGTACGCCAGTAGGAACTTGAAACCAAAATTCATTCAGTTAAGAATCATGAGCCCTACTGCAAAATATACAGTAAGATCAACTCACTAACTAGAGACTCCAGAAATGATCAAATTAAGGAAAAGCTGAGTAACGGACGTGTTGGACAATAGTTTTCCAAACCTGGCATTCTGAGTATACAATTTGTACTTATAAACTTAGGCCCCTATTACATACCTAACGCTAACGATAGCGCTCACCTGCGTGAGCACTACCGTTAGCTGCGGTATTAGCTGCCTATTACAATCCAAACGCAAACGGGTTAAAAAACCCGTTTGCGTTTGGTACCTTGCGCTCCTCTGCGCGAGGTTAGTGCACTTTGCGCTCCCTATACTTAACATGGGGAGCACACAAAGCGTTAATCAGCGCTGGATTACAATGTCCCAGCGCTGATTAACACCTGGCTCTGGTCAACGAAAAGTTAACCAGAGCCAGGACCTGGTGTTAACGGATTCCGCTTCTGCAGATTCCGTTAATACCAGCTGTAAAAATAAAAAAAACAAGCCACATACTTACCCTCTGTCCCGCGGCGAGGACCGCGGCTCCGGTCGCATCCTCCGGCCGGCGGGAGCAGGTAAAGACAGGGGGAAAAAGTCCCTCTGTCTTTCCCTGCGTATCACTACGCCGACCGGCCGGATCTCGCGATGCGAGATCCGGCCGGTCACGTGACCGGTAGAGAGGAACTCAATGGAGTCCTATGGACTCCATTGAGAGGATGCGTGCGGCTGCACTCAGCGCTGCCGTGCGCATCCCTAACTTTAACGCTCGATATCAATGCAGGCAGCATTTTTTGCGCCTGCATTGTAATCTGGCGTTAAAACGCAGGCACAAGGGGGAAACTGCGAGTGCAGTTTTTCCTCCCCTGCGCCTGCGTTTTAACGCCAAGAGCGTAATAGGGGCCTTAATGTTTAGCTGATTAGAACCCAATGATTTTCCAACGATGGTCATAAATCTTTATGTGTTCTCGATCGAATAAAATATCTCTGTTCTCCTTGCCAAGAGCAGGTGGCAATAAAAGCAAGGTATTCCAAACCTTAAACGATGTCTGATAATTACATTTGAAGTCATCTAATATGAGTTAATAAGCGTATGGAATGTCCTTAACTGGCCTCTGTCTTTCCCTGTAATTGCTACAAAGCAGTGAGATCAGCACCAGTTTCCAAGTTAGTTCATCCTTGTTCATGGCATGCGTGTGTTATGGGAAATGGCAAAGAGTCAATACTACCCATCTTTATGAGAAGATTAGACTTCAATCTCTTTTTAGCATACCTGAGAAGCCACTAAATGAAAGGGATCTTTTCCGACTGAGTGTCAAGGTGAGGAAATACGCCACAGGAATTTCTCGCGGCATTCCTTTTGAATGGAGCTGTCCTTAGCGGTGGTATTTAACCATTGAACGCTGTCAGGGCATTTCATCAGCCTCTTGTCATTTGAGGCCACATTGCTGCTTACTAAGAGCGTCTGACCTGACCACAAAGTACATCTTTCCACTGCAGTAATATACACCTAGAAACAAAATAACCTTGTGGGAATAGGTGCGGCACCATCACACTAGCAACACATACATTTATTTTTACTTAAATGGATAGTAAACATATAAGAAAACCACTTAATTCTTTTCTTCATGGCATAAGGTCCTCCTAATCCCATGTTTATGAGACACAGCATGACCTCCACTGTTCCCATCTAATTTTCTGTCCAAAGATGGGACACACTGAGTGATATTCCTTCCAAAATTCCCTCCATTCACGATGTCTGCTCGCCTCTAACGAAGGTGGTGGTGATTAAAAGGAATATGTGTAATGTTACATGCTGTTTAAAAAACACCCCGATTACATGGTTTTCTTTTAACCTTTTTTCTGTAAAGTAATCTCTATAATAAATAAAAAGGCACGCTCCTGATGAAGTCCACGTGACGAAACGCGTCGAGCAACACCTTCAGACGAATTGGGTCATGGGAGTTGGCTATCATCAAGAACCTGCTACGTGTCTTCCCAGTAGCGACAACCTGTGAGTGGTTATAATCTAAGAATACATTGCATCAATTATATTCTGTATTGTGCTGTATTGTTAGGGGTATCACCCTATGTGTGATGTACTATACAATTTTTTTACTATTGATACCGTATATTGTCAATAAATAAAAAGGGGCTGGAATAATAATTTTAAAAAATTTCACTTTGCAGAAAAAGCAAAAAAATGCCTTAGAAAAATAGGAAAATATTGGCTGTATACTTTTCTTCTAGCAACGTTTTTCTAGCATGGGAAAATAGGCTTTGCTCATGATTCTGCAAAAGTAAAGTTAAGGACAGTATCGGTTGCGGTTACGGTTGCTGCATGGGTAATGTCAGGTAGAGATGTGCATTCATTTCGGAACAATTCGGAATTTGTAACGAAATTTGATAATTCGTAGTTGGGAAGTACTTCCGAATAACGAATCGATACAATACAAATTTGAAACGAAACAAAACACGAATTTATTTAGTTTTACACTGTGTTATCATCAGAAAAGAAAAAATTGAATAATTGATATCAACTATCGAATTTAAAATGAACTATCAAATCGATACGAAAAACGAAACGAAACAAAATTAGTTATGAAATTCCGAAAATGAAATTATTAAAAAATGTAACGAAATGAAACTGAACAAAACAAATTTTTCAGCCATGCACATTCCTAGGCCCCTATTACAATGTTCGTGCAAATGCGCTCGCGCAGCGCAATTTTTTTTGCGCACGCAAAAAAACTTTAGCGTGCGCAAATTAACGCTGTATTACGATCTGAGCGCAGTGTTTCAGCCTTCATGTTTTTTCGAGCGCAAATCCGACGCACAAAGTCGGGTGCAAATGACCGTTGCGTGCAGGAATCTGTAGGCAGACTGTTTTTTCATGGGATTCAGCCAATCAGAATTAAGAACCACCATTTGCTAGGTTTCGGTTGTTGCGCCTGTCAAAGTCAATCTGCGTATATGTGCTGCAACAAAAATAAAAAATGTAATAATTTATTAATTTTATTGTTTGGGTATGTGTAGAATGTGTAACTGTACTGTGCTGTATTTTTTTTTTTGTTCAGGTTCATTTTGTTTCGGCCAGAACGTTCATAGAAACATAGAAAAATGTCGGCAGATAAGAACCTTTCGGCCCATCTAGTCTGCCCAATTACATGGATACTTTACCTGGATTTATCTTTTGTTTAGGATAGCCTTATGCCTATCCCATGCTTGCTTAAATTCAATTACTGTTTTGGCCTCTACCACTTGTACTGGAAGACTGTTCCATGTATCCACCACCCGCTCAGTAAAATAATGCTTCCTGATGTTACTTTTAAACCTTTGCCCCTCTAATCTAAGACTATGTCCTCTTGTTTTGCTATTTTGTTTCCTTTGTTCAGATTGTAAGTTAACACCAGGTTTTCCAAGACGTTACGATACTTCCCGCAAACGTCGCTCGAACGCATTCACACTGACAATGGTAAGTATGGGATGCGCGAACAAACTTGCGCTCGCGCAGGGTCAATCGCGGTAGACGCTAACGCGCATCGTTTGCGCGAACGTCGTAATACGACGTTCCGCGCAAATGTTTTTGTCCTCGCGCTGCGCGAGGATTGTAATAGGGGCCCTAGAGTTTACCCGGGTAATCCAAGCTTTATCTGGACTTTGAACTTCACCCTCAACATATATATTTATGCGATAGTTCATCTCACTGCTGTTGCACAGTTTCCAGTGTATTTTGCTAGGAATACTCATGGGACCCAATATTTTGCCTGCCGTAGGTCAACAGTTCTTCAAGTGTCTGTGATGACACCGGTCCGTCCCTCACACTCAATAAACACATCCCACTTGCTAATTGATTCTGTAAACCTTTAAATTTGATAGAACGTGTTTTTTTTAATGGCCCTCTTTGCTGCACTTCTAGTAATTTATAATTATTTTTTTTTTTAAAAAGAATCACTGTTATTTTGACCCATTAAATGTAATGAAGGGGTTGTGCATTACCTAAGCCTTCATCTAGCATTTGATCTTCAATCAAAGTAGCTGGAAAGCCCCTCGGAGCAGGGAAAACACAGCCTGAACACCTACTTCAAATAATTTATTATACCGAATAGTAAAGTCTCAGAACACAAGTTAATTACTCTCAAACGTCAGATCTTTTTAACCGTTTACATTAATGCTAAGCTACCATTAAACCACAAAAGGAAAAGGTTTTGCTCCGTCGCAGAAGCTACTTTGTTTACATAGAGCGTGAGATCATTTTTGTTTTTCTTCAATGGAAAGTGGGGTTTTCGTGTCGTTCCTTTTTTTCTAATCGTCTCGAGCCTGACAAGATTCTGCAGGTAAGGGAGTTGTTCTTGTGCTAATATTTATAAACGTTGTCTCCGCGAGTTCAGAAGTCGTCAGCAGTAAGCCAGATCTATTTCTGCCTGATGAGTCTCTTGATATCAACATGCGAGTCAACAGACTTTCCTCCTTCCTTCCTGTAATTAAGCTGAATAAGCTTCTGGTCGTGTTCTGTTGATAGCATCATCTTTTGGAGCAATATATCACTCGGGAGATGTGACACTGGTAGTCTCTGTGATGTTTTTATGCATTACCTTTCTCTTCTATCCCACCGGATGGTCCCGTAGCAATGTTAAATATAAAAACTGCAGGAGACGTTTCTAATCTCATTTTAGATTGAGTCATAAGCAATAGAATCACAATGTATTGCGTAATATCTTTCTTTTCTTCTGGAACAAATGACTATGAGCTCAGGACCATGTCTTAATATTTTCATACGCAGAGGCTTGAGGATCTAGACCAGTCGTTCCCAACCACGGTCCTCAAGTACCCCTAACAAGACAGGTTTTAAGGATCATCTTGAGGAAATGCAGACTGAATCCTGCAATCACTGAGCAGAAACTCATAACACCTGTGCTGTGCTTCAGATATCTGGCAAACCTGGCCTGTTGGGGGTACTTGAGGACCACGGTTGGGAACCACTGATCTAGACCGATGTTAGGTCACGGTACTAAAAGAAGGAAAACCACAAAGGTTCACATGGGGATTGCTTGCTTATCAAGCTAAGCTTCCTCTAGGTTATAGAAACATAGAATATGTCGGCAGATAAGAACCTTTCGGCCCATCTAGTTGGCCCAATTCTATGGATACTTTCCCTGGATTATCATTTAGGATAGTCTTATGCCTATCCCATGACTGCTTAAACTCAATCACTGCTTTAGCCTCTACCACTTCTACTGGAAGGCTGTGCCATGTATCCACCACCCTCTCAGTAAAATAATACTTCCTGATGTTACTTTTAACCCTTTGCCCCTCTAATCTAAGACTATGTCCTCTTGGTTTGCCCCTCTAATCTAAGACTATGTCCTCTTGGTTTGCCCCTCTAATCTAAGACTATGTCATCTTGTTTTGCCCCTCTAATCTAAGACTATGTCCTCTTGTTTTGCCCATCTAATCTAAGACTATGTCCTCTTGTTTTGCTACTTGTTTCCTTTTAAATATACTCCCTTCCTCTACCTTGTTGATTCCCTTTACATATTTAAGTGTTTCTATCTTATCTCCTCTGTCTCGTCTTTCTTCCGAGCTATACATGGTAAGATCATTAAATGTTAAAACGATTGTCAGGGGTTTGTGCATCTCTCATGTAGAGACGACTACGGGCTAAATTACAATCTTCGCGCAAACGTTTGCGCCGGCACAAATAATCATTAACGCGTGGGGTAAAACCATTTGCGCTGAATCCCGTATTACATAGTCAGTTCAACAACAGCCTGCAATCGTCTACCGCGGGTGAACCTGCGCAAACCCTGCACGAGTTTACTGTACTTCCTATACTTAACATTGTGAACGCAAATGCGAATGTGTGCTGGTACAAGTATGGTAATACAATCTATTTCGCTGTAATTACCGCATGGCCGTTGCGCGCATAATATGGCAACTCCTAAAAGCTGGTGCTAATGGCAAATTTGAAAAACCTGGCTAACCCCAAATATCCAAGCCCTAAAAAGGAATGCACCAAAGCACAGTGGCCCATTCACCTCATACCAAACCAATACAATGGATGAAGTTGTGTGTGCATGTATTATTGCTGCAGCATATATGCCCGGATTGAAAGTGACAGACGCAATTTGTTAACGTGAGATAGGTGTGGTTCTTAATTCTTATTGGCTGAATCTCGAAAAAAGACTGCTCACGCAAAGAT
Organism: Leptobrachium leishanense; assembly: GCA_009667805.1. Taxonomy (NCBI): domain Eukaryota; kingdom Metazoa; phylum Chordata; class Amphibia; order Anura; family Megophryidae; genus Leptobrachium; species Leptobrachium leishanense. The sequence goes on along the minus strand of CM019069.1, from coordinate 132,244,867 downwards.
TTTTGCGCGAGACGGTACTGCACATGCATTTGGGCGCGTCCTGTTTGCGCGCGCAATTGATCGGTGGATGAAAAAACGCACAAGGATTGCAATTCCAATGGTGATTTGCGCACCCAAAACTTTAGTGCTTGGCGCAAAGATTTTCACTTTGCGCAAGGATTTTTGCGTTAGGAATGTAATGTGGCCCTACCTTGGCGTTTCAGTTCTGGCCGCCTTGTCTGGGTGACGGCAGTCTGATTTGCATATGGCGCAGTCCACTTTTTAACGGCACCATCAAACTAGAACCTTATGAGACCTGAGCCATGGTCCACCATAAAGCAGGCCACTAGTGCCCTTACCTGTTCTCAATACTCTCATACACCTGGTTTTTGGTTACACAACCACATCTATAGGGGGTTCTCAGATGTTCCCTGGGCTGCTAGCTATACAGACTTGATTTCCATGTACAACAAAACACTATCAGGAGGTACATTGGTTAGGACTTGCTCTACAAAGTGGTGTCTTGACGGGGCGAGCAAGCTTACATTTCAATGGCCTTTAAAACAAACTAAAACCTCCTGATAGTGTTTTGTTGTACATGGAAATATACAGAAACAAGCGCAGATGACATCTTTTTTTTCTTGTTATGTTTTATACATGAACTGGGCTGTTACTCCTGGCTGTTGCAGCCGCTCCGGTGAGTATGGGCGCGACGCCATTTTTTCTGTATGTATGTATATCACAGTATAAAGTCACAATAAATATGTTACTAATGACAATTATCATAATGTTTCACTACAACCCAGCCCATCAATCTTTCACTACAGTTTATCATCAAATTGCTGTGTAAGCCATGGGTGGGATGAAAACCCACCGATCTTTATGTTGAACTTGACCCATGGTATGAAATGTATTCCGTTAGCTTTGCAGTATTATTGTGTAGTGTTGGGCTAAGGATGACAGGTCTTTATTATTAGACTAATTCCTTTTATTTCCAATGTGTTTTGCATAAAGCTTTGATAAACTTTGCGGCTTTTCTTTCTTTTATTTAATAAATTGGCTAATCCATTTATGTGTTGCGAATCAAAATAGAGATCGCACGCAACGGAACCTTAATATACAATTTCCAAGTCTCAGGCTGTTCTGTCTCTGATCTCGGTGTCTCTCAGTGAATGCCACTTCGTGCTCTTATTACATACTGACATTTATCCTTTAATTGCTTCCAAATCCAGGAGATCAGGTATGAAGAGGACAATGCAGGGTCCAGAATATTCGGCACAGATACTTACTTACCTGATTATATATATATATATACTGTATATATAGGGTTATTCAGAGATGTCACCAACTTTTTGGTGCTTTCTCGTTCCCCGCACTTCCCTGCACTTCGGGGAATCAAAGTTTCCCAACCTGCGGTGTATTCAGCATTCACCGCAGGGTCCCCGGAGTGCAGGGAAAAGCCACTGCAAAGCCGCCAAACACCTGCCGAAAGCCCCACCGAAAACCTGCAGAAACAGCTGCAAAAACCACGCCGAACACTCACCTAAGGCTGTGGTCAGACCAGCTCATTTTTAACGTGCGTTCTGGCGCACTTAATCACGGCCGCACAAGCAGCAAATGACGGGCAATGACAGCCAATATACGAAGTACGGTCGCACGAAAGTCCGGCTGCGCAACGCAAGTGGAAAATGAACGCATTTTTTCGAGAACGCAGAACCGCTAGTACGGACGTACAGAGTGCGCTGCGCCCGCTATCGGTGTGTGTGTGATTTGGAGACGTCAGACCCTGCTTGTGTCCGGCCAACATAACGTCCAGACGCAAAAAGTTTCCTGGTTTGGATTCGTAAAACATCACTCACGAAAATGCGCATCGTATGACCGTTTTCGCATATTCCGTGAAAAAATACATCAATGCGTTCGGAAGCACTTTTTTACGTTCGCGTGTAAAAATGCTTTCGTTTGACCCTAGCCTAACACTCACCGAAAACCGGCAGAAACTGCTGCAAAAACCACGCCAAACATGCCGGAAAAAGCCGACGACTCACCGATCACAGCGCAGACCAGCCACCAGAAAAAGCATACAAGCTGACATACGGGGTAAAAGAAAGCACCAAAAAAACCAATACGCTTGAAAGTGTCAAAACTGAAACGCTGTTTGCAAAAAAACTACTGAATGAAAATGTCTGGAATTTACATATAAGATCCTGGGAATGATAATAAAAAGGACTGTTGCAGAAAAATGAAAAAGAAAAAAAAACACTTTTTAAAAAGATGGAAAAAATATTTTGCAGAAAAAATCCCGAAAAATGCCTTAAAGATCCTAAAAAAATCTATAAATAGAAGACTTTTTACTGTAGAATAAAATAATAAACGATTTGTTAGATGTTGAATTAAAATATTTTTAACATTGAAGCCTAGGGGGATCGTCTGAATAAACCTGCCGAATGAAAGCACCGAACAGCAGGGCACTTCGGCAACTTTTCACCTCTGTTCTATGTCTCTGATTAGATTAACCATTGCTTCTCTATGGGGGATTTCACTGCCCTCAAACAGGCACTGTACTGGCTGGCAGTTTTCCAAAATTTGGCGAGCTGCCTGCTCTCTGAATAGCCGAATGGCCACGAAATGGCAACGTACGCTGAATTTCAGCGTCCGGTTACTTTTCGGGGCCAGATCGGCTCTCTCTGAATAACCCCTATAGATTCCCCCCAGACCTTTACTAGGATGCACACAAGAACTTCCTTAAACTACAACAATTTATTGGTTCCACATTAAAAACCGAGGTTCAGGCTCCTAAGATCCTTCCTCAAAGCTCTTAGAAGCCGAAAACTTTGGTTTTTAATGTAAATAATAAATTTAATAAATCTAATAATTTTTTTGTATTTGTAGCGCTCACTCCCGGAGGAGCCGCTGAAATTGAACCTCGGGTCAGTCTCCCCGCACTAGGGAATAAATATACTCCAGCACCGTTGTGGATTTTATAAATTATATAGTTTACTAGAATAAATGGCATATAATGAATAACACGGTGTTCGAATATATATTTACAGTACTTCGTAATGCGGGAAACGCGCAGCGGAAAAGAAATACGATGCTTCGTATTTCGAGGAAACGCACAGCGGAAAAGAAATACAAGGTTTCGTAATTCGAGAAACGCGCAGCGGAAAATAAATACGATGTTTCGTAATTCGAGAAACGCGCAGCGGAAAATAAATGGAAAATTATCTTTAACCCCTTTTTGATTGGGGAGTGAGTCCCGCACAGGTTGTGTCCCGGAATGTAAGTGTGTGTGTGTGTTATGGTACCCGGGTACACTATTCAACTGGCCAGTGAATTGCTTAAGAGGTATCTTCGACTAGACAAGTTGGGGCCCTGTGGGTTTTGGAAACAAACAGCAGCGTGATTTCTTGGTTTTACAACGGCCTAGAAGGCCTCTCACCCATCCGCCAGATACTTGAGGCTCCGCTTGGCCCAGGACGTCTCTCCGCTCGATATTGACTGGGGTTCTCTTGGCTTCTGGATCCGCTGTCTGTCTTTCTGCTCCTGCCGCGACTTGTCCAGCTTACCGCCTGCTCTCCCAGTCCGATCGACCTGCGGTACTCCTAACTCGGGGTCCTCTGGCTTCCTCAATAGCAGCTTGGGTAATCTTGTGGATCACTGGGTCTCCCTTTGGTAAGGCTGAGTAACCCGATCTGTAACACCGTTAGGCCGCACCTGCGCTCCGGCCTGGACACTGTTACGTTCTGCAGCACTGTGTCTTGTCTCTCTCACTCCCTGGTGCGCTCTGCCCGCTCTCCCCACGAGGCTCAGGATGTAAGTCTCTGTGTCCCACCCACTTCCTGTGTCCGTTCCTAAAGCATGCCGGGAAATGTAGTCCCAATGTAATATTCAGTGTCTCACATTGCGCTTGTCTCCCTCCGGTGGCCAAAAATAGGTACTGCCACAATAAGGAATTAAACACAGCGCTACATATTTTATAGAAGTCCTCGTGTGCATCCTATCAAAGGTCTGAATATATCATTGGTGGATTAGGCACCAAAATAAGCTTTTTGCTTATTTTTTAACCGTGTGTTTCCTAATGGATCGTCTTATATATATAATAAAGTTTATATTTGCAGAGGACATTTACACATCCCAGCAATTCACAGAACTGCTTACAGAGCTCATCTGCTACATTCCCCATATGCAGCAAAGAAACCTGGGTAGGATATGCAAATTAACAGGGTTATTCAAAGAGAATCAAAAAGTCACCGTACGTGCGGTGACTTTTCGTTCTCTTCAATTCGGTGCGATTTGGCAATGCCATTTCGGCGACCCTGCGGTGTATTCAGCAAGCACCACAGGGCCGTCGTAGTGCAGGGAAAAGCAGATGAACACTCACCGAAAAACCAGAGCAAAGGCACACCGAAATCCGCAAAAAACATCTGGATTAACCCCGCGGAACACCCCGGAGAAACCCAAGCAGCCGCCGATCACACCGCAGAGCAGCCGCCGGAAAAAGGCGACACCGTAGACAAATGGAAAACAGTGCGCTTGAATGTTTGAAAAGTAAAATGCTGTTTGCAAAGAAACTACAGAACATATATATCTGAAATTTACATATAAGATCCAATGAATGATAATAAAAAGGGCTGTTACAGAAAAAAGAAAAAACGATTTAACCCTTTCGCTGCTGAGGCTTTTCCTGCCCCTGTGCTGAGGTCATTTTTACCGGTTTTGCTCATCATGTTTAAACGTGTTTTGAAGGCTTATTTTAGTATATGACCCAGACATATGATATATCGTTCTTTCCGTCAGACTCGGTAGATTCATAATATGTCATTATGATATGTATACGTTATGTCATGTCTGTATATTATAACAAAAAATGCAATAAAATATGTATTTTCAATAATTTACAATGTGTAAAGTGTTTTTTTTCACATTTTAACATGCAAGCAATTGCGGTTATATTTTGTATGGGGTGCGCTTGTTAAAAAAATTAGAGATGGGGTCTCGTTACATTTTTTTGGGGGGAAAATTACACTATTTTTAACAAACGCACCGCATACAAAAATCGTTAGTGCAGCATCATTGTTCACATTATAATTGAAATGGGAACAATATTGCTGCATTAACAAACCAAAAAAAAGAAAAAAAAAGTGTTTATTTTTTTTTTTTAAATTTTTTTTAAATTTTTTTTTTTTTTATTTTTCATTTTTTTTTTTTTTACAAAATTTTTCACTTTCATGTTTGGTATCGTTGGAACGGCCATGCTCTGGCCGATCCAACCATACCAAAATTTAACCCCTAGCTGCCACGGATCGGGAGATAGGGAGTTCATTGGAACTCCCTATCTCCACAGTTGGTGGCAGTTAAGGGTTAAGTCCAGGACTGGCGTCATCGTGCTACGCACGATGACGCCAGTCCTCAGGGGGAGTTCCCGGAGGCTTGGCCGACATCCAAGATGTCGGCCAGCTCCGGGAAAGGATCGCAAACCGGCGCTTTTCAGCGCCGATTCGCGATCCAGCTCCCCAGGGGTTAATGCCAGGCATCATTTGGAAGGGCAGGCTGTGCCCTTCCAAATGATGCCTGGGTTAACCCCCGCAGAGCCGCCGATCGGGAGGGAGAGAGGTCCGAAGGACCTCCCCCCCTCCCTTTCAGGCGCCTCCTCCGCACATGCGGGGGGGGGGCGCCTGAATTTGGTGTCATCGCGCTGCCGCGATGACACCAAATTCCGGCGGCTGCTGTTCCGGATGCCGGGCTGACATCCAGGATGTCAGCCCGCACCGGAGGGGCCAGCGATCGGCCGGAACAGCAGCGGGAATGCGGAGGACGAAAGGGTTAAAAGAAAAAGGAAAAAAATGTTTGCAAAAAAATCCCCAAAAATGCCTATAATATCCTAAAAAAATCTATAAATAAAGAGACTCTTTACTGCAGAATATTATAAAGAACGGTTTATTAGATATTGAATTAAAACTGGTACACAACTCATACACGCCCTGGTAATCTCCCGACTCGACTATTGCAATAATCTCTTATCTGGCCTCCCTCTGTCCCACCTCTCCCCCCTACAATCCATCCTGAACGCCTCCGCCAGGCTAATTCACCTCACCCGCCGCTCTGTCTCTGCCACTCCCCTCTGCGAGTCCCTTCACTGGCTCCCCATCCACTGCAGAATTAAGTTCAAAATCCTTATCCTTACCTACAAAACCCTCACTAACTCAGCTCCCCACTACCTGTCCTCACTAATCACCAAATACACCCCAGCCCGCTCCCTAAGGTCAAACAGTGACCTGCGCCTAGCTTCTCCCCGCATCACCTCTTCCCATGATAGACTGCAGGATTTCTCACGCGCAGCCCCCACTCTCTGGAACGCTCTCCCTCGTACTGTCAGACTTTCCCCTAACTTCTCTTCCTTCAAACGCTCCCTTAAAACATTCCTATTTAGGGAAGCCTACCACCCGACTCACTGACACAACCATCAATCACTCTCACCTTACAGTCCTCTCCTCCTGTTTCCAACCCCAACCCTCCCAGATTGTGAGTTCCTACGGGAATAGGGCCCTCATCTCCTCCTGTACTGTTTGTCAAATGTTGTTCAATGTATTGTAACCCTGTCTGTACTGTGCTTATTGTACAGCGCTGCGGAATATGCTGGCGCTTTATAAATAAATAATAATAATAATAATAACATTGAAGCCTATGGGATTCGCCTGAATAAACCTGTCGAATTAAACCACCGAATGGCAGGGCATTTCGGGAACCTTTCACTGCTGTTCTGTGTTCTTTGAATAGACAAAGCATTGCTTCATTATAGGGAATTCACTGCCCTCGAACAGGCACCGTCTGTGCAGACAATCCGCCAACATTTGGCGAACTGCCTGCTCTCTGGATAGCCGAATGGCCAGGAAAGGTAACCGAACGCTGATTTTCAGCGTTCAGTTACCTTTCGCCAGCAATTCGGATCTCTTTGAATAACCCCGTAAGTCCACAGCTTCTCACAATTTTTGCATCTAGGCTCTGTAATAACACAGAACCCTCCTTGCCCACTGCCATGCCAGACTAGATGGCTTTTTTTTAGCAAAGGCTAGGTTACCCAACCAGTCACAATCACTCCTGTACAGCTGTTTCCGGCTCGTTTGCCCTGATCATTAGAATGACCTCCATTATTTAACTAGATTCTATAAAAGAAATTACGACCAGACATGAGTTTGTCCCAATTTGTAAAATATCGTAAACCTGCAATATATAAATTCAAAAATTCCCAAAAAAATTCAAAATATAAAGGTGAAACTCAGGAGAACCGGCAGGAGAGTGAAATAACTAGAGAGTTATTCAGAGGCAGCTAAGGCTAGGGTCAGACTAACGCATTTTTCGCATTGTCTGTGAAAAAGTGCGTTCGAACGAATGGACGCATTTTTTCACGGAATACGCGATAGCGGTCATACGATGCGCATTTTCGTCCGTGATTTTGTACGGATCATCAATAAAACACTTTTTGTGTCTGGACGTTATGTTAGCCGGACATTAGCAGCGTCTGACGTCTCCTAATCACACACACACGCCTCTAGCGGACGCAGCGCACTCTGTATGTCCGTACTAGCGGTTTGACGTTCTAGAAAAAATGCGTTCGTTTGCCACTTGCGTTGTGCGGACGACCTTTCGTTCGGCTGTTCGTCGTATGTTCCCCGACATTGGACGTCATTTGCTGCTAGCACGGCCGTGATTTCGTGCGTCTAAGCGCACGTTAAAACTGCTTTCGTCTGACCCTAGCCTGATCTGGCTCCGAAATGTCACCGAACAGGAAATTTCCCCGTACAGTGACATTTCGGGGAAATTCGGCTATTCAGAGAGCAGGCAGTTGGCCAAATTTTGGTGAACTGCCAGCCAGTATGGTGCCTGTTTGACGACAGTGAAATCCCCCATAGAGAAGCAATGGTTAGTCTATACGGAGACACCGTGTTCGGTGTTTTCATTCAACAGGTTTATTCAGGCGAACCCCATAGGCTTCAAAGTTAAAAATATTCCCGTTTTTATTCAATATGTAATAAACCTTTTATTGAATTAATTCTGTCGAAAAAAGTTTATTTGTTGATTTTTAACCCCTTCGCTGCGGATGACGTGGGGAACGTCCTCATTGACTCCCGCTATATGCGGAGGATGTTTCCCACACGTCATCCGCAAGTGGGAGCCCCGGCGGAGATACTCGCCTCTCTGTCCCGAGGTCCTCTGTCCTCTCTGTCCTGAGTTAAGCCCCTCTCGATGTCAATGACGTCATCACAACATGCGCGATGACATCATTTCCAGACGACCCCCTGGCAATGCCGGGAGATCGCCTGAAAGGGAGGGGGGATCCTTTTGGATCTCTCTCCCTTCCGATCTGGAGGATGTACAGTAAAAAAAAAAAAAGGAACCGCTTTGAAAGGCAGTGTCTGCCCTTTAAAGCGGTGCCTTTTTTTAAACCCTTACGTGCCAGATCACGATCCAGCACCATTCGGCGCCAGATCACAATCTAGCTCCGGTGGGGGCCACCATCTTGGATGGCGGCTCCACCTCTGGGTTCCCCCTTGCTTCCTGACGTATCATGCATAGCGTGATGATCTCAGATAGCCGGGGAACCCCTAGCTTCCCAAGGAAATGCCCTGGTGGAGATAAGGGGTTCATTTGAACCCTGATATCTCCAGAACAGCTAGGGGGTCATGGAGGGTGTCATTCGAAAGGCCTGAGCATAGCCTTTCAAATGATACTCAACATGACTAGGTATAAAGTAAACAAAAAATAATAATAAAAAAAATAAACATGTATTTTTTTTGTGTGTTATTTTTATTAATACAGCAATATTGTTCACATTTCAATTAGAATGTGAACAATGATGCTGCACTAATGATTTTTTTTCTATGGGGTGCGTCTGCTAAAAATCACGTAATTCTCCCTAAAAAATTTAATCAGTCCCCATTTCTAATTTTTGTACAAGCGCACTCCATAGAAAATATAACCGCAAACGCTCATGTGATAAAAGGTGAAAAAAACCACTTTACACACTGCAGATTAAAAATTCTAATTTTATTGCATTTATTGTTATAATATACAGACAGGACATGACGTATACATATTAAAATGATATATTATGAATCTGCCGAGTCTGCCGGAAAGAACGATACATAATATGTCTGGGTCATATAAAAAAACGTGGCTTCAAATCGCATTTAAACATGATGAGCCAAACCGGTAAAAATTAGCTCAGCACACAGCGGTGAAATGCCTCAGCAGTGAAGGGGTTAAGGATCTTTTAGGCATTATTCTGAATTTTTTCGGCAAATCTTTTTTTTAAAAGCTTTTTTTCTTTCTTTTTTCTGTAACAGTCCTTTTTATTATCATTCATAGGATCTTATATGTAAATTCCAGGCATTTTCGTTCAGTAGTTCTTATGCAAACTGCGTTTCAATTTTGACACTTTCAAGCGTATCGTTTTTTCTTTGCTTTTACCCCGTTCGTCAGCTTGGCGGCTGGCCTCCACTGTGATCGGCGGCTAGTCGGCTTTTTCCCGAAGTGTTCGGCGTGTTTTTTGCATTGGTTCTGGCGGGTTTAAGGCTAGGGTCAGACGAGCGTGATTTCTACGGACTGTGCGTCCGTGCACACGGACGTACGTCAGTACGGAAGACGCAGTAGTGGCCACAGAGTCAGTTTATTCACTGACGTATATTTTGACGGATGTAGGAGGGAAAATAAAATAAAAAGCAAAACCATTTTGTCCGTGAAAAATGCTGGACGTATAAATGCAGTCCGTCTGACCACGCTCCATCACTCACACACAAAGCTATGCGGACGTTGCGGACGCAGCGCACTTTGTGCGGCCGTTCTAGGGGTTGTACGTTCTTGCCTGCCTTGCGTCCGTGGGCCGCGGCCGTTGTGCGTCCGCAGTTCAGTGCGGACATACTTCGTGTGTCGGGCTCCAATGGGCTTTCTGTCATGCTATCACGGACGTACTTTTAGGCGCAATCACGGACGTGAACACTACGCTCGTCTGACCCCAGCCTTAGGTGGGTTTCAGTGGGTTTTCCCTGCACTCCAGGGACCCTGCGGTGAATGCTGAATTCACCGCAGGGTGGGGAACTTTGATTCCCCGAAGTGCAGGGAACGAAAGAGCCCTGAAACGTCAGTGACATTTCAGTGCTCTTTGAATAACCCCCTAGGTCAAAATAGCCAAACCAGAAAAATTCTCCTATTTATCTCACATTCCAAATCGGCTATTTGGTCTAGATTGTTCTCTTTTCCTGCCAATTCTCCTGAGTTTCACCTTTAATGAATAGACCTGTTAATGTTAAAACGCTCCTCACCTTTCACTCAGATTCATTACCCTACAAACACCCGCTCTTTATCACACCTTGTTTGTTGTAGAGAGATAGTATCGTGATGTAGGTAGTAAAGGAAAGGTATTCATTGCAGGCAGGAGAGGATATAAAATATTATAGGGTGTTATTCACTAAACGCTGTTCATTGTTTAGGCTAGGGTCAGACGAACGCATTTTTCACGTTGTCCGTGAAAAGTGCGTTCGAACGAATGGATGTATTTTTTCACGGAATACGCGATAGCGGTCAGACGACGCGCATTTTCGTCCGTGATTTTCTACGGATCATCAATAAAACCCTTTTTGCGTCTGGACGTTATGTTGGCCGGACGTGTGCAGCGTCTGACGTCTCCCAATCACGCAAACACGCCGCTATGCGGCCGCAGCGCACTCTGTACGTCAGTAGTAGCGGTTTGACGTTCTAGAAAAAATGCGTTCGTTTGCCACTTGCCTTGCGCAGACGAACTTTCGTGCGGCCGTTCGTCGTCTGTTCCCCGGCATTGGACGTCATTTGCTGCTAGCACGGCCGTGATTTCGTGCGGCTAAACGCACGTTAAAACTGCTTTCGTCTGACCTTAGCCTTAGCGTTGTTGCAAACTGTGTAAACTGTGGCCATCAAGGCAATAGTGTGAGTGTGGCGCTCGTCTTAATATGTGAAATGTGGGAGGACGTGCTCAATATAGGCAGGTGCTGCAGGCCAGAATATGTGTGTTTACAACCTCAAAAACACTGTTAAAATGGAAAATAGAAAAAAAAAAAAAAATCCGGGCGCACCTAAACAATTCAGACGCTGTCAAAGTCTTACCAGCATATATACAGTATGTGCAATATATAATGCAAATGACCATATAACGTGCATCTCACGGTGAATTATTGACAAATAAAACAGTGTGACATGTGTTATGATGTCATTTAAAAAAAAATAAAGGATGGGGATACTTATTATTTAGTGATGTTCCGTTCCTTCCTCTCTGCTCAGGGTCCTGCGTTATGGTCGTCGTGCGTGATGTCCCAGGGAAGGAGGGATTACGGCCAAGTGTGGTGGAGAATATTTTTAAATATTTATTAATAATTAAAAATAATTATAAAAAAAAGAGCCAGTCTTAAGCTGGTTAAAACCAATATAAAGGGGGGGCGTGGCCGGCAGCAGCGGAGAACAGATGTGCCTGGATGGAGCTCCTCCACCTGGTGCCTTGTTAGGGGCAATTTGGCTGGCTACCTCCGTCTTCCCCCAGTATTGGAGCTCCTCTGCGGCTGGCCATCAGGCATGTACGGTCTGGAGCCCGTTTAGTCGCCCACTCCAGACCACAGAGACTCAGGATCCTGTCGTCGACTCCCGGCTGCGGCGCTTCCCTGGTGGCCATTTTGCGGCCTACTTAGAGCTATGGACCCCTGCTCAGCGGTGACGCTGATTATATGGAATCTATCACCCCTGGATGATGCCTTAAGGCAGGCTGTGGGGACGGAGGGCCCCCGTTCCTCAGCCCACCAGGATATCCCCGCGGTGACTGCTGTCGGGGGCTGGATGCGGGGTGCTGCAGCCCCTCCCCGCGACGGTGGATGCTGGCCTGGCGTCCTTGGATGCCTGTCTGGCTCTGATTCCAGTGGACGACACCTGAGGTATCACCAAAGATGATTGGCGCCGGGCGATGTCTGCGTTTATGGTGGGCCGGTATGATGACGATCCACGGGAGCATGTGGCAGCGGCTGCCCCACCGCCTGACACCGCCGTGGGCCTGAAGCCTCTTAAAGCCGAGGAGATGTGCCCACCTGCGGAGGTTACCCTGAGTGTGCGATGAGCCAGATCTCCAGAGGTGACCTGGGCGTTCATGCGGGTACTGCACCTGCTGTGACTGGCTACCGGGACGCTGAGAAGTTTGCGGGATCGGCCAAGCTGGACCCCACTTTGCTGTGCATGGAGAAGGAGTTGAGTGTGGAGAAGATGTGGTGTCGGCCCTGGTCTCAAAAGGTTGCTCTGGTTATGGATGGGACGCTCTGGGGACTAGCTGTGTTTGCCCCTCGAGAGGACAATGGTCCCAGGCGAGTTCGCCACCCGGCCTTCCTACTAGATACAGGCTGAGGCGGCCTGTTCCAACTATTTTATCGATATCAGGCTTGAATTCTTTCTCTGACCCCTCCACCGTGCGTTATTTACACACCCTTTTTTCCCCTTCACTGATGGCCCTATTCAGGGCAGTCTGTGAGGACTTTATTTTCTTTTTGGCCCTTTCTTGGAGTGGTCTACCTTGAGGACATTTTTTCTTTCTCTCCCCATTTTTAGTCCCCCTCCCCCCTATTTTTTTGTGGCGTTTACAGGTTTCCCCGGGGTGTGCCAACGTGGCCTGGCACCTGACTTGGCCCCCCGAGTACCCGGGCCTAGTGCCATTAGTCCCCTTGGCCTCCCGTGGTCCTTCGAGCCTTGCAGTGCTGAGCGCACTAACTGCGGTAAGTGGCCAGACGGGCGTCAGAGTGGAAGGAACGTCCACTTTCACGGATGTTCCTTTCGCTCTGCAAAGTTCGTCTGACCCTGGCCTTAGCCAGCACTTAGGCACAAGTCAAGATTCCTACAAGACTCATGCCAGAATAGGATCAGATTTGGGGATTTTCTCCAAATTTCAAAAACCCAGCTGTCAATCAGGAGGATAATGAATTATCCCACCTGTGAAATCTGCTATAATATAAATCTTTATGTGTACACACACCCAATATCTGCATTTTATGGCTTATTTTTATACACTAGGTATGACCAGTGTTCTTTTTTGTCATGAAAATGAACGAGAGTTATATTTCATCCCTTGTAAACACAAACAAAACTCCCACTGGGATTCGTGTCATTCAGAAATATTGCATGAACGGACTGAGGTTGGCGCACACTAGTATGTTAGTTTCTATAGTAACCTCTTTACATACTCTGAAATCCATTTCATAGAATATTGTATTTCTAAGCTTATTTGTGAAAGAGACACACTGACCACCGCGACCTTTCAGGTCTATTAAAAAATAGAGGTCCCTTTTTTTTTTACCCTCAAATAATTGGGCAGGTGCAGCTCACAGTCTCTGGCAAAATTATAAAAAAAAAAATTTCAATTTTTTTAGGTAATTTTTCTCAACTTTTTGTCCCTCGTCGGGCGCTGCTCCTCCTCTATGACTTACAGGCTCTGGAACGTGGAGGACCCTGAAGCTTTTCTGTGCAATTTGCGCTTCTACGCAACTTGTAAAGCGTAGAAAACGCTAATTGCGTACCGTACAGGTTTTGCACACTTTCCGTCCGCGCAAGTCCCGTAGCGCCTGCGCAGAAAGACGGATCAGAGCTACACGCTTGTGCGGGTCTTTTCCATTGGCTGCCTCTCTGAGACCACATGATTCTGCGATTGTTCTGGGAGAGGGTGACGCCAACGCGCTTTCTGGATGTTGATGTCACTTGTGACTGATCTGGATGCCGGCAACAGGGAAATCAAAAAATCTCAGCTGCTGGTGACACTGGCTGATAGGAGGAAACTCCTCCACTTCAGCCAGTGATAAATCGAGACAACTATACAACGATGAAGTGGTCAGGATGGGCAAAGTGTCTCTTTAATTCAAATGGTCGTGTCTTCAATGTCAAGCCAAGTACTACCCCTTTCATATGTCAATGTGGATTGTGGCAGGGTCGATCCGATAAGCTGCCGAAAAAACACCGAGCGCACCCAACGATCCACTGAACAAATCCGAAAAAAGCCATTGACCCTCCAAACAGCGCGCTAACCAGCTGTCGGAAAGAGCCAACAAGTCACCGAACGAGGTAAAGAAAACCCCCAAAACAACGCAACTTTTAAAATACGTTTGCAAAAACACTACTTTATGTATTTCGCTGGCAATTCGCCAATATTTCGCCTTTTGAATAGCCGAATTGCTCAGAAATTGCAAGTATGGAGAAATTCACCATTCGGTTCATTTTCGGAGCTAATTGGCTCTCTTTGAATAACCCTGATAAACCAGTGGGACCACATCCAAAGAACATCCAAAGATTCCAGCACTATGACCACTTCAATAAGAAGTACTAGCTGAAGATTCACATTAACTATGTATTGATTGATTGATTGATTGATTGGTTTCAGCTAATTCTATTTGTTCGCTGGTGGAAACTGTTAACAACATAACATCATATATAACTATCAAAAAATAAGGTGGCTTCAATAAACCATAAAGTCTTTTATCTTTATTTTGCTTTTATTTATTCCGTGGCATTCATTGTTATACAAAGCATGAACGGAATCTCAGTCGGACCCCAGCTGTGCTTTATATTAGAAATGAGAGCCCTGAGTAATAAGGCGGAATCTTGCATTATGAATTGAGTAGCACGTGTTGAAATCTTCCACGTGCAATTAAATAAAAAATATGCACATCCCTGCAAAATAAAGAAATGCTCTGTCAGATCAAACACTGCTATTGGAAACATGACAAGTGTGGAGAATCAGCAAAGTCCATCACAACATCAAAACTGCGTGCATGCTAGGACACTGATTATGTCTTCACGTGAGAGTTCTCTGGGCCAGATGCTTTTTCCCCCTGCTTTTTTTTAACCCCCTCGGTCAATCTAATACATTGGGATTTTTTATTTTAACTTCTATTTTTTCCAGTTTACTTTTTATTCATATTTTAAGGAGTACAGACAAGAAAACGATGCGTGGGAAATGAATGAAACGCGTTTCACATTATAATGATGAATCGTATGAACAGAAGGAAAAACAAATAAAACTATACTAACATGAGTCAAGGAGGGCACATAGTAGGGATTATTCAGAGAGCACCGATATTTCACTGAAATGTCGGTACGCTCTCATTCGGCGCACTTCGGCAATTTCAGTTTGCCGACCCTGTGGTGAATTCAGCATTCGCCGCAGGATGCCTGAAGTGTGCTGAACTGGATCCACCAAATGCCGCCGAACAGACCGCTGAATGCGGCTACAATCTGCCAAATGCAAGCGACAATACGTCGAACTGAGGGTAAAAAAAAAAAGAAAATTTTTATAAAGGCATTTAAAAGAATGTATGAAAATGCATAGAAATAATAATAAAGGTCCTATCACAATTAATTAAATGGTCATAAAAAAATGGAAATCAAAACGTTTGCCGAAACAAATCAAGAAAAATACCTAAAAAAATTCTAATAAATAAATGAATAAAAATGTTTTTTGCTGCTATTGAAAAGACCAAATGGTTGAATAAAAAATTTATGAAAACGCAAATATATTTTTACATTCAAAGAGATCAGAATTGGGGCCGAAAGGTAACCGAACGCTTGAAGTCGGCATTCGGTTACCTTTCCTGGCCATTAGGCTATTCAGAGAGCAGGCAGTTTTCCAAATCTTGGTGAATTGCCTAAACATACGGTGCCTGTTCGGTGCCTGTTCGAGGGCAGTGAATTCCCCATAGAGAAGCAATGCTTCGTCTATTCAGAGAACAGAAACCAGCAGTGAAAAGTTGCCGAAATGCCCCGCTGTTCGGTGGTTTCTTTCGACAGGTTTATTCAGGAGAATCCCATAGGCTTCAATGTTGAAAATATTCCTGTTTTAATTCAATATCTAATAAACTGTTTATTATAATATTCTGCAGTAAAAAGTTTATGTATTTTTAGATTTTTTTAGGATATTTTAAGCATTTTTCGGGATTTTTTTGCAAAAAATGTTTTTCCGATTTTTTTTTTTTTTAACTTTTTTTTCTTTATTCTGTAACAGCCCTTTTTATTATCATTCATTGGATCTTATATGTAAATTTCAGATATTCTCGTTCTGCAGTTTGTTTGCAAACAGTGTTTTACTTTTCAAACATTCAAGCGTACTGTTTTTTTTTTCACTCCATTCGTCTGCGGTGTTGGGTTTTTCCGGCAGCTGCTCTGTGCTCTGATCGGCTCCTGCTCGGGTTTCTCCGGCGTGTTCGGCGGGGTTAATCCAGTTAATCCATGTTTTTGCGGGTTTCGATGTGCATTTGCCTGGGTTTTGCGGTGAGTGTTTGGCGGGTTTTCAGCGGCTTTTCCCTGCACTACGACGGCCCTGTGGTGCTTGCTGAATACACTGCAGTGTTGCCGAAATGGGATCGCCCAATCGAACCGAATTGAAGAGAATGAAAAGTCACCGAACGTATGGTGACTTTTCGATTCTCTTTGAATAACCCTGATGGACTCCTATGGGATTCACCTGTTTAAACCTGTTGAACTGAAGCACCGAAAATCAGGGTATTTCTCCAACATTTCGGTGCAGTTCGGCGTTCTCTGAATAGATTAACCATTACTTCTCAATGGGACAGTTTCACTGCTGCTGATGGTCGCCGAATTTTGGCGATCTCGGGGCGAACTGCACCATATGTCACTGGCAATTCAACAATATTTGGCATATTGTCAGCTTTTTGAATAGCCGAACTGCCACAAAATTGCACCATATGGCAGAATTTACCGTTTGGTGCAATTCGGTAGCAAGTCCGGCTCTTATTGAATAACTCTTAGTAAAGCAGTAACAATCTGACAATTATGGTATAATTAAGAGTCATTACTGTAGTGCGGGTGTGAGCAATAGTGATGAGCCGAACACCCCTGTGTTCGGTTCGTATTCGAACAGCCGAACGGCCGAAGTGTTCGAATACGAACTCGAACACAATGTTAATCAATGGGGGCCGAACACGCAAAATGTGTTCACAGTTCTCCTATATGTACCGGCGGCTGACGGTACATTTAGGAGACCTGTGGCTGCGGCCCTCGGCCCCCGTAACACACCTGTCCTGCAGCTGTCCTGGCCTCCTGTTCCCCGGTCTGGCCGCGGCTCCTCTGCCCCACGTCTTCATGCTGAATGATCTGATTGGGCAAAGTCCTGCGCCTGACCTGGACTTTGCCCAATCAGGGCTCTAATTCAATATTGAGCCCTGATTGGGCAAAGTTCAGGTCAGGTGCAGGACTTTGCCCAATCAGATCATTCAGCATGAAGACGTGGGTCAGAGGAGCCATGGCCAGATGGACCGGAGGAGCTGACAGACCAGGGAGCAGGAGGCCGGGACAGCTGCAGGACAGGTGAGTTATAGGGGCGGGGGCCGCAGCCACAGGTCTCCTAAATGTAACGGCAGCCGCCGGTACATTTAGGAGACCTGTGGATGCATTTTTTATTATGGAATGTCCGCGGTCGAACAAACCGCGAACATCCTATAATGTTCGGCGTTCGCCGAACACCCGAACGGCCGATGTGCGATTCGAACTCACGTTCGAATCGAACCGAACGCCCATCCCTAGTCAGCAACCTTGTCCCTCCATATGTTTTGAAACTACACCTCCTATGATGCTCCAGTAGTCATTAAACTGGCTAAGTTTCATGGGAAATGTAATTGCAAGACATCTGAAGGACCAAAGTTGCTGACCATTACCATAGTGTAATAGAAGTTGAAGGGTTTCATTGTGTGCCATGTAAATCCCAGAGTGACTAATGGGGATATTCATTAATTATATTCAGTGACTCTATCGTAGTAACTGCTAATTTAAAGGATGTGTAGTATCAAATCTTAGCTTTTCTATCAGAGAATTTTTTCTTCATGGGCAGATATGTTTAAGCTTGCCCATCTCATAAAACCAAGGCCGTAGACATCAGTAGCAGTGTCAAGGATAGCCATAAATGTAGCGGAGAATGCTTAGAATGCAAAATATGCGGCCTGTATTATTTGGACATTTTATTATTTTGAAAAATAAAAGGCTCGCTTGACACAACTTGGTTTAAACTTGGCAGATACACACAGTTAAGTCCCATGGTGCTAAGTGGCACCTGAGTTAAATAGAATGTGTAGATGCCACATTTACGTTGAAATCCATGTGAAAAAAGTAACAGTTTTGCAGCCACACTTGTTTTTTTCAGTTTTATGGGACCTGACTCAAACCTAGGGTTTTATTTCCTAGTGAGCATCCCCTAAACCCCCCCAATAAATCCGATACTCCCCTCTCTTCCCGATCCACCACTTCTTATAGCCAAGACCAGAGTGAGACTGGTAAAGAAATAGTTCCCAGTCTCTATCCATGATCGCTGCATTGCGCGATCTCGCCAGAACGAGTTCTCGTAGGGCTTGTGGCCCTTAAACGCAACACTCTTGCGGCAGGTGCGGAATGGTGCGGCAGGAGGTGATGCTTGCGGCAGTGCGGAAGTGCTACCGCAAGTACCCCAATGGTTAGTGCTGTGTTCCAGAGCAAGGCGCCTGCCCCAGAACATTGCACTAAAATGGGGACGCAACGACGAAACCTGCAGTTGTTCCCATGTTCCCTGTTATTGTCCCCATTTTAGCGTCAAAAAGGGAATAGTGCCCCTTGTCATTAACTTAATGGCTGGAGCTGTGGCTTTGCTTGTGGCTTGGAAGCTCCGGCTGATTTCCGTAAATTAAGGGCTACTATACAATGTATAAGAGCCACTAATTTGCGGTTACCATGGAAAGAGCAAGTTATTCCATGGTAACTTGTTCTTCTCAAAATGAGTTGGTATTTAAAAATGAATACCGACTTACAGAACCTGGTGTTAAGTGATTTTCCTTTGCAGTATTTCTCAGTGTCTTTTTGCAGCTCCTTCGATGGCTCCTGCAGGGTCTAGCCAGGCTGTATGGAGTCCTATGGACACCGGGAGCTGGAATCATTGATGGCGGGCAGCGCAGCTGCTAGTATCGACAGGTAGCTAAAACAATGACAGGAGCCACTGTTACAGCTGCTCGGTTGGAATAGAGCCATTAATTATTATTTATTATTATTATTATTATTATTCTTTATTTATAAAGCGCCAGCATATTCCGCAACGCTGTACAATAGGCACAGTATAGACAGGGTTACAATACATTGAACAACATTTGACAAACAGTACAGGAGGAGATGAGGGCCCTATTCCCGTAGGAACTCACAATCTAGAAGGGTTGGGGTTGGAAACAGGAGGAGAGGACTGTAGGGTGAGAGTGATTGATGGTTGCGTCAGTGAGTTGGGTGGTAGGCTTCCCTAAATAGGAACGTTTTAAGGGAGCGTTTGAAGGAAGAGAAGTTAGGGGAAAGTCTGACAGTACGAGGGAGAGCGTTCCAGAGAGTGGGGGCTGCGCGTGAGAAATCCTGTAGTCTATCATGGGAAGAGGTGATGCGGGGAGAAGCTAGGCGCAGGTCACTGTTTGACCTTAGGGAGCGGGCTGGGGTGTATTTGGTGATTAGTGAGGACAGGTAGTGGGGAGCTGAGTTAGTGAGGGTTTTGTAGGTAAGGATAAGGATTTTGAACTTAATTCTGCAGTGGATGGGGAGCCAGTGAAGGGACTCGCAGAGGGGAGCGGCAGAGACAGAGCGGCGGGTGAGGTGAATTAGCCTGGCGGAGGCGTTCAGGATGGATTGTAGGGGGGAGAGGCAGGACAGAGGGAGGCCAGATAAGAGATTATTGCAATAGTCGAGTCGAGAGATTACCAGGGCGTGTATGAGTTGTTTTGTGGTGACAGCGGTAAGAAATGGCCGAATTCTGGAAATATTACGCAGTTGGTATCGGCAGGAGGAGGAAAGAGACTTGATGTGGGGATGAAGGAAAGAGCAGAGTCAAGTGTAACTCCAAGACAGCGAACTTGGTTTGATGGGGAGATGGTGATACCCTCCACCGTGATAGAGAAGTCAGGAGGTGGGGAGGCATTGGAGGGAGGAATAAGTAGGAGCTCAGTCTTTGACATGTTGATCTTTAGGTGGTGGGAGGCCATCCAGGAGGAGATGCCAGATAAACAGTCACTGACTTTTGAAAGGACAGGGGGAGAGAGATCAGGGGTAGAGAGGTAGATCTGAGTGTCATCAGCGTAGAGGTAGTAATTAAAGCCAAAGCTGTTGATGATTTTGCCCAGGGAGGAGGTGTAGATGGAAAAGAGCAGAGGACCGAGGACAGAGCCTTGCGGTACACCAACAGATAGAGGCAATGAAGAGGAGGAGTTACCAGCAAAGGACACACAGAAGGACCTGTTGGATAAATAGGAGTCAACCCAAGCAAGTGCAGTGTCACCGAGACCCAGAGAGTTGAGGGTCTGTAGAAGGAGGGGGTGGTCAACAGTGTCAAAAGCAGCCGAGAGGTCAAGCAGGATGAGAATAGAATAGTGGCCGTGTTTTTTAGCAGTTAGGAGGTCATTGGTGACTTTGGTGAGGGCAGTTTCAGTTGAGTGTAGGGGATGGAAGCCAGATTGCAGGGAGTCAAGTAGGGAATTGGAGGACAGGAAGAGGGAGAGGCGGTTGAAGACTAGTTTTTCTAAGAGCTTTGTGAAGGGAAGCAGGGATACAGGGCGGTAGTTGGATGGAGAGTTGGGATCGAGGGATGGTTTCTTTAGTAAAGGGGTAACTAGCGCGTGTTTGAAGGCGGATGGAAAGGAGCCAGTGGAGAGAGATAGGTTGAAGATGTGTGTGAGAGCAGGGGTGAGGGAGGAGGAGAGGGGAGGAATTAGATGTGAGGGAATGGGGTCGAGCGGGCACATGGTGAGATGTGAGGAGGACACTAAGGAATTGACTTCCTCCTCAGTGGCTGGGAGGAAGCGGCAGAGGGTGACAGAGGGGACCTCTGGGAGTGGAGGTGGCAGATAACTATCTTGTGTTGGGATGTTGCTTCTGATAGTTAAAGTTTTACTGAGGAAGTAGTCTGCCAGGTCTTGAGCGCTGAAGGCAGCTGTGGGGGGAGGTGCAGGTGGGTAGAGGAGGGTGTTGAAGGTGGACCAGAGCCGTTTAGGGTTGGAGGACAGCGTAGATATAAGAGATGAGAAGAAGGATTGTTTGGCCAAGTGGAGGGCAGAGGTGTATGACCGGAGAATAAACTTGAAGTGAACAAAATCAGCTTCAGAGCGGGATTTCCTCCAGGCACGCTCTGCAGTGCGGGAGCATCTTTGCAGGTAGCGAGTCTGGAGGGTGTGCCAGGGCTGAAGCTGGCGGCGTGGGGCCTTACAGAGTCGAAGAGGAGCAAGCGTGTCTAGAGCAGAGATAAGAGTAGTGTTGTAGTGATTAGTGGCAGCATCAGGGCAGGTGAAGGGTGAGGTGTGAGGGAGGTGGTGAAGTAGATTGGAGAATTGATGGGGATCCACAGCATGTAGATTTCTGCGAGTGTGTGCGGGGTGGGGGAGCAGGGTGTTTAGGAAGTCCAGATAGGTTGAAAGAGAGAAGGTGGTGGTCAGAGATGGGGAAAGGGCGACAGTTGAACTCAGAAATGGAGCAGAGGTTGGAAAAGACAAGGTCAATAGCATGACCATCGCGGTGGGTAGGGAGGAGGGAGGATTGTGTGAGTCCAAAGGAGGATGTGAGTGAAAGAAGTTTGGAGGCAGGAGGGGCGGAAGGATCATCAATGGGAATGTTGAAGTCCCCTAGAATTAGGCATGGAAGATTAGAAGACAGGAAGTGAGAAAGCCAGGTAGCAAAGTGGTCAAAGAACTGGGAGGTTGGTCCTGGTGGGCGGTAGATGACTGCCACCCTGAGGGCCAGAGGAGAGAACAGGCGGATGCAGTGTGTCTCGAAGGAGGAGAAGGAGAGGGATGGGGGTGGAGGGAGATGCTGGTAGGTGCAGGTGGGAGAGAGCAGGATTCCGACCCCGCCACCATTTCTCTCACCCGGTCTGGGGGTATGGCTCAAGTGTAGACCGCCATGTGAGAGAGCAGCAACGGAGGCCGTGTCAGAGGGAGTTAGCCAGGTTTCAGTTAAAGCTAGGAGGTTGAAGGAGTTTGAAAGGAGGAGGTCATGGATTGCTGTGAGTTTGTTGCACACAGAGCGAGCATTCCAGAGGGCGCAGGAGAAAGAGGACAGGCGCTGAGGGTTTATGGGAATGAGGTTGCTGGGCTTGCAGGGAGGTGATTTATGTGCGATGGAGATAGGATGAGAGGGAAGTATTGGATGTGTTGTGGGGCCAAGGTTAGGGGATATGTCACCTGCATAGAGTAACAGCAGGAGGGTGAGAAAGAGAAGGTGGGAATGGGATTTGTGGGAGTGGGAGTGATTGGCAGCACGAGAGTTAGAGGGAGACCATGTTCTGAAGAAACAAAGGAGCTCATGCGAGGCCATCATGTGGGATGAGAGGAGGGAGGGAGAGATGCAGATAGTGTAGGGGTCGGTGGTAGAGGGGCAGGAGTTCCATTTAAGGAGAAAGGTAGAAGTAAAGAGTAGAAGCGTGAGAGAAAGCATAATATAGACGTGTGTTTACCCAGAGTAAAAAGTGGGCCTTGCAGTTTTTGTTTTGTGAAAGGATTTTACCAGGAAGGATACATTGAGATTTCTCTTGTTTTCAAGTATGTCCTGGGTGGCGAGTATGTACCGTTAGGTGTCTTGCCAAGGACACTTACTGGAGAGGTTGCTCGCTGGGATCGAACCCATGACTCCACGGGCTCTCTCCATACAGAGCAGTGACATTACCTCTACTCCACCCAGCCGGAAGTTCCTTCCTCCAGTCGCGCAACTCCAGGAAATCAACTCTAAACGTCCACTTAGGATGCCACTTGGGAATGTCACAAGAGCCAAGGCTCAAATGGAGCCAGTCTTAGCTGCTATATAGGGCCGACTAATTGCATTCAGGCAGTTAAAAAGTAAACACCTGATGCTGGATGGGCTGTGTCAATAGGGCAGGAGATTCACATGCTAATTAGCAAAGCAAATGGTGGAGAAAGGAGACAAAAATAAATAAAAAAAAGAGACCAAGGTAACGTTACAATGTGGGTGCCTGCAAATACTGGGTGATGGGGGTCCTACCAGCAAAAGTATGCAGGGGATCAGTTGAGATGTGAGTGTCTGTGGATACTGGGTGATAGAGTCTTACCTGTGGAGAGAGGAGACACAGGAATTAGGGATCATGATGGTGGATGGCATAGGGCATCATGGATAAAACTCCAGGAAATCAACTCTAAACGTCCACTTAGGATGCCACTTGGGGATGTCATGGCGAGCCACAAGAGGAAAAAGGCTTACACGGGATTTTTCTAGTTGCGGTTCCCCATTAATGTCTAGGTTGGAAACTAGCCAATGCATTTTGCTCATTCAAAGCCATATCCAAATTGGTTGTAAAAGAGTTTGAGATCCTTAACTGCCTTTTGGTATATTTTATTTTAAAGTTGTTACCCCATAGCAATTCCACTGTCAGCTGAATGGGGAGGCAGTCAAAATTAGCTAGCTGTCGCCTTAACTAAAGGTGTTATTCATTAATCACCATTGAAAATCACCATTATTAGGAGAGATCATTGGTTCAATTGGGATACATATTCTGTTAAGATATAACCCTACGATACGTTTTCGCTGCTCTTTGTTTACTCTTGCATTTTGATGGTCGATATTGGTTTCAACGTTCCTGTTATGTATTGAGGCATTATGTTTTTGGCAGTGTCCTGTTACTGAGATCCCATCGTCGTCGCCAGTTTAGTGTATTTGAATGAATAACTGCTCTCTGATACAGACAAGCATGTGGAAGAGTACTTCACTGGTTTATTACAGCATAAAACTAAAACACAGAGACATACACACAAGAGACACAAACTACACATAAAAACAAATGCACACATTTACTATGCTGCCATCTACTGGATGGATGAAAACAATAAAAAAAATTATAATTAAAAAAAAAAATCTCCATTATTGCAACCATGATAAAATTCCACAGTGTGACCTTTCCAGCGATGCCTCTCTTTCACCCCTGAGGTGCCGGTCCACGGCCCGGCGCCATTCGACCCCACTTCACAGACTTCTCCCGGAGGTTGGTGACATCTTGGATGTTAGCCAAGCCTATGGGACCTCCCCCCGCCCACTGAAGACATTGCACATATGTGCGATGTCAGTTGGGCAGTTAACCCCCTAGCTGCCAAGGGATTTCCTATGACATCCCATTGAATCCGACGGGATTCGCCTGTTTAAACCTGTCGAACTGAACCAACCAACAACAATCTGGACAATTCACCAACATTTTGGTGCAGGTCGGCGTTCTCTAAATACTGTAGATTAACCATTACTTCTTTATGGGACAATTTCACTGCTGCCGAAGACCGCCGAATTGTGGCGATCTGCAACGAACTACACTGCATTTCACTGGCAATTCGCCAGCATTTGGCAAATTGACAGCGCTCTGAATAGCTTAACTGACAAGAAATTGCACCGTATGTTGAAATTCACGATTCAGTGGCAGGTTCGGGGCTTATTGAATAACCTTTACAGGTAAAATCTGCATAAAGCCAACAACCCATCGATTAATGCGTTTCCCAAAGGCGGAAGAACAACTCCGTATCAGATGAAACATCGGGACTGTCACACTGTAAAAGAATTTGCCTAAGCCACAGCTTGAAGGGGTTAAGGGACAAGAAAACAATAGCTGCTAGTGTGAAGATCAGTTGTTAAGGGGAGTGGGGCACTAATCTGTACCAGACAGATTAACACCAAAGCATTAGACCTCAGATGTGACAAAACCAGGATTCCCTTCATACCCTCGTGTCATTAAACTGAGAAATAGTTGAAATTTTTGGACTTTTAGTCCAGTCTTGACATAACGAAGTGGATCCCTATGCTGTTTGTGTAATATCTGTAAATGGCTCATAAAGGTACGTGCCTATATCCTCCAGCACTGTTGGATCTTGGCATTAGACACAAAAGCTAGACTTTAATGCATTTTCTTTTTATCTCCTTCCAGCACTCAACATTTATGTTACTATAAAGTCGATGCCCTGGAACAGTCCGTCTAATTGCCCTCCACTTCAATGGCACCTATAATTTAATGGAGGTGAATGCATATGATTTTTTGGCACGAAATGTGTCTCTGTAATTAAGATTAATATTTCATATAGAGGGCTTTTTCTGCATTTTCACAGATTATAATCTATGATCTCTGAATATCTGGTGAAATCCTCAAAGCGTATCAAAGTTTTATCTTCAATCGGATTGAACGAGATCATCTTCAAAGAATCTAGAGATGGTGTAAGCCAAAAGTAACGTTGTGATATGTTGCCAACACATTATCATCACTTTTTCTGCAAAGGGCATAATTCCGAACACACCACGGCTGGAGAACTGACGAGGAAGATGCTCAAAGGCATTCTGTAAATAACGTTTTTTAACATGTTATTCTTAATCCGGAACATTAGCATGTGCATTTATTATTATGCAATTTTAGTGTCAAACTTATCCTATAGCAGTTGCCACTGGTAAGTACGCAGCATTGGTGGTAGATGAGGGCTCCACTCTATGTGCCGTATTACAATCTTCACGCAAACGTTTGCGCATGTGCAAAAACGCATTAACGTGAGGGGCAAAACCCTTTGCGCTGAACGTCGTATTACAATGTCAGCGCAACAAACGCGCGTATACGTCTACCGCAGGTGAACCTGCGCGAACGCTGCGCGAGCTTACTGTACGTCGCGCGTCCTATACTTAACATGGTGAGCGCAAACACGTTTGTGCGTTGGTACGCGGATGGTATTACAATCTATGCGCAGTTTGTAATGCACAGCCATTGCGCGCATAATTTTAGCAACTCCTAAAAGCTGGTGTTAATGGCAAATTCTATCAACCTGACCGAACCCAAATACACCAGCCCAAAAAAAAATACGCAGCAAAGTATAGTTACACATTCTACACATACCAAAGCAATAAATTTGAGAAGTTGTGTGTGTTTTTTTTATTGATGCAGCATATATGCGCAGATTGACTTTGACAGGCGCAAAAACTTAACGTGAGACAATTGTGGTTCTTAATTCTGATGGCGTGAAAAAAAAAGTTTGCACACTGATTTCTGTGCGCAACGTTGCTGCGCGTGTGTTTTTGCGCATCCGTTTTAAGTGCGTTATTTTTTGACGGATGAAAAAATGCGGGAGGATTGTAATACCGGGGTTGATTTACGCGCGTTAACGTTTAACGCTTCGCGCAAAAATTCACGCGTTGTGCGTGCGTTTTTCATGTTTTCATATTTTTGGTATGCTCTGGTTCCTTTCCGAAGGACTGAAATTTCTCCTGGAAAATTCTGTTTTTGTAGTCAAAGAAGAGTCTATTGTGTTTAAAGTGAATCTACATTGGACAAGTTCACTACCTTGGTGTCAGGCACCTGACCCAGGGGTACAAAGGTCCACAAAAAAAGAGCAAGCCATTCTTGCAGTAACATAACCCAGACAGCACCTTTTCTGCCCTGCTCCATACCAGATTTTCCATGGATCCATCCTCCGCAGAACCTCAGGTGTTCCCTGGACACTTTATATAAGGGGAGTGCCCCTGAGACTCTGTGCCATTCCATCAGATTGTTCATGGTGTATGTGAGCTGCTACCTGTTTGTTTTGTTTATCCTATTTCCTGTGCTTCTCACCAAGATCTCTAGTGCCGATTTTCCCTATTGTGAGTCTTTCATGTATCCTGTCTTGTTCCTGATATTTCTGTGCAACCTAGACCCTGTGCCTGAATAAACCCACCTGTTTGCACTGCAAACTGCTTCCTGTGAAATGTGTCCCCAAAACTTGGACTCTGCCATCACCCTGGTACCATGAGACGAGGGACACCTGGGGATGTTCCACCATGGTGTTGATATGGCAATAGTCATAAATATCTTTGCCATATCTCATCCCTTGATGAAATATTACTGACTACAATTTCTGGTTCCACCATCGTCATCTTACTTAGTGGGCGTTGCTTACTGATGGTGATCACACAGCGTTGCGTGAATGGCCTTCTTGTTTTTGATGAAACTGAGGTCCACCCAGTGAGGTGGAGACTGTGGAGACACAGGTTGGATCCCGGCAAGAGCACCTCTCCAGTATGTGTCCTTGGGCAAGACACCTAACGGTACATACTCGCCACTCAGGGCATACTTGAAAACGAGAGAAATCTCAATGTATCCTTCTTGGTAAAATACTTTCTCAATAAAAAATAATTATAAGATTGGAATCACTTCAAATAGCATCTCCTCTGCTTTTTATCAGTTGCCATTTGGCAGACAGCAGCCAAGTAAGGAAGAAAGCCATAGGTGGGTAATTTTGCCTACTATCTTGCTTCCTATTAAAATATTCAGCTAAATTTAGTCAGACTATAAATTAATCACCTGCTCTTACTTGAAATAACATTTGATGTGGTTCTACTGGACACTACATCAAAAATATCTTCCCTTAGCAAAAGCTTGTAGGAACAGACTTCAATGGAAGTGGCATGTAAGCCTCAAGGAGACTGTTCAAATTAAAATGTATATAAATACAAACAGGGTTATTCAAAGAGAATCGAAAAGTCACCGCACGTTCGGTGACTTTTCATTCGCTTCAATTCGGCGCGATTTGGCGATCCTATTTCGGTAACCCTGCGGTGTATTCAGCAAGCACCACAGGGTCTCGAAGTGCAGGGAAAACCCGCCGCAAACACGAAGAACACTCGCCGCCAACCTGCCGAACACTCACCGCAAAACCTGCCGAACACTCACTAAAACCTGCAAAACAGCTGAATTAACCCCGTCGAACATGCCGAAGAAACCCCACACCGCAGACAAAGGAGGTGAAAAAAAAACAGTACGCTTGAATGTTTGAAAAGTGAAACGCTTTTTGCAAAGAAACTAGGCTTGTGCACCGATTTTTTTTTCGGTTCGATTCGGTTCGATTTTTCGGATTTTTAAACTTTTCGATTCGGCTCGTTTCGACCGATTTCTGTTTCGATTCGGTTCGGCTCGACTCGTTTTTCGTGTACATTTTTTTCGGAATATCGACCATTTTTCGTATTTTCGTGTCACTTTGCTCGTTTTTTGTATCGATTTTTCGTAATTTCTGAAATTTTTGTTTTTCGGAATTGTACATGTTTTCGGAATATCGACCGTTTTTCGTATTTTCGTGTCACTTTGCTCGTTTTTTGTACCGACTTTTCGTAATTTCGGAAATTTTCTTTTTTTCGGAACGTCTGTTCTCCTCGTTTCAAAGCAATAAATTTCGATTTGACACATTTCAAGTCCATTCGAAAATTCCGAAAATATCTCGTTTTGGCTCGGAAAACTTTTCGGATCTGCCATTTTCGGATCTAAAAATTTTCGGAAATTCGGCCGCATCCGAAAACACGAATCGGGAAATTTCGTGAAAATTCCGAAATTCCGAAACCCGAAACGCACATCCCTAAAAGAAACTACAGAACGAAAATGTCTGAAATTTACATCAAAGATCCAATGAATGATAAAGGACTGTTACAGAAATAAGAAAAAACGATTAAAAAAAATGGAAATTTTTTTTCGATAAAAAATCCAGAAAAATGCCTAAAACATCCTAAAACTTCTATAAATAAAGAGACTTTTTACTGCAGAATATTATAATCAACGGTTTATTAGATATTGAATTAAAAGGGGAATATTTTTAACATTGAAGCCTATGGGATTCCCCTGAATAAATCTGCCGCATGAAACCACCGAACAGCAGGGAAATTCGGCAACTTTTCACTGCTGGTTTTTGTCCTCTGAATAGAAGAAGCATTGCTTCTCTATGGGGAATTCACTGCCCTAGAACAGGCAACGAACAGGCACCGTATGTGCAGGCAATTCGCCAACATTTGGCGAACTGCCTTCTCTCTGGATAGCCGAATGGCCAGGAAAGGTAACCATACGCTGAACTTCGCTGTTCGGTTACCTTTCGGCCACAATTCGGATCTCTTTGAATAATCCTGATATAAAATGTAGAATTATATATATATATATATAAAAATCAAAACGCTAATAGTAATATTGGTCATTTTTGTTTTCATTACAGTATACTATAATTCTATTCATATAAATTCATTTAGATTGATACACGTATTGCAATCTGACATTTTGTCGTTTGTCTCTTTTAATTTTGCGCACGTTGAGCTGATTTCTATAGTCTGGGAACTGTGTCATGTTACTAAGTTTATAATTCATTCAGGATGACTGTATTGTGCAATAATTGAATAGAAGGCTCTCGGAACACTAATTAAGTGATGGTAGAGAGATTAACAGAGATTAACTTGGACACAGAAGATCTCTATGTGCCAGACAATGACCTGTGTATGGAGTTAATCAAATGATAGGATCAGTGAGATTTAAGATAATGCCAGTATGCTCAAGTATAACATGGATCAGAGTATGGTGAGGTTGTTAGTGGCCTATGTATGAGTGGTGAAAGAAATAGGAAGGAGATACAATACTCAAAATTTAGTTTGAAGCCTTTCATGGAGTAAATCACATTGCTTAACCCCTTCACTGCTGAGCCATTTCACGACTTAAAAAAACATGTTTTCTTTTTTTTAATTATTATTTTTATTATTTTTTTTCTTTACTTTAAGCCTGGTCATGATTGGTATCATTGGAAAGGCCATGCTCTGGCCTTTCTAATGATACAAACATGACCCTGCTAGCTGCCAACAGTCGGAGATATTGGGGTTCAAAGGAACCCCCTATCTCCACCCCTATCTTTCCTTAGGAGTCAATGAGGACGTTCCCCACACGTCCTCAGCAGTGAAAGGGTTAAAGGGCCTTTTGGATTGAAGTGTTGGTGCAAACTTTACAACAGTTGGCTGGTGGTATACAAACACAGTAAATATCCTCATATGCAAGGAAGGCCTGTAAATATCAAGTGACATTAGCAAATCAGTTGTAGTTTTTAAAACTATAGGTTCCTACCCTACCCAAAACAAAACATATACAGGTTGAGCACCCCTTAATCGGAATTCTAAATCCAGAAGACCAGAATTTTTCAGAACCATCCAGATTTTACTTATTCTGGACTAGGATCATGACAGGCAGTCACTGCCGCTCGGGAACCCAGCCACGGAGAAATGCAGAAGACTGTGCCGTATGCTGAGAGCCTCTGGGCAGGCCCATCCACGTGACATGCTGCCCGGAGTCAGTGCGACTCAAGGCAGCTTTTCCGTGAAGAGATCCTACAGAGCACTCTAGAAGGAAGGAGATTGCATCTCTACTCTCCTGGATTCTAAAATCTGGAGGAATATGAAATCCAGAATGCTCGTGGTCCATAATGTCAAGTTGGGGGTAAGTCATGTCTTAATATTAAGTGAATCAGTATATGTCATTAGGCTCGTGCACCGATTTTTTTTTCGGTTCGATTCGGTTCGTTCGGATTTTGTAAATTTTCGTTTCGACTTGTTTTGGCCAATTTTCGTTTCGTTTCTTTTCGTTTCTCGTATCGACTTTTTTTTCGTGATTTCGGAATTTTCGTGTTTTTTTCAGAACGTCTGTTCTCCTCGTTCAAAGTGTCTATTCGTTTTGACGTAAACTAATGTTTTTTCAGATACGATAATTCTGCCGATACGATAATTCTGCCATTGAGATTTCTCATGTTTTACACGAAGGATACATTGAGATTTCTCATGTTTTACAAGAAGGATACAGTGAGATTTCTCTGGTTTCCCAGGAAGGATACATTGAGATTTCCCATGTTTTACAAGAAGAATACATTGAGATTTCTCATGTTTTACACGAAGGATACATTGAGATTTCTCATGTTTTACAAGAAGGATACAGTGAGATTTCTCTGGTTTCCCAGGAAGGATACAGTGAGATTTCTCATTTTTTACAAAAAGGATACATTGAGATTTCTCTGGTTTTACAAGAAGGATACATTGAGATTTCTTTGGTTTCCCGGGAAGGATACATTGAGATTTCTCTGGTTTTACAAGAAGGATACATTGAGATTTCTCTGGTTTCCCAGGAAGGATACATTGAGATTTCTCTGGTTTTACAAGAAGGATACATTGAGATTTCTCTGGTTTTACAAGAAGGATACATTGAGATTTCTCTGGTTTTCCAGGAAGGATACATTGAGATGGGAATGATACAAAATTTAATTACAGAATCAGCGATATAAATACGATGTCCGAAATTACTGAAATGGAACCAACATCAGGAATGGAGCCGAAATCACGAACAGAACGAAAATGAATTTCGATTTTACACATTTCTAGTCCATTCGAAAATTCCGAAAAGTTTTCGTTTCGGCACGAAATTTGTGCGTATCTGCCGTTTTCGGATCTGAAAATTTTCAGAAAATCGGCCGAATCCGAATGCACGAATCGGGAAATTTCGTGAAAATTCCAAAATTCCGAAACCCGAAGCGCACATCCCTATATGTCATTAGATAGTCCTTCTAGTGGTTTTTATGGTAGGAGTTAATAAATCCAGGACCCTGTTCCAAGGTTGGTGTTAACTTAACCAGAGTGATTATAAATTTACCAAAGCCATTAAAGTATATGAGGTTGTAACGTTTACAACTGATCTGGTTAAGTTAACACCAACCATGGAATAGGGTCACCAGTCTGCTAAATGAAACATTTTAGCATTTGAGGTTACTTGCAAATTTTCCACCTTCAATAAATGAATTCTATTTCTTCAGCAGTCTTTAGGAATTTGCAGACTCACCCAGGATCACTAACGTTTATGTTTACAGCACATCTTCTGGTTTATTCAGTGTTGAGGAGGAGAGGAAGAGGGTGTGAGATCAATCATCTTACAGGGTGAGAAAAGTGTGGGGCATTCATAGAAAATGTCATTGCTTGGTAAAGCTTTTCGGAGATTTCAGATATTTTAAGAGAAAAATCTGTGGGCGGTAGAAAGAAAGCCGGGTAGAATAGAAAACTGCAAGGATATCCCTTTAATGGCTTAGAATCGACTAAGTTGTTCACATGAGAATTCGGTTGATAACTGATGCCTCCTAAGTACTTCATGTACTTCGTTTTTATTGTTAATTAGTATTTCGGGTTGATTCGTTAATTCGGACTGCCGTTAATAATCATTTTTCGGGTCCGTTTGCTTTTCGTTTTCATTGTTAATTCATATTTTTAGTTGATTCGTATTTCGTTTTTATTAGTTATATTGTTTTTATCAGTTATCAGAATGTGAAACGGATTAAATACTTAGACTAGGGTAAAAAAAAAAGTAATCCCCCTGCTCTGGAGCCCCTCGGGACTGCTGTTCTTTGTTCTGAATAGGTTTCAGCACCATGGATAGCCCCCGCGAACCGCAGCCAGACTGAAGGGAAGAAAAAAAAAACCTGCTACGTTCGGCACAGAAAAAAAGCCTCATTGTTTTAAAATATATTAGGAATCCAAAAATTTTACCAAAAAAAATCTTGAAAAATGCCGAAAAAAATCATAAAAAATAAATAAATAAAGAGACTTTTTGCTGCAAGTGAAAAGAATAAACGGTTGAATAAATATTTGATAAAAATGGGGATTATTTTTACAATGAAACCTATAGGATTCACCTGATTAAACCTGTTGAGCGAACATCTGAAAATCAGGGTTAGAAATTGGGGTTAGGGTTAGAAATTAGGGTTAGATATTAGGGTTAGAAATTAGGGTTTGAAATTCTAACCCTAATATCTAACCATAATTTTTAACCCTGATTTTCCCCCGTTTTTATTAGTTTCGATTCATTTTGTTTTGTTTTTTACGTTTTGGGTAATTTTCGTTCTGGTTTTTATCTTTTTGGATATTTCATTCCTTTTTCTTTATTTCGGATCATTTTCGGATCATTTTCATTCTGATTTTTCATTTAGTTTTTTCCGTTATGTACCTGCGATTCGTATTTCGGACCGATTCGTTAATTCAGATGGCCGATTTTTCGTATTTCAGAAATGCTTCTGAAATACGAATCGGCCTAGTTTTTGTCCGAATTTAGATTCGGAACTAAACGAAACGCACATGTCTAATAATCGTGTTCAAAGGCACAAATCTGTGTGATGCTGGCCGAAAACATATTTTTTTTGGGGGGGGGGGCATTGCATACGCCATCTTTTTTTTTGGACCAGTGGCTTTTTTTTGAATATCGATTCCATCTGAATCTTTTGAAAGGAATTAGACGATATTTAAAAACATATATATCGTCCACAAGCAAAAAACGGACGATAGAATTCAATCAGTCCCCATGGTCTAATTAATTACACGACACTGCAGCACCGTGAAAATGCATATAGCATTTGAAACGATCTGACCATAACAGACCATTTCGAACGTATACACAGACCATCAAGGCCCCTATTATTATTATTTCTTTTCTGTGGGTCCCATTATGGTTAATCTTTCATCTCCACACCCTCCCCCCATTTCCTATAATAGTAATTATTGAGCATTTCACAAATGAAAGCATTCAGCGATGGTCATTAGATATTCCATCACGCAAACCTGGCAATCATGAGCAGTTTAAATTTGCTTGCAACCCCTCCATGAAAAGAATAATAATTATAATAAAAAACAATGCATTATGGAACGTTTGAAACATTACCTTGTTTTGTAGAGTTTTCCGATCTGCTCTTCTTTTTGTGTGTCAGATTAGAATCGTTTATTTACAGTGTTATTCAAAGAGATCCGAATTGCTTGAGAAAGGTAACCGAATGCTGAAATTCAGCGTTCGGTTACCTTTCTTGGCCATTCGGCTATCCAGAGAGCAGGCAATTCGCCAAATCCTGGCGAATTGCCTGAACATATGGTGCCTGTTCGAGGGCAGTGAAATCCCCATAAAAAAGCACTGCTTCGTCTATTCAGAGAACAAAAACCAGCAGTGAAAGGTTCCCGAAATGCCCTGTCATTCGGTGGTTTCATTCGACAGGTTTATTCAGGAGAATCCCATAGGCTTCAATGTTAAAAATATTCCCGTTTTAATTCAATATCTAATAAACCGTTCATTATAAAATTCTGCAGTAAAGAGTCTCTTTATTTATAGATTTTTTAGGATATTTTAAGCATTTTTCTGGATTTTTTATTTTTTTTAAAAAAGTCAGATTTTTTTTTTCTTTTTTTACTTTACTTATTTTTTCTGTAACAGCCCTTTTTATTATCATTCCCTGGACCTCATATGTAAATTTCAGACATTTTCGCTCAGTAGTTTCTTTGAAAATAGCGTTTCACTTTTCAATCATTCATGCAAACTGTTTTGCTAATTTATTCACTGCCTTCGTCTGCGGTGTCGGCTTTCTCCGGAGGCTTCGCTGTGTGTGATTGGCTCCTGCTCGGGTTTTTCCGGCGTCTTCGACGGGTTAATCCAGATGTTTTTGCAGGTTTTCGGCGTGCATTCGTCGGGTTTTGCAGTTCGTTTTTGGTGGGTTTTGTCGGGTATATTTCAGAAACCTGTATATTATAAAAACCTTGTTTATGAGACCTGAGCGGGTACCCACCGTAGAGCAGGCCATTGTGCTGTTGCTCGTTCTCAGGACCCTCACAAACACCCCCCTTGTTTTTCACTATAATTGTAAAGGGTCATCCAGACGTGGACCCCTTGCTTGATGTGCCTAGAGGGGTGTCAGCTATACCCTCCTGACGAGGCCCAAGAAGGCCAAAACAATCGTCGGGGATGCTGCACCTCTCGTGCAGGGATGACGTCCTTGGCAGTCAGCACTGGCCACCCTTTCTGGGTGAGAGCAGGCTGATTTGCATATGGAAAATTCATCCCTGTAATGGCACAAGCAAGCTAAAAACCTTGTTTGTGAGACCTGAGCGAGTACCCACCGTAGAGCAGGCCATTGTGCTGTTGCTCGTTCTCAGGACCCTCACAAACACCCCCCTTGTTTTTCAATATTACAGAAAGGAAAAATTAAAATGGATGCCTGTAGCCATTTTGTTTTTAAAGACAGTCTTTTCTTTCAGTTTTCTCTAGGTTTAGAAATGAACGAGATTTTTTTTTTACAGAGTTCATTCCTGGGTGAAGTCTTTTATATTTTTTTAAAAGTGCCAGACATGAAGGAACCTAGAATGTTTTTGTGTGATAATGCTAGAGTTAAGTGCTAAGACGTGTCATAATTAAATTTATTGGTCTGTCTTAAGTTTTTAAAACAAAAGATATTTTGTCTTTTGGGTATAGGAATAAGAGTTAATATCTCTGTAATATAGATTTATATTCACAAAATATATGTTTATAATCAAGGTATATTTTATTATAATTACAGTAGGAAATATGTATACTCCAATAAATATTTTAGAAAGTATATAATTGGTAAATAATAAAATTTACTAAAGAAAAGATTTTGTTGAGTTAACTGGAAAAGAATCCAGCTGATAAAGATTCAATAAGTAACCAAAAGGGAGTAGGGATATAAATTAGTTATGGCAGGTAGAGACACAGTGTCTATACATGGAGAGAGAGAGTCTTTGTTAAGTCAGATTGAACTTTGACCCGAGATAAGAATATTAAAAAGAAATGGTGGAATTAATTAAGAAGTGCAATACTGCCCTCTAGAGGATAGTAAATTTTATATTTGATATACCAATAATATTGCCAGTGACGTCAAATTGACTATAATAAGCGGCAATGTTGGTTGCAAATCAGTCCGAGATTCCAGCATTCAGACTCACACCGCAATGCATTCAAACGTCCAGTACACATGACACTCTGAGAATCCGAGATTCCAACATTCAGCAATGCAGGCAGATCCCAAGACATGAGGCAATCAAGATTCTCACCAAATCTCTGACTCTCACCAAATCTCTAACTCACATGCATTGATTATCTGATATGGATAATCTTCACACATTCCAAATTATTACATCAGGAATTCCAAGGCAGACTTATCAAAATCCAAATTGGACAGGTAATGTATGAAATTAAGGAATTAATGTAATTATATATATTTGTAGATATTATTGCACCGTAGACTGAGATTTCTCAGATTCTGGGTAGCTCCAAAAATTCTAAGTATTTCTATTCTGCAGATAGAAATATGAAGAAGTGGACATAAGGATTTATTCCTAAAAAGAAATGTTGTAAGATTGATACCAATATATATTGAATTTGGAAATTACTGTGATTATAATTAATAAGCAAAGAATTATATAACTACAAAATAAAAAGCAAAAGATTAGAAGTTTAATTCTCTAGATTAGGGGAGGATTCACTAAATAAGTTTTTATTACTTATTAAATTAGCTCATCTTTTGTTGATCTATGTAGCATAGAGAGAAATATATATTTCTATAAGAGCTGGCTGGTTAAACATTGTTTGCTGGGAAATGCATGTTGTATTAAGCAAAAATGTTTATTAACCATTTGTGTATTAGTTACTAACTGATAAGGTAAATGATATTAATCATATATGCAGTTACTAACAGGAGATACATATATTGTGAAGCTAGTTTTTATATGCTGATGGATTGTGGTTTATAAATCTTTGTCTATGATATGAGATTTGAAACTTTTTGTATAGGTAATAAATATATATATATTTTTATCCGATTATTGATTATTGTATTCTTCAAAGCAAAACACAGACAATTAAAAGAATTTAGGAGAATTTCTAGGAAATATAAACGATTGATATTTGTGTCTCGTATAGATTTCTTAGGAAATAATAATCCCTGACATATTGGAAGCTTGGCTGAGAAGTCCAATATATATAACGTGTTGTATTCACGTGCAGAGATTATACCCTGACAGTTTGCGGTGACTTTTCCCTGCAATTCGGGGACCCTGTGGTGCTTGCTGAATACACCGCATGGTCACCGAAATGGGATCGGCAAAAGGAACCGAATTGAAGAGAACGAAAAGTCACCGAACGTGCAGTGACTTTTCGAATCTCTTTGAATTACCCTGTTAGTAAATGGAAACCCTGCTGCCAATGCCGGTCGCGTCAAAATAATTATTCATTCCTCAGCACCACTGCCTTCAACAAAAATCACACACCTAATAAAATATTTGTTAGGATTAAACACATGCTTCCTGTAAGAAGTACAAGGAGAAGACAACATGTCTCTTTGTTGCGCGGGATGAAATAATACATAAATGTGACCTGTAGAATGATAAGAGCCGAAAATAAATTGCTGGATTTTCCCCCGGCGTTGAAGAACTGCCTGCAGATTTTACGGAGGAGCTTACCTGTTCCAGCCTGCCCGACTGACTCTGCCTTTGAAACTCGTAACATTATCATAGCCTGTATTGTCTTCTCATGTCAGTCAGGATCATTCGAGTAAATTATTTCAGTTTTACATTTCCTCTCGTGCTTGTTTGGTTGAGATCTTTTATTCCTTTTGACAATCTGGGAGGTGAAAATCATTTTAAGAACATATATAAATGTAGGTTTTTCCCGGGATATGTCAGCAGTTATGACAGTGGGGAGTCTTAAATCAGTTTTGTGACGTTTTAAATGTTTTGTCTGCGCGAGCATGTGAAAATCACTCGTGTTATGTAGGAATACTAAAATGTGAATTGTGGAAGCTTTCTGTGACCATCTAGCTTTTCCTGCAAGTATTCGTCGGTTAGCCATTGTCCGGGAGCATCGCAAGTTACAAAGCTGCTTAAGAGTCGTCCGGTAGCACCGTAGGTTTGGATGGTGGACCCCAAGGATCCTGAAAGTCATAGCGAGTCAGATCTATGTTCTCAGGATTTCAGTTTCAGTATCTGTTATAAGACTCTACTTCGTATCTTATGGCCGAATGGCCATAAATGTCAACGGAGATATGGCTAAGATCTATCGAAAAACTCAGCCGCAGGTTTTATGATGCTCTCAGGAAAAATAGGAAGACATCTCTCGACCGTATTTTTTTTGCAAATTGGCCTCCTTGGAGCAGCTGTCAATGCAGTTTGCTTTGACCTCGATGCTATTTCCAGATGGAAAAAACGAGTTCGACCTTGAGTTTTGTCTTGTTGTGCCTGAGGTTTGTTGGTGTATAATCAAACTGACAAATCTCAGGTTTCACCAAATAACTACTCCGAGGTCAACACTATCAAACGTGGCTTGTCTTTGGGTTTTAAAGACTTAAACCCAATATGTCTGTCACAATCTAGGAGCTAAAGCAAGACAGGATGCTGGAGATTAACAGTATAGAGAGTAGAGATACCCATAAAAGACCAATGAAGGCTTATGCTGTTGTATCAATCTCATATTTAAAGTCTACCTTTTGTACTCACTTGCTGGACTCCACCATTGCTTGTTTCTTATAGGCCGGTTCTTCTGAATTCACCAGACAGCTAAACATCAGCACTTACGATTGGACCTCAGATTGGTCCGCCAAAGCTAGCACCAAGACGTTGAAGCCCGGTAGGTACATAGGACAGGTGAGCTTTTACGATATTAATTCAAAATGGAATATTTGACTTAATTTAAGGCAGATTTTTTCATACGACTCCATCAACAATAAATAAGCAGGAAATTCTATGGTGTCATAGTGACTATGGAGACGAGATTGTGATGATGTCAATGGCCATCATTACTCCTTGCGGGATTAACTGCAAATATCTAATTTTTGCTTACATTTAAAACCGTCATTAAATGTCCAACGCTTGGACTTTTTTAAAGTGGCCCACAGGCTTAAAAGGGCTTAATGACTGCGGGTTTAGATCATTACGCTATGCAAACTGCTCACAGATGCAGGTGGAAAAAACATGGATCCATTAGTATGTAGGTAACCTCTCGGGGTTAGTTTTCAACAAAGGAACACTGCCATGTAATTAAATAGCTGTAGACCATGAAGATTTCAGGGACCTTGTAATGGGTTAAGGCATATTAGATGTTTCTCTCTTGGATGCCAGAATCTGCTTGTATTTTTTTTTTCTTTTCTATTAAGCACATCCCTTGCCCCGAGGTAAGACTATTCATTTTGTTCATTGATGGTATGTAGAGCCATATATTGCCCTTTTAATCAGCCAGAGACAAGATGAGCTATGCTGGATTAATGAGTCAAAGAAATGCGGATCTCTGTTCAAAAGACGGTTTGAGTACAAAAATCTAAATAATTTAGTCAAAAGAAAAAAAAAATTTTTTTCCCTTTGCTTAGCTTGTATTGTTGTAATGCCAAGTGTGTTACTTACGAGATATATCTATATACTCCCTTTATACTTTACAAAAAGGTTTATTTGTTCGGCAGAGCTATTAAACCGGCTGGGTGGTGTAGAGGTAACAACACTGCTCTATAACCGTGGAGACCCAAGTTCGAATCCTGGCCAGAGCACCTCTCCAGTAAGTGTCCTTGGGCAAGACAACTAACGGTACATACTTTACCTACCACACAATATTGGCTGTGGAGTCCAGTGTTAGCATCTCTACCCCTCAACCGTGGAGAAGCAACTCAATGTCCCGTTCGGCACATCCCTCCGGTACAACTGTGGAGAAGTCTCAACTTTATGAGAAGCGGGATCAACCTAAGTAACCACCAGGTCGCTGATTATCGCTACAATCATGGAATGACGACTCGATCCCACTCAGAAGACGCCAACAGCGAGTGTCCTTGGGCGAGACACCTAACGATATGGATGCTCCTACCTCACAAAATACTTGTACATCTCATAGATTGTAAGTTGCCTTGGGATCAGTTAAATAGTGCAGCAATCTTCTCTTCAACAAGTCGTTAATAAAAATATTAGGGCTATTCAGCAAATGCTAATGTTTTCCAAAATGGCAAATATCATCGATAAACACAGTTGTTGCAACGGCGTTTCACAAAGGAGAATTCCAAACAGCGGCAAGAGAAGATGTTAGGATACAACAGATAATACCTTTATTCGGACATATTGCATCTACCTGAATCAATTCTGTTCTGCATTTTGTTTGACATTGGCCTCTTCTTGCCCGACGTTATTATTACGGCTCCGTCCGATGTCGTCACGGCATTCTTCAGCTCTGCCCAATGTCATAATGGCATTTTACTATTCAAACCCGATCATCCACCTCATCACCCCTGCTACAGTATTGTGTTTTGCTGCTGTTGTACCGTGTTTGACTCGGCTCTTGTTTTGCTCTGTGTTCCTTGTGCAGCAACCCAGCTTGTCCATCCTTTATCCTGCTCTTCATCCTGACCTTTGCTTGTTGTCTGCTAGTTTGTTGTCTATAGCTCCTGACTCTCGCTCGTTTAACAGTTACTGTTTTCTTATTAGTTAGTATCTATCAACGATCCACTTCAAAGACTGATACAGCTATATGTGTCTGTTTGTCTGTTTGTCTGTTGCTCAACTTGACTTTAGATTCCTCCACTACAGTAATCCCCCGGTCATTCGCGGTTCCGCGTCCGCGGACTCAGTGGTTCGCAGATGTTTTCCGCTTACCACTAGGTAGTAGCATCCCGGCAGAGAAGCTGCTCCTGTGCGTCTCCGGGCGCACCATCATGGCAAGGGCATTCCCTTCTCTCGGCATCGTTACGAGAGAGGAGATGCCGAGGCTCCTGGATCCCCGGACCACGCTTGCAGGGGGTGCACAGGAGTCTCGGCATCTCCTCTCTCAGAATGATGTCGAGAGAAGGGAATGCCCTGGACTCGATCTTGAGTCTGGAGATGCACAGGAGCAGCCATTCTGCCAGGAGGACGGCGGCTCCTGGGTCCTAACGCCGCATGGCTGTGCTTTTTTTAGCACAGCCACAATTCGCGGTTTTTCAAAATTCGCGGGGGTTGTTGGAACGTAACCCCCGCGAATTTCGGGGGATTACTGTACTTGCCTAACAGAAGCTTCACAGTGAAGCCCCTCTTGCAACTGTCCTAATTTCCTGGCGTTTGTAGGGGTTGCAACATCCCCTACTTATTACCCCCCTATGATTTTTCACATTAATTTTTTACTGATACAAATTGACAACATTGCAGCAAAATCAAAAATCATGATACATTTAGAGGTTATTTACTTGGTGCTAAGTTGCATAGGAATTGCAAATTGTGGGCCCTGTTACATACTTAACGCAAAAATGCACGCAAAATTAGTGTTTTTTTGCGCGAAGCGTTAAACGTTAACGCACGAAAATCACCGCTTGAATTACATTCCTCGCGCATTTTTTCATCCGTCAGGAAATTGCGCTCGTAAAACCGACGTGCAAAAATGCGCGCAAAGTACAGTTGTGCGCAGAAATCAGTGAGCGCAATGTAATTTTTAACGCGAATCCGTCAGACGAACGCATTTTGTGCAGACTGAGCACAACAGACGTACGTTCTGACGGAAGACAAGGTAGTGGCTGTCATTTTTGACGGATCTAGTAAAAAAACACATGAACGTCGGCGTTCTCCGTTGTGAATCCGCAGTCTGGTACGGTCAAGTTGTTACAATTTGCCGTTACCACCAGCTTTTCAAAGACGTTAAAATTATGCGCGCAAACGTTGTCCGTTAAATTTTGCGCTAAGATTGTAATACCATGCGCGCACCAGCGCACAAACACATTTGCGCTCACAATGTTAAGTATAGGATGCGCGCACTAAATTGCGCTCGCAAAGGGTTCGCGCAGGGTCACTCGCGTTAGACGTTAACGCTCATTTTGTGCGCGAACGTCGTAATACGTCGTTCAGCGCAAAGGGTTTTACCCCTCGCGTTAATGCATAAACTTGTGCGCGAGGAAT
Organism: Leptobrachium leishanense; assembly: GCA_009667805.1. Lineage (NCBI taxonomy): Eukaryota > Metazoa > Chordata > Amphibia > Anura > Megophryidae > Leptobrachium > Leptobrachium leishanense. The sequence continues at coordinate 132,203,353 of CM019069.1, read as the reverse complement.
GTAATAGGTCCCTGTGTGTGCCAAAACATCTGAGTCTGAATAATTACCAACTTTGATATTCCATTCTTCTGATTTCTTTGGTGTACAATTTGAATTTCCCATGTCAATTCTCCATCAAATCAACGAATATTTTTTATTCAAAATTTACAAGATTCTTTGATATTATTAAAGGGAAACTCTATAGAAAAAATACAGAGTTCTCTTTTCTCCTTTCTGCTGACGGCCTCTGCCCAACTATTTTTAATTTTTCTTTTTTAGGTTATTTTACTCACCTTTTCTCTCTCGTCGCACGCAGCTCCTCGTCTTCGGCTCAGGAACTCCTGAACCTGGAAGTCCCGGAAGCTTATGTGCGCAGCATGCGCTCCTACACAACGGGCTATGTTACATTCTTCACGCAAAAACGCAAGCGCAATGCGTGAATTTGTGCGCCAAGCGTTAAATATTTACGCGTGCAAATCACCGCTGGAATTACAATCCTCGAGCATTTTTTCATCTGTTGAGCAATAGCGTGAGTAAACCGGACGCACACAAATGCTCGCGCAGTACCGTCACGCGCAGAAATCAGTGTGCGCACTGATTTTTTCCCGCGAGTCAGCCAATCAGAATTAAGAACCACAATTATCACACATTAAGTTTTTGCGCCTGTCAAAGTCAATCTGAGCATATATGCTGCAGCAATAATAAATGCACGCACAACTTCTCCATTTTATTGTTTGGGTATGTGTAGAATGTGTAACTATACTTTACTGCATTTTTTTTTGGGCTGGTGTATTTGGGTTCGGCCAGGTTGTTCAGATTTGCCGTTACCACCAGCTTTTAGGAGTTGCTAAAATTATGCGCGTAAAGGCTATGCATTAAATCCTGCGAATAGATTGTAATACCATCCTCGTACCAGCGCACAAACACATTTGCGCTCACAATGTTAAGTATAGGACGCGCGAAGTACAGTAAACTCGCGCAGGGTTCGCACAGGTTAACCCGCGGTAGACGATTATGCTTGTTTGTTGGGATGACTTACAGGGTTATTCAGAGAGCGGTGAAAAGCAGGAGAATGACTGGAGAATGAAAAATTCTAGGTCAAAATAGCCAAACCAGAAAAATTCTCCCTTTCATCTCACTTTCCAAATCAGCTATTTTGACCTAGAATTTTTCATTCTCCAGTCATTCTCCTGCTTTTCATCGCTCTCTGAATAACCCTGTTTGTAATACGGCATTCGGCGCTAAGGGTTTTACCCCTCGCGTTAATGATTTTTTGCGCCGGCGCAAACGTTTGCGCGAAGATTGTAATTTAGCCCAACGTGTGTAATTGAAACTTTAAAAATTTGAAACGCTGTTTGCAAAACAAACTACTGGACGAAAATGTCTGGAATTAACATATAAGGTCCTATGAATAATAATAAAAGAAGATTAAAGAAAAAAGAAAAAACGGAATTTAAAAAATATGAAAAAAGTTTGCCTAAAAAATCCCGAAATATGGCAAAAAAATCCTAAAATAAAACCAAGAGACTTTTTGCTGAAAATTAAAAGAATAAATGGTTTATTAGATATTGAATAAAAACAGAAAACAGGAATATTTTTAACATTGACACCTATGGGATTCGCCTGAATAAACCTGCCGAATGAAAACACTGAACATCAGGGCATTTCACTGACATTTCTCTGCTGTTCGACGTCCTCTGAATAGATTAACCATTGCTTCTCTATGGGGACTTTCGCTGCTGCTGAACAGCACCGCATTTCGATGGCAATTCGCCAAAATTTGGCGAACTGTCTGATTTTTGAATAGCCGAATGGCCACGAAATTGCAACGTACGGGGAAATTCACTGTACAGTGCAATTTCGGGGGCCAGTTCGGCTCCCTCTGAATAACCCTGTAAATAATTGTAATAAATCTTTCCTATCATGTAGATCTTCATAAAAAGTTAAAATGATACAAAACTAGTAATTTAATATCAGGGTAATTCAAAGAGATCCGAATTGCTTGAGAAAGGTAACCGAACGCTGAAAATCAGCGTTCGGTTACCTTTCTTGGCCATTCGGCTATCCAGAGAGCAAGCAATTCGCCAAATCCTGGCGAATTGCCTGAACATACGGTGCCTGTTCGGTGCCTGTTCGAGGGCAGTGAAATCCCCATGAAAAAGCACTGCTTCGGCTATTCAGAGAACACGAACCAGCAGGGAAAGGTTCCCGAAATGCCCTGCCATTCGGTGGTTTAATTCGGCAAGTTAATTCAGGCGAATCCCATAGGCTTCAATGTTAAAAATATTCCGCTTTTAATTCAATATCTAATAAACCGTTCATTATAAAATTCTGCAGTAAAGAGTCTCTTTATTTATAGAATTTTTAGGATATTTTAAGCATTTCTCTGAATTATTTTTTTTAAAAGTCAGATTTTTTTTTTTTTTTAAGTTTACTTCTTTTTTCTGTAACAGCCCTTTTTATTATCATTCCCTGGACCTCCTGTGTAAATTTCAGACATTTTCACTCAGTAGTTTCTTTGCAAACAGCGTTTCACTTTCACACATTCATGCAAACTGTTTTCCTAATTTATTCACTTCACTCTGTCTGCGGCTGCTCGGCTTTCTCGTCTTTCTCCGGCGGCTTCGCTGTGTGTGATCGGCTCCTGCTCGGGTTTTTCCGTGGTTTTCGGCAGGTTAATCCAGAGGTTTTTGTGGGTTTTCAGCGTGCATTCGCCGGGTTTTGCAGTTCGTTTTCGTCGGGTTTGCGGCAGCTTTTCCCTGCGATTCGGGGACCCTGTGGTGTTTGCTGAATACACCGCAGGGTCACCGAAATGGGATCTCTTTGAATTACCCTGTATGAATTGGATTTACTTGGCCAGACCACCAATTTCTGATGTTCCCCCACCGGTGTTGACCGTTATGATGCTCAGTAGATGTATGCAAAGAGGAACCTTGTAGGAGCTCACAGAATCTTCTCTGTTTCAGTGGTTTGTACTCAAAGCACATACTGGCATAAGTTAATATATGTCTGGAACCGTGTCCCTTTTTATTTATGTTTACCACTTAAATATAAATCGTTTAATCATCTCTCTAATCTCACCGAAATACGTTATTTCCACAAGCAGCGTGTGATTTATTCCCACTCCTTTTATCCAACAGAGAAAGAGTTTGTTGTGGGGTTAATAAGCAGATCGTGTTGTTGCTGAATTAATTTGAAATCAGCAGGTTGATGGAAATTAACACGAAGTGAAACACAGAGGAAAAACATCAGCATAAATAATTTTAACTGTATAATTGATTTGTTTAATTACTTTTTTTTTTTACTTTTGCGTTTCTATCCGCTCCATTAACTTGTCAATTCCTTTTCATTATAATTTGTAGCCCACGTATAATGAAACACAACTGGAAGGAATATCCACTGGGGCAACAATGGCACCTTTTGACATATGGTGTGTTCCCCTGTAGCTAGGTGCACATTAGATAGGACGCATACAAATTGATGGAGTGTACAATGGTAGTGGTGAGGGGTCTATTGGGCGGATGCTGCTGACAACCTCTTCCCAATTTATTTATTTATTTATTTTTCTTATTTTTAGGTGATTTTACTCACCATTTGTCCCTCGGCATGCGCAGTTCCTCCTCTTCAGCTCAGGAACCCCCGAACCCGGATATCCCTGAAGCTTTTCTGTGCAGTTTGCACTCCTACATAACTTGCGTAGCGTAGGAACTGCAAATTGAGCATCACTACGGGACTTACGCACTCTGCGTGTAACTTCGGTAGCGCATGCACAGAATGATGGATCGGACCTGCGCACGTATGCACATATCCCAACCACCGGATGCCTCTCTGAGAATTGGTCACAGAGAGGGTGATGTCTTCACACTCTCTGCATGCTGACGTTCACGAGTGACCGATCTGGTGACCAGCAGCCGGGTAATTGAAAGAGCTCAGCTGCTGATGATGATGATGGGTGGGTTGGAGGAAACTCCTTCACTTCAACCAGCACTTCTGTCAGCAGGGATGACACATCCTTACCACTTTAAACAGCTAGTGGGTCGGATGAGTAGAGTGCCCAATTAAATTGCACCTCAGGTTGGAAAAGGGGCCAATATTTGCAATACAGTCGATTCTCTGTTTGACATTGTCACTCATAGGTTGACCTTTTCAATTTCCTTCATGTTACTTGTCAGTTGTCAGTTTGGATGGTGGCAATTACATTTTAAAGGGTTGGAATTTTAGTGTCTCCATCAGTCTGATCAGGTGGTGGAACCAGCATAAGGTTATGCATTGTTATATAGAAGAGGGCACTATGACCATTTAGTTGTAATCTGTATTCCCCCATTTAAGGTGTTATTTGACCGTTAGTTTAAATCTCTTGATCACACACTTGAACATATGAGATTTACAAGACTAGACACTAAAAAGTGTGGAGAATATACACTGCCTGGCCAAAAAACGTCACAACCTGCATTTAACTAAGCAGATGGTTGTGAACCTTCCATTGGATAATTACTGCAGTGACTAATGTTTCAGTCGGCAAAACATTAGGTCATGTGACGCCCTGAATATACTGATTGAGTAGGTTTTTCCATCAATGGACTTTTTCTTTTCTGTGTCATGGCCGTCGCTGCCGTTGGCGCAAGTAGGGCAGATCTGGTGCTACCCTTCCGTTAATCCACCTGGGCAGTGCTTGAAAGGTGCTGGCTTATTGTGAACTGGATTACTCCTTCTTCTCTCAATACACTTGAGTCTGCTGCAATCTCCTGCTCTGGTGATTTCCTACAAAAGGGTGGAGCACCCATGAGCCGGTGCTTCAGCATTGCTACGTTTCCAGCTAGTATCCTGCCAGCAAGAAGCCTGATCTGCTTACCTGTGTACCAGATCCCTTTTGCCTTGTCTACCGGATTGTTACTCTCTGCCTGACCTTGTCCCTGGCTCCTCTTGTGGACCACCCTCTATTGGACACCACGCCTGGATACCCTTCTTTGTGTGCCGTGACCCTCATTCACCTGTAAACCCAATTTGTTCGCTGAGACCCTCGCTGAGACCCTCGTTGTTATCATCTAAGACCCTCATTGTTTATCAGAGACTCTCATTGTTTATCTCAGACCCTCATCTGTTGACGTTCCCTACATGATTTCCGGTTCCTTGGGCTCCCACTCTCAGCACCCCTGTACTTCCATCTTCATATCAGTAATCCTGTTTTCAGCCCCTTTCCTGTCCTGCCCATCTGTCTCTAGTTAACTCCTCTCTGTCCTGAGTTCTGTGTGTTCTTTGGGTAACTCCTTCCTGTCCTGTCTCTCAGTTCCCCCTGTATCTTTTGGTCAGCCCAATTCCAGCCTTTCCCCTCATTTGCTTCTTGTTACCTATAATAAACCTCCTTGCTGTCACTTCCGTGCCTCCTGTGTGTCACTGCACCCCTGGGCTCGTGTCCTTGTCCTCCTGGGTTGACTGACCCCTGACACCACGATGGCGCGGGCATATTTCTTCCAAGATGGCCATGCCAGGATTCATCGGGCTCAAATTGTGCAAGAGTGGTTCAGGGAGCATGAGACATCATTTTCACGCATGGATTGGCCACCGCACAATCCAGACCTTAACCCCATTGAAAATCTTTGGGATAATGTGCTGCAGAAGACTTTACGCAGCGCCGCGACTCTCCCATCATCAATACAAGATCTTGGCCACAACTTAATGCCACTCTGAACAAAATAAATGCCGTGACATTGCACGAGCTTGTTGAAGCGATTGCATGTTAGAATCAAAACAAAATGCGATCCAACTAAATAATGGAGTGTGTGAATTTTTTTGGCCAAAAAGTGCAATTCACTTCAGAAATATAATTTTATTCTTGTAGAAGTATATTGTATCTCCTAGTTATTGCATTAAAGTCATTTCCTGTGGAATCATTTAAGCCCCACCTTACAATAAATTGTATCGGAACTCAGAAAGCCTTTAGCCAATCAGAATATGTTATCTAAAGCTTGCGGAATCCAAGCAAAGACCCAGCTTCGGTCATACACAAAGCAACACAGAATTTAGTTTCTGTCCGGCCTAGAAAAATAGAAGATCCAAGGCCTATACGTCTAATCTGACTCTGAGCTTTTAAAAGCTTATCAATGAATGAGAAAAGAATCAGAAAATCCAGAGTTAAGGCCTCACTGAAATTTTTTTTCCAAAAAACCAAAGAAATCAGTCAGCGCCGGTCGGAATTTGTAGTAGAAATTTGTACTTTCTTTTTTTTTTTAACGCACCCCCCAGAAAGCCCCCCAAAAAAACCTTATGTATGTAGAGTGCAGCTTAGATAATACAGCGCTCAACGTTCAGACAGTGCCCGGAATTAAAAGATCACCATTGAGAGCATACGTAATCAAGTAAAGTGTGCACTGGACGAAACGAGGCAGACATAAACCCTCACCATAATTTCTCCGCTTTGAAAAGGCTCAGTTAATTTCCCTCTGCATTTTTACGCTATGAGTTTATCAGAGCTTACAGACCGGTTGGACAAAATGAATAGCAGATGTATGGTATGGTAAGGATAATAAATAAAGGGTCTTTCTGGTATTACCTATTTGTTGAAGTGGCCACTCTCGTTACTGCATATAGAGTGTGACAGCATTACAGGATTATTCCATAAAACCCCCTTTTTTTCCAAAGGTAAAAATACATGAGTTTCAACACACTGTATCAAAAATAAATAAATATATATATACATATATATATATACAGTATAGATATAAAATGACTTCTGTGCTCTACCCCAGCAGTACTCATAGACCACAGCATAATACACTGTTAGTATTCAGCCCCATTTAAGCAGTAAATCCCATTTATCCGCGCTTAACAAAAATGCACATTTTTAGTTTACTTAAATGGCCATTAAAGCAGATGCGTACTTCCAAAGCTAAATAAACCCTATTTAGGTAAAATGTAATGCCACGGCATTGACTCAGTTTTAAGCTCATAGACCAAATATAAAGTGTGGGTTCAATGATAAAAAGTGGTCCATAAACTCAGGGAGGGTTAATATTTAACCCTCCTGCCTCCCCTGCATTTGAACTTTTAACATACACTATATTGTCAAAAGTATTCGCTCACCCATTCAAATAATCAGAATCAGGTGTTCCAATCACTTCCATGGCCACAGGTATATAAAATCAAGCACCTAGGCAAGCAGACTGTTTTTACAAACATTTGTGAAAGAATGGGTCGCTCTCAGGAGCTCAGTGAATTCCAGCGTGGAACTGTGATAGGATGCCACCTGTGGAACAAATCCAGTCGTGAAATTTTCTCACTCCTAAATATTCCACAGTCAACTGTCAGCTGTATTATAAGAACGTGGAAGTGTTTGGGAACGACAGCAACTCAGCCACAAAGTGGTAGGCCACGTAAACTGACGGAGCGGGGTCAGCGGATGCTGAGGCGCATAGTGCGAAGAGGTTGCCACCTTTCTGCAGAGTCAATCGCTACAGACCTCCAAACTTCATGTGGCCTTCAGATTAGCTCAAGAACAGTGCGCAGAGAGCTTCATGGAATGGGTTTCCATGGCCGAGCAGCTGCATCCAAGCAATACATCACCAAGTGCAATGCAAAGTCTTGGATGCAGTGGTGTAAAGCACGCCACCACTGGACTCTAGAGCAGTGGAGACGCGTTCTCTGTAGTGACAAATCACGCTTCTCCATCTGGCAATCTGATGGACGAGTCTGGGTTTGCAGGTTGCCAGGAGAACAGTACTTGTCTGACTGCATTGTGCCAACTGTAAAGTTTGGTGGAGGGGGGATTATGGTGTGGGGCTGTTTTTCAGGAGCTGGGATTGGCCCCTTAGTTCCAGTGAAAGGAACTCTGAATGCTTCAGCATACCAAGACATTTTGGACAATTCCATGCTCCCAACTTTGTGGGAACAGTTTGGAGCTGGCCCCTTCCTCTTCCAACATGACTGTGCAGCAGTGCACAAAGCAAGGTCCATAAAGACATGGATGACAGAGTCTGGTGTGGATGAACTTGACTGGCCTGCACAGAGTCCTGACCTCAACCCGATAGAACACCTTTGGGATGAATTAGAGCGGAGACTGAGAGCCAGGCTTTCTCGTCCAACATCAGTGTGTGACCTCACAAATGCGATTCTGGAAGAATGGTCAAAAATTCCCATAAACACACTCCTAAACCTTGTGGACAGCCTTCTCCGAAGAATTGAAACTGTTATAGCTGCAAAGGGTGGACCGACATCATATTGAACCCTATGGATTAGGAATGGGATGTCACATAAATTCATATGCGATTCAAGGCAGGTGAGCGAATACTTATATATATATAGTGTATCTCTTTAAGGAGTTTAATAACACCTGACTTAGGAAAAAGCAATGGTGGTTTAGTTGCAATTGCGACCATACATTGCAGGAGCCTGCCACAATGTCATTGTACCTCATCTTGACAGGTCCTATTCTGTCCTAACCTACTCACTGCTCATATCCATTCAATCCATTTACAAAGGACACAACCTGCTGGGACTCTCTGCAACTCAATGATTAAATAGGTCCTGCAATGAGGCACCTGTGGATGGGAGGGTTGTTGAACCAGAAGTTTACTTAATGTCCCTGTGATGGAATCAACCCGACATGTGGATTGCCTACAAAGTAGCAAATAGCTCTAGAAAGATAGGATAGGGAACAAAAACCATAAAGAATCTGCCCTTGTAATTCCTTGATGGCGAATAAAAGAAAGAAGAATCATCCGTGATGCTCGCCAAGGTCAGGAAGGATGATGCCCAGGTACGCTGAGCAAAATAGACAAGCTGGGGCCAAGGAAACTAGCCAAGGTCAAATATGGGAAAATCACAACCTAGTATAGTAGCGCACTGACTGATCTTGAAACCATGAAAGAGCATGGTAAAAATGGAAAGGCTGGTATATAAACCTATAGGAAAAGTCTGATTGATTGACACCGCCGAATGATGCAAGGTATAATTGTGTCAAAACACGCAGGAGCATAATGAATCATATTCTGTACTGCGTCCACAGAATGACTTGTGTCTGGGCCAGGCCAGTAGAATGGAGCATGACCTGTGTAGCATCACAGACTTATGGTCTGGGCAATGTTGGTAGAATGTCACACCTTCTGGGTTGTTTCAGCAGAATGAGGCCCAGCCAACAGAGCGATGCCTGGTGACAAGTGGAGACACATTGGCTTGAGAGACTTCAGTATGGAATGATCAATGTGTAACCTGTCTACCAAAAGTTGTGATACTTAAATGGCAATGAACTGTAAGCTCACCAGCCAACGTAGCGCTCTATCACCTCGTTAATGCTAGTGCTCACATAAATGAGCATTAGTGCTAGTTTTAATGAGGTGATAGCGATCAGGAGGTGATTCAGGCAGAGCACTAACAGGTTAAAAAACCCGCTAGCAAATCAGTACTAGCGCTTTTTAGCGCCAGCTTACTGTACTTTGCCCTCCCTATACTTAACATGGGGAGCGCAAACTATAAGCACAGAGCAACTCGCGTTAGGATCACAAGGTGCTAACGCTAATTACAAAGAGCTGTCGCTAATTAAAATTTTTGCTACAGCTCAGAGCTGTTGCTAACTGATTCCGCTTCTGCATAATCAGTTAGCAGCAGCTAAAAAACTCCCCCCAAAAAACAAATACTCATCTCTCATCCTGCGGCGTGAACGGAGGCCTGATCCGTAGGCTTGTGCACCGATTTTTTTTTCGGTTCGATTCGGTTCGATTTTTCGGATTGTAGCGCTGTGTTAAAATCTTGCTGCCGGCAGTACCTATTTTTGGCCACAAGATGGAGACAATCGCGATTAGAGACACTGGACATTGGGACTACATTTCCCGGCGTGCTTTGCAAAGAGACAGGAAGTGGGTGGGACCCAGCAGACTTACATCCCGAACCTCGTGGAGAACGCGCCAGAGCGCGCCAGGGAACGAGAGAGAGCAGACGCAGTGCCAGACATCGCGAGAGGGCCTAGGCCAGAGCGCAAGTGAGACCTGTCAGTTCTTTTATCGGGTCATTCAGCCTAAGGAGAAGGAGACCTCCAAGTTCCAGAGATTGCTGCAGATCGAACAAACCGAAGACCTCGAGTGAGGAGTTACCGCGAGTTGATCGGATACGGAGAGCAGGCGGTGAGCTGGACAAGTCGTGGACAAGCTATGGAAAGCCAGACAACGGATCCGGCCGCAAGTATCCCCAGTCAAAATCGAGCGGAGAGACGTCCTGGGTCAGCGGAGCCTTAAGCAACCGGTGGATGGGTGAGAGGCCTCCAAGGCCGTTTGTAAATAAAGAACACGCTGCTGTTTTCTCTTTAAAGTCCACAGGGCCCCAACTTGACTAGTCGAAGACATTCCTTAAGTAAATTCACTGGCCAGTTGAACAGTACCCGGGTACCACACACACATATACACCTTTTACAGTCCGGGACTTAACCTGTGCAGGACTCATTCTGTTACGAATCGGAACAGGGGTTAAAGATACGTTCCGAATAAGATTTTTCTCTTTTCCGCTGCGCGTTTACCGTAATACGAAGAGATTGTATTTTTGGGTTTCGCTACGTGTCCCCTTTTTATCGAACTATCAGGCAATTGCATTTCTTTTCTGTTCGGTTGCGAATATTTTATTTTTCCGAAATACGAAGCCTCGTGTTTCGTTTCTTTTCCGCTACGAGTTTTACCGCGATACGAAAATACTGTAATAATATCTGTGAATACCGTGTCTCAACGTCTGCTTACTATTTTAGTAAACTATTTAAATGATAAAAACTCACAACGGTGTTGGAGTATATTTATTCCCTAGTGCGGGGAGACTGACCCGTGGTTCATTTTCAGCGGCTCCTCCGGGAGTGAGCGCTACAGGATTTTTAAACTTTTCGATTCGGCTTGTTTCGACCGATTTCTGTTTCGATTCAGTTCGACTCGATTCGTTTATCGTGTACATTTTTTTTTCGGAATATCGAACATTTTTCGTATTTTCGTGTCACTTTGCTCGTTTTTTGTATCGACTTTTCGTATTTTCGGAAATTTTCGTTTTTTGGAACGTCTGTTCTCCTCGTTTCAAAGCAATAAATTTCGATTTGACACATTTCAATTCCATTCGAAAATTCCGAAAATATTTCGTTTCAGCTCGGAAAACTTTTCGGATCTGACATTTTCGGATCTAAAAATTTTCGGAAATTCGGCCGCATCCGAAAACACGAATCGGGAAATTTCGTGAAAATTCCGAAATTCCGAAACCCGAAACGCACATCCCTACTGATCCGCCACTTCTGGCCGGCAGGAGCAGAGTGGGTGCATTGAGCAGCCAGATACCAGGGTGCATTGTACAGCCAGATCCTGTGGAGCACCAAGCATCCGGATCCTGGAACGCACCAAGCACCCAGATCCTGGGGAGCACTGATCAGCCAGTTCATTGGGAGCACTGAGCAACCAGAACCTCTACAACAATAGACTGCCCTCCGGGCATGCTTAACACCTAGTTTAACAAATAAAAATAAATTTTAAAAGTTGATTAGTTATCTCTGGTATCACATAAGAAAGAGGGTGGGGACAGCTGATGTTTTAGGATAGTCGTCTATTGTAATGGTTCCCAACATGGTCCTCAAGTACCCCTAACAGGCCAGATTTTCAGGATTCCCTTGGAGAAATGCAGCTGAATCCTTCATTCACTGAGCAGCAAATCATATCACCTGTGCTGTGCTTCAGATATCTGGAAAACCTGGCCTGATAGCGGACTTGAGGACCAGGATTGGGAACCACTGTCCTAGTGGATAAGACCAAACTTTGAAGACCCTATTACAATCTTCGAGTTAAAACGCTTGCGCATTTGTGCGTTAAGGGCTAAATGTTGACGCGCGTAAATCAATGCTGGAATTACAATCCTCGCGCATTTTTTCATCCGTCGAGCAATAACGTGCATTAAACGGACGCACACAAATGCTCGCGCAGTAACGTTGCGCCCAGAAATCAGTGTGCGGACTGTTTTTTTCACGCAATTCAGCCAATCAGAATTAAGAACCACATTTATCTCAAGTTAAGTTTTTGCGCCTGTCAAAGTCAATCTGCGCATATATGCTGCAGCAATAATAAATGCACACACAACTTCTCAAATTTATTGGTTTGGGTATGTGTAGAATGTGTAACTATACTTTGCTGCATTTTATTTTGGGCTGGTGTATTTGGTTTCGGCCAGGTTGTTCAGATTTGCCTTTAACACCAGCTTTTAGGAGTTTATAAAATTTATGCGCGCAACGTCTATGCGTTAATTCCTGCGCATAGATTGTAATACCATCCGCGTACCAGTGCACAAACGCATTTGCGCTCACAATGTTAAGTATAGGACGCGCGCAGTACAGTAAGCTCGCGCAGGGTTCGCACAGGTTCACCCGCGGTAGACGTATACGTGCGTTTGTTGCGCTGACAATGTAATACGACGTTCAGCGCAAAGGGTTTTACCCCTGGCGTTAATGGTTTTTTGCACAGGCGCAAACGTTTGCACGAAGATTGTATTAGGGCCCTAAATGTAAAGCAAGAGACATTTCTAGCATTTCTCCAGCTCAGGCTCTTTCCATACTCCTGATTAAGTGCTCACATCCACAGTTGTCCTGCCACAATTAATGAATTTTGCCCGATCATTTAGATTGCAGGCAGAGGTTTGATAAAAGGCCTTCGTTTCTACGTTTGTGTTAAATGGCCACATTAACGTCCGAGGCGTGTTGTAAATGAGAGAGAGGAAATTAAATAGTAATTTTCTTTTCGCAGCTTAACATTTGCATAACAATAAGATCCTCGGAGGAGTCGTGCTTTAATAATGTGGTACATTTTTTTTCACTTATCTTCTCGGTACATCCTCCTTGCTCGGGAGTATTTTCTCCTAGATCAAGAAATCAGAATACGCAGCTTTTTATTTCTCCATTAGTGCATTGTCTGCTTTGACAATGAAAAACAGTAAGGAAATATAACATTAATCAAGTGTCTATAATGTGTGGCCTCCCCTTACTGATTTATGGTGGGTCTGTTTCTTGCATTTTATTTGGTTCGGAGTAAAATATAGATATTTTTTAGACTTCCTGCGAGTCGGATTGAGGAGGCCAAGTTGTTATTGGTGGAACATGAATTGAACGACTTTGGCTGATGTCTGTAAAGTACATCTGATCTGATAACCTTATATAAATATATACGGGGCCATTATCAACCATTGTCTGATAACCTATTCATTAACAGGTCTATACACAGGACAAGGGGTCATCCATTTAGACTGGAAGAAAGAAAATTTAGCTTAAAGCATAGGAAGGGTTATTTTACGGTGAGAACAATAAAGCTGTGGAATTCTCTGCCTGTTGAGGTGGTTGGGTCAGAGTCTGTACAGTCTTTTAAAAAATGACTGGATGACATCCTGCAGACACAGAATATTAAGGGTTATAATATTTAATATGTGGGTAAAAACTTCTTGATCCAAGGAGAAATCTGACTGCCATTCTGGGGTCAAGAAGGAATTTTTTCCCGGTATGTTGCATATTTCAGACTGGGTTTTTTGCCTTCTTTTGAATCAACAGCAGTAGGTGATGTGTGAGAGGCTGAACCCGATGGACGCATGTCTTTTTTCAGCCTATATAACTATGTAACTATGTAATATATAACTATGTAACTATGTAACTTGTTTTATATGTTTATCATTTTTAATTGGAATATTGATAAAACTTTAAAGGGACACCCTATCACCCTAACATTTAACCCCCCCTTTTTTTCCTTTTAAGAAAATTGGTCCGGATGCCTCTCGATTATGCAAGTTCTGCTGATCCTGTGAAAACAATGGATTGGAACCAATCTATTGGCTGTCATTTTCCAGAATGCTTGCATCTGTGAGCGTTCGGAGAGAGGATGATGTCGGCATGCAGGGCATGTTGACGTCACTTGTGGCAGATTTGGTGAACAACAGATTGGATATTCAAATATCGTCTGCCTGGAGGCAGCGGTGTGGGCAAAGAAAACTCCTAGGGCTACATTACATTCTTGGTGCGCGTTAACATTAGCCCTGGTAGACACCGTATATTACAATCCAAACGCTAACGGGTTAAGAAACCGTTAAGTAACCGTTTGGTTACCTATAGTTAACATGGGGAGCGTAAAGTGTTAATCAGTGTTAGGATTACAAGTCCTAACGCTGATTAACGTCTGACTGCGGTTAACAAAAGTTAACCACAGCCAGGACTTGGTGCCTAAAAACCCCCAAAAAAATTCAGATACTCACCTACTATCCCGCGGTAAGGACCGCGGCTCTGTCCGCCTCCTCCGTCCGGTGGGAGCAGGGCGAGACTGGGGGAAAAAGTCCCCCAGTCTCCCCCTGCGGATCACTATGCTGACCTGCCGGATCTCGCGAGGCGAGATCCGGCAGGTCATGTGACCTGAAGAGGAGAAACTCAATGGAGTCCATCGAGTGGATGCGCGCGGCGGCGCTTAGTGCTGCCGCGCGCATCCCGGGGCATAGTGCCTGGTAACAATGCAGGCAGCTTTTTAAGTGCCTGCATTGAAATATCGCGGTAAAACGGGGGGGGGGGCACGGAGAAAACTGCAGTCGTAGTTTTTTCTCCTTTGCGTCCCCGTTTTACAGCGAATAATGTAATGTAGCCCCTACTCTTCATAGAGCCATAGTTACAGAATGGGACCAGAGGCGGAGGGGGGCACTCCATATAGTGTAGTGGTGTGTAGAGTGTCCCTTCAAAAAGTATTTAAAACATTATACCATCTTCTTCCCACTTTCATCTCATAGTGTCACATGGCAAAACACTGAAAGAGATTTACCAAACCAATAAATAAAGGTTCTGGTATTCCTAACACATACAGTATATTGGGTGTAACTTCCAATCACATGAGCCACACTTATGTTGGGTATTACATGTGATCATGTCAGGTGCTACATTAAGTCTTATGGGGTACTGTATTAGATACCCGACCTTAAAACGCAGATACTAGACAATACTAGATTAACACCGGCCCTTATAATGGGCAGGGTTAGAAAATATTAGAGGCATGCATAGCCAAACTAGCCAGGTCCCGGGTACAAGAAATATGAAAAATTTGCATATGCATGCATATCACTCAGCACCCGGCCAGTGAGCAGCGAGGATGGCCAAGTCGGATCCTCAACGCTGGACGTGACATTAATAGAGATCTCTTAATGTGGAACATAGGCGGGTTATTGGGGCCCTGTTAGGTGATTTGTTTTTTTTCTGTGGCGAATAGCACATATTGAAAAAATAAAGGATTATTATTATTATTATTAACCACTTGGCTGCTATGGACACGCTCAGCGTGTCCAGCCAAGTGATTCTCCTGTGCTACGGACGCTCTGAACGCGTCCTAGCACAGGAGGCAGCAATCGGCCAGGATTCCGGCCGATTGCTGGCCCCCCTGGTGCGGGCTGACATCTTGTATGTCAGCCCAGCACTCCGGGACCCCGGCGGGGACATTAGATGTCATTGCGGTGGCCCGATGACATCTAATTCAGGTGCCCCCCCTTCGGACCTCTCTCCCTCCCAATCGCCGGGGGCCACAGGGTTAAGGTAGGCACTGTTTGGAAGGGCACAGCCTGCCCTTCCAAACGGTGGCTGACATTAACCCCTGGGGAGCCGGATCACGATTCAGTGCCGAAAAGCGCCGGATCGTGATCCTCTCCCGGAGCTGGACGACATCTTGGATGTTGGCCAAGCCTCCGGGAACTCCCCCTGAGGACTGGTGTCATCGTGCATAGCACGATGACGCCAGTCCTGGAGTTAACCCCTAGCTGCCAGCAATGGTGGAGATAGGGGGTTACAACAAACTATCTCCCGATCCGTGGCAGCTAGGGGTTAATGTTTGATATCGTTGGATCGGCCAGAGCATGGCCTTTCCAATGATACCACACATGACTATGTAAAAAAATAATTACAAAATAATTAAAAATAAACATAAAAAAATATGTAAAAAAAATTATAGAAAACAATAAACAAGTTTTGTTTTGTTTGTTAATGCAGCAATATTGTTCCCATTTCAATTATATTGTGAACAAAGATGCTGTACTAACTATTTTTGTTTGAGGTGCGTTTGTTAAAAATCACGTAATTTCCCCCCAAAAAATGTAACGAGGCCCCATTTCTAATTTTTTTAACAAGCGCACCCCATACAAAATATAACCGCAATTGCTCGCATGTTAAAATGTGAAAAAAATACTTCACACGTTGTAAATTATTGAAAATTCAAATTTTATTGCATTTTTTGTTATAATATACAGACAGGACATGACGTATACATAAAATAATGACATATTATGAATCTTCCGAGTCTGCCGGAAAGAACGATATATAATATGTCTGGGTCATATACTAAAATAAGCCTTCAAAACACGTTTAAACAAGATGAGCAAAACCGGTAAAAATGACCTCAGCACAGAGGCGTGAAATGCCTCAGCAGCGAAAGGGTTAATGAATGCTCTAGATCCTAAAATAATAATATAGCAAAAATAACTTTGACAAATGCACAAATGAGAAAACAACTCAACATTGCAATGGTAACACCATAACCCTTAATGCTAAAAATCTAGGGGCCCTATTACTTTCTTCACGCAAAAACGCAAGCAGAACGCGTCAATTTTTGCGCGAAGCGTCAAACATTAACGTGCGTAAATCAACGCTGGTATTACAATCCTTGCGCATTTTTTCATCCATCAAAAAATAACGGGCGTAAAACGGACGCGCAAAAACACGCGCGCAGCAACGTTGCGCACAGAAATCAGTGTGCACGCGATTCAGCCAATCAGAATAAAAAAACACAACTGTCTCACGTTAAGTTATTGCGCCTGTCAATGTCAATCTGCGCATATATGCTGCATCAATAAAAAAAACACGCACAACTTCTCAAATTTATTGGTTTGGTATGAGTAGAATGTGTAACTATACTTTGCTGCGTATTTTGTTTTGGGCTGGTGTATTTGGTTTCGGCCGGGTTGATAGAATTTGCCGTTAACACCAGCTTTTAGGAGTTGCTAAAATTATGCGCGCAAAGGCTGTGCGTTACAAACTGCGCATAGATTCTAATACCATCCGCGTAACAGCGCACAAACGCATTTGCGCTCACAATGTTAAATATAGGACGCGCGCAGTACAGTAAGCTCGCGCAGGTTCACCCGCGGTAGACGTATACGCGCCTTTGTTGCGCTGACATTGTAATACGACGTTCTCCGCAAAGGGTTTTGCCCCTTGCGTTAATGCGTTTTTGCGCTGGCGCAAACGTATGCGCGTAGAATGTAATAGGGCCCTAGATACATACATGCTGTATGCTGATGGTGGAAGTAGTATTTTTCCAATTCTTTTCTTCAGTTTAAATTCCCTGGCTGTTCTGGCACTGTAAAATACATAAACTGTTATACAGTATGATAAACACCTGTCTAGTGGGAAGAGGGCTGTGTTTTACGATGAATAATCCAGCCAGCGTCACTGGCAACAGACACATATAACAATATATCCGTGCTGTGTTCCGAGCTGGAACCCGTGCCCAATCTGCGCTTCTGTGTTTTTCTACTTAGCCACGGAACACTCCAGCTTGCTTTCACTTCCACTATTTTTGTAGTATCACATATGCAGCTCCATTAATATGATTTTGTTGCAACACCATCTGCGATACCTTGCGTGCTATGACAATTATTACTTATTCAAATCCAGTATTTCACTCGCCTGTAGGATATTTTAAACACCTGCCTTTTAAACACCCTTAATTTGAATAATTCTGAATAATAAATCCCGTGTAGTTCATTACCCCTTATTTTTTTTTAAAAGTATTGCAATTTAACTCAAGATGATGACATTAGCATTCTGCCTTTGTTCTTTCTAATCCTTATTTTTTTTCATTTTTTATTTGATTCATTGTGCATTACTAGTGCCCTTGACTTGAGAAAGTCTAGTAGTAGACGAAACGCGTTGGGCTTTTATTTTTGCGATATTTTATTTGGAATAAAAGTTTTTTAATTTTTAATATATACTTGATTTCTCATCATTCCGATTGCGGCGATCTAAAGTGCCAACACTGGGACATCCATCTGGCCTGCTGGTGGTTCCATCAGATGCTGAAGTTCCCTTTTCTTCAGGATATTTAAAACACCTGCCTTTTAAACACCGTTAATTTGAATAATTCTGAATAATAAAGCCCGTGTAGTTCATTACCCCTTATTTTTTTTAAAGTATTGCAATTTAACTCAAGATGATGACATTAGCATTTTGCCTTTGTTCTTTCTAATCCTTATATATTTTTTTTTCATTTTTTATTTGATTCATTGTGCATTACTAGTGCCCTTGAGAAAGTCTAGTAGTAGACGAAACGCGTTGGGCTTTTATCTTTGCGATATTTTATTTGGAATAAAAGTTTTTTAATTTTTAATATATACTTGATTTCTCATCATTCTGATTGCGGCGATCTAAAGTGCCAACACTGGGACATCCATCTGGCCTGCTGGTGGTTCCATCAGATGCTGAAGTTCCCTTTTCTTCAGGATATTTAAAACACCTGCCTTTTAAACACCGTTAATTTGAATAATTCTGAATAATAAATCCCGTGTAGTTCATTACCCCTTATTTTTAAAAAAATATTGCAATTTAACTCAAGATGATGACATTAGCATTTTGCCTTTTTTCTTTCTAATCCTTATTTCCCCCATTTATAAAAATCGCAATCTGCCTTGGAGATGCTTCTGTTGTTACATGTTAGTTTGAATTGTTTTTTATTTTTGGCCCGGCTATGTGCTCGATTTAATTCTTTCGGCAGACTTTAAAAAAAAAAAAAAACAGCTGTGATATCAGCTGTTTCGATTGTAAAATTATGTTTTATGTTTTATGTCAAAATCCGATAGATGACATCTTATTGATAAATTTTGGCCTGAAAAAAAAAAGACGAAATTGTATCTAATTAATCCCGCGTAGTAACCCTAACCCTAAAAATAATCCTGATCCTAAACCTGAAAGTAAGCCTTGGTCTGCAGGACTTTGAAAGGTTAGGGTTATTTTTAGGGTTAGGGTTCATTTTAGGGTTAGGGTTAGGTTTTTATTGCTTAGATCAAACTAATATTAAAATTGAGGGTACTCTGCGTCATTTCAGAGTGATTTTCCCTGTTTTCCTGAAAATCCATGTTACGAATTCTAGTATCCACATACAGCATGCTCCCCTCGCCGTCAGTATCCCCAAGGAGTACTGATTCGGGCCTCAATAAAAGGAGATCCTTGCAGGGTGAACACCTATACTGGGAATGGCTTTATTTTGGGTTTACATTTACAAACATTCAAAAGTAAAGCACGCTCCAGTATTTCCATGCTGAAGATTCTCCCAATAGCCTCCCCCTCCCCCCCCCACACACACACACACACCCTGGTTTACTAACTGAGGCTGGGGAAGGTGGCCGGGATATCCAGTCCAAACCAGTTTCTGGGGGTTGGGTGGAGGCAGAGCAAATGTTTACATACAGATTACACATAGGAAAACAGCACAGTATATACCACACAACACTCTACACTAGGGATGAGCCGAACACTCCCCGAGTTCGGTTCGAAGCCGAACCTGAACTTTCCAAATGTTCGGATCCAAACCCGAACCCGAACTCGAACTCCATACAAGTCAATGGGGCTGAAAATTCGGTTTTTAGAGTATCCTCCAAGAGGGCATATATGCTATATATTTGCCATAAAAAGTGTATGGGGTCCGGGTAGTGCCCTGGGGGACAGGAAACAAGGACAAAAAGTAAAAAAAAAAAACGTTTTTAAAGGGACAGTGAGTTTTCCATGAAATAAGGGTTAAAAATAAAAATTAAAAATTCCTTCAAATATCGTGCCTAGGAGGTCCCCATAACCAACCCGTGAAGTGGCGGATTTCTAGGATGTGCAGAAATATGTAAAAAACAAAAAATGACATTTCAAATGACAATAAATGCTTTTCCTTTAATCTATCCATAAACAACTGCTTGGGGCGGCAGTCTGTATGAAAAGAGGAGACATTTTCGGACACGCAGAAAAAGTTTACAGATTTTTTGGCGGTGAAAAGCAGGAGAATGACTGGAAAATGGAAAATTCTAGACCAAATAGCCGATTTGGAAAGTGAGAAAAATGGGAGAATTTTTCTGGTTCGGCTATTTTGACCTAGAATTTTCTCTTCAGTCATTCTCCTGAGTTTCACCTTTCTCTGAATAACCCTGTCAGGGTTATTCAGAGAGCGGTGAAGAGCAGGAGAATGACTGGAGAATGGAAAATTCTAGGTCAAAATAGCCAAACCAGAAAAATTCTCCCATTTAGGCTAGGGTCAGACTAGCGAATTTTTAACATGCGTTAAGGCTAGGGACAGATGAGCGCATTTTCTGCAGCCACCGTCAAAATGTACGTCGATGCGTGCGCACGCATTTTTTCACGGAATACGCTTAAGTGGTCAGACGACCACAGTCGCACAGTCGCAGGTACTCACCAACGCAATTCTAGGGAAATCCGGCTGTTTGAACGTTATGTAGGCCGCACACTAGCAGCGTCTGACGTCTCCTAATCACGCACACACGCTGCCATGCGGCCGCAGCGCACTCTGTACGTCTGTAGCAGCGGTTTCACGTTCTGAGAAAAATGCGTTCATTTGCCGGTTGCGTGGTGTCGGCGCACTTTTGTACGCACGTACTGCGTATATTGGCCGTCATTGGCCGTTATGTGCTGCTACTGCCGCCGTGATTTAGTGCGCCTGCACGCGCGTTCCGACTGCCCCACTCTGACCCTAGCCTTAGGCGCACTTAATCACAGCCGCACTAGCAGCAAATGACGGGCAATGACGGCCAATATACGAAGTACGGTCGCACGAAAGTCCGGCTGCGCAACGCAAGTGGAAAATGAACGCATTTTTTCGAGAACGCAGAACCGCTAGTACGGACGTACAGAGTGCGCTGCGTCCAGTAGCGGCGTGTGTGCGTGATTTGGAGACGTCAGACCCTGCTCATGTCCGGCCAACATAACGTCCAGACACCCAAAGTTTCCTGGTTTGGATCCATAAAAAATCACGCACAAAAATGCGCATCGTATGACCGTTTTCGCGCATTCCGTGAAAAAATACGGCAATGCGTTCGGACGCCCTTTTTGACGGTCGCTGTGAAAAATGCATTATTCTGACCCTAGCCTTATCTCACTTTCCAAATCGGCTATTTGGTCCAGATTGTTCTCTTTTCCTGCCATTCTCCTGGTTTTCAACTTTCTATGAACAACCCTTAGAGAGAGGTGAAAGCCAGGAGAACTGGCAGGAGAAGAGAACAATCTAGACCAAATAGCCAATTTGGAAAGTGAGTTAAATGGGAGAATTTTTCTGGTTTGGCTATTTTGACCTAGAAATTTCCCTTCTCCAGTTATTCTCCTGCTTTTCACCGCTCTCTGAATAACCCTGTGAATGTTTAATCCCGAGGTGAAAAATAACATTGCTTAAGGCTGGGGTCAGACGAGCGCAGTTATCACGTCCGTGTTGCCGCACATTTGTACCTCCGTGGCAGCATAGCATTCTGACCAATGGAGCCCCACACACGAAGTACGTCCGCACGGAAGTGCCGATGCTTGGCGGACGCAGCAAACGGACGCAGGTTAGGCAAGAACGTAATACTGCTAGAACGGACATGCGGAGTGCGCCACGTCCGCAACGTCCGTGTAGCTTTGTATGTGAGTGATGAAACTAGGTCGGATGGACTGCATTTATACGTCCAGCATTTTTGACGGACAGAATGTTTTTTCATTTTAATTTATTTTCCCTGCTACATCAGTCAAAAAATACGTCAGTGAAAAAAACGGACTGTTTGGCCACTACCTTGTTGTCAGTCAGTAAGTACGTCCGTACTGCACGGATGCACAGTCCGTACAAAATGCGCTCATCTGACCCTAGCCTTAGATGTTATTTTGAATTTTTTTCAAACACCAGTTAACCACTTGGCTGCTATGGACGCGCTCAGCGCGTCCAGCCAAGTGGTTCTCCTATGCTATGGACGTGCTGAGAGCGTCCGTTTGGAAGGGCACAGCCTGCCCTTCCAAACGGTGGCTGTGATTAACCCCTGGGGAGCCGGATCACGAATCGGCGCTGAAAAGCGCCGGATCGTGATCCTCTCCTGGAGCTGGCCGACATCTTGGATGTCGGCCAAGCCTCCAGGAACTCCCCCTGAGGACTGGTGTCATCGTGCATAGCACAATGACGCCAGTCCTGGAGTTAACCCCTAGCTGCCACTAATGGTGGAGATAGGGGGTTCCAATGAAACCCTATCTCCCGATCCGTGGCAGCTAGGGGTTAATGTTTGATATCGTTGGATCGGCCAGAGCATGGCCTTTCCAAGGATACCAAACATGAGCATGAAAATTTTTTTTTTTTTAAAAAAATAAAAAAATATATATATATATATTTAAAAAAAATCTAAAAAAATAAACAAGTTTTTTGTTTGTTTTTGTTTTCTTAATGCAGCAATATTGTTCCCATTTCAATTATAATGTGAACAATAATGCTGCACTAATGATTTTTGTACGCGGTGCGTTTGTTAAAAAAAGCGAAATTTTCCCCAAAAAAAATGTAACGAGACCCCATTTCTAATTTTTTTAA
The DNA here is from genome assembly GCA_009667805.1 of Leptobrachium leishanense. Classification (NCBI taxonomy): domain Eukaryota; kingdom Metazoa; phylum Chordata; class Amphibia; order Anura; family Megophryidae; genus Leptobrachium; species Leptobrachium leishanense. Next base: position 132,180,785 of record CM019069.1, on the reverse strand, counting down.
CACGCGCACCCCATACAAAATATAACCGCAAACGATCGCATGTTAAAATGTGAAAAAAAACCACTTTACACATAATAAATTATTGAAAATTCAAATTTTATTGCATTTTTTGTTATAATATACAGACATGACATAACGTATACATATAATAATGACATATTATGAATCTGCCAAGTCCACCGGAAAGACCGATATATAATATGTCTGGGTCATATATCAAAATATGGCTACAAAACGCGGTTAAACATGATGAGCGAAAGCGGTAAAAATGACCTCAGCACAGAGGTGTGAAAAGCCTCAGCAGCGAAAGGGTTAAATGCAGCATATTAGGATGTTTTAGGAGGGAAATTAATTCTCAAATCTCAATCAGAAACAGACACCACCCCACCCCCTCAGTACCTCCGTATAGTGTACAATGTATCAAATTGATTACCAGACTAAAAACACCTGGTTTTATGCCCGTTTGTGAACAGAGTTCATTTAGGCTAGGGTCAGACTAACGCATTTTTCACGTTGTCTGTGAAAAAGTGCGTTCGAACGAATGGACGCATTTTTTCACGGAATACGCGATAGCGGTCATACGATGCGCCTGTTCGTCCGTGATTTGTATGGATCATCAATAAAACACTTTTTGTGTCTGGACGTTATGTTGGCCGGACATTAGCAGCGTCTGACGTCTCCTAATCACGCACACACACCTCTAGCGGACGCAGCGCACTCTGTACGTCCGTATTAGAGGTTTGACGTTCTAGAAAAAATGCGTTCGTTTGCCACTTGCGTTGCGCGGACGAACTTTCGTGCAGCCGTACTTCGTGTGTTCCCCGGCATTGGACGTCATTTGCTGCTAGCACGGCCGTGATTTCGTGCGTCTAAACACACGTTAAAACTGCTTTCGTCTGACCCTAGCCTTAGAGTTGATAATCTTTCCACGTACACATTAGTTTTTAATTCAATATCTAATAAACCGTTGCTTATAATATTCTGCAGTAAAGAGTCTCTTCATTTCTAGATTTTTTAGTATTTTTTTAAGCATTTTTTATACTTTTTTCAAAATTTCTTTTTTTTTCGAACTCGAACCGAACACACCCAAAAAGTTCGAAGTTCACGGACTTTCGAACTGCCAAAGTTCAGGTCGAACTCCGAACCGCTCATCTCTACTCTACACTATATACATAAGGGAATAATCATATTTATAAAACAGACATCAGGGAATAGGGCACAGAAAACACAAACACTCTGCGCACAGTTGATTTTTGGACGAATTATCGGCATTTCTGGAGCACCCGAAATTTTGAATCACTGTAATGTTATTTAATCGGTCTGATCCTAGTCCTATCCCTAACCATAACTCTTACCGTAACCCTTATACAAACATAAACCATAACTGTAATCATAACAGTAACCCTAACACAAACTGAAGCAGTAAGTCTAATGTTAACCTTAACCCTAAAAGTAACACAACCCCGGGACTGCCATATGTTTCCTAAGGCTAGGGTCAGACTAACGCATTTTTTGCGTTGTCCGTGAAAAAGTGCGTTCGAACGAATGGACGTATTTTTCACGGAATACGCGATAGCGGTCATACGATGCGCAGTTTCATCCGTGATTTTGTACGGATCATCAATAAAACACTTTTTGCGTCTGGACGTTATGTTGGCCGGACATTAGCAGCGTCTGACGTCTCCCAATCACGCACACACGCCGCTAGCGGACGCAGCGCACTCTGTACGTCAGTACTAGTGGTTTCACGTTCTCGAAAAAATGCGTTTGTTTGCCGCCTGCGTTGCGCGGCCGCACTTTTGTGCGACCGTACTTCGTATATTGCCCGTCATTGCCCGGCATCTGCTGCTAGCACGGCCGTGATTAAGTGCGGCTGCACGCGCGTTCGCACTGCCTCAGTCTGACCCTAGCCTAAAGGAGGACTCCCTCATGTCGCAGCACTTCAAAGAGTTCTGGTACATCCGCTGTCATGTCTGATGTGCTGGAAATTTAGGAGCCCATTTGTGAAAAACGTTTGTTTACAATAAACAAAATGAATTTCCGTTGCTCCAGAATAAGACTAGGAAAGTTATCTCGACCTTAACCACCTGAAAGTGCTTATGAACAGTGACATAATTTGAATGTGGTAGTGAAGGGGTTAAGACAGGGGTCAGCAAACATGGCTCCCTGATGTTTTGGGAACTACATCTCCCATGATGCTCAGTCACCCATTAGACTGACTGAGCCACTTGGGAAATGTAGTTCCCAAAACATCAGGGAGCCATGTTTGCTGACCCCTGGGTTAAGAAGACATGTCAAATATTCCTTTCTTTACTTTATCACATCCCTCCTTTTGACTAACGCGTTGTATCTCTAGGATACAAAATGGACAATACCCCTTGCAATGTGTCAAGAATGCATTTCTACCTTCTTGTGTAACTATCTCGCGCTCACTTCAAGCAATATCCCCATTCGAGCTAGCGTCTCACTAACGATTGTTCCCATGCATTTAATAACTCCCTTTGTCATTTCTTGTATGTTTTAGATCGCTGAGAAATATAATGTTGCTTTATAAATAATAATAATTAATTCTCAGACATAAATCATTAATCATAACAAATGCAAAGCTTCACCCCATCACCTTCTTTCATGCACAGTTCCTTCCCAATGAAAGCTTTTGCCAAGAAACCAATATTTATTTTTTCATGAACTAGATATTTCTGGAGACTCGGGTTCAAAGTTGTAGAAAAGAAAAGAAAATACAGTGTTAAAGACAATTCACAAACTGAGTTGCCTTATTTTCTCATGGAATTTCTGTCTTACAACAAAACACTGTTTATATATTACAATAAGTGAATCATTCTAATTATGGAATGTGCTCCAAGTAGTTGGACGAGTAGGCAATTTAAACATTCATTTAATTATAGCCTTGCTTGCTTTCTCGTAGCACAACATCCTGTGTTATTTCTTCATTATTATTAGTTTAAAGGAACACTACGAACAGTGAACCCACTGCAGCTTAATATAGTGGTTCTGGTGCAGGAAAATAGAAACTAATACAGTCTTCAGACTTTTCTACTCTGACAACATCTACAAGAATCTCCAGGACTTGAAATAGAGGAGTTCATCCTTAGATTTTCTAATCATCCTGCTTTTTTTAATTATTTTTTTATTTATTTTTTAAGACAAAAATTCTTCTTGGTTTGTGCATATTCACTAAATGGTAGCACTTCAAGACATTTAATGCACGTTTTGTCTATCCATTGGGTTAGACACGTTAATACTGTCAGGGAAGAGAGAACATCTCCAGAGAGGAGTGATAGCATTTGAAGTTCAATGAACCTCATTTCTGTTCATTCAGAGGAGCTCTCATTTGCAAATTACAGAGACATTTGCTAGAACTGCCCACATCATTTGTACAGGAATTCGTCCATTTCTGACTGCTTACACCACCTAGCAACTTATCCACTCTTTTGTTATCTCCCACCTGGACTACAGCAACGACCTCCTGACTGGCCTTCCTATCTCCCGCCTCTCCTCCCTGCAGTCCATCCTAAACACATCAGCCCGGCTTATCCATCTCACCAGCCACTCTGTCGCTCCTCTCTGTGAATCCCTTCACTGGCTCCCCATCCACAGCAGAATCAAATTCAAACTAGGGATGTGCACTGCTGAAAAATTTGTTTTGTTTAGTTTCGTTTCGTCATGTTTATAAATCATTACATTTTTGGAATTTCATAACTAATTTTGTTTCGTATTTCTTTTCGTTTCGAATCGATTTGAAATTTTGAATTGATTCAAATTTCATATATCAATTCGATAGTTGATATCAATTCGAATTTTGGATCACTAGATAAAACCCCAATTAATCAAATTTTGCTGTTAAAAGAAAAGCTAGGGTTAAATTTTAAGCTGTGTCACAGATTTAGTATTTGAGTCAAATTAAACAGTGAAACAAAATTAATTTGTTTCTTAAAGTCCTTTGCTGACTATTACTTGTATTGTATGTTAAGATCAATTCGATAGTTGATATGAATTTGATAGTTCATTTCAAATTTGATAGTTGATATCAGTTATTCAATTTTTTCTTTTATGATGATGACACAGTGTAAAACGAAATAAATTTGTTATATACCGTTTCGTTTCGAATTCGTATCGATTTGTTATTCGGAAGTACTTCCGAATACGAATTATCAAATTTCATTCCAAATTCTGAATTTTTCCGAAACGAATGCACATCTCTAATTCAAACTACTCATCCTGACCTACAAAACCCTCACTAACACCGCCCCTCACTACCTGTCCTCACTAATCACCAAATACACCTCAGCCCGTCCCCTACGATCCAACAATGACCTGCGCCTGGCATCCTCCATCATTACCTCTTCACATGCCAGACTGCAGGACTTTTCTTCTGCGGCGACGACCCTATGGAACGCGCTTCCTCACAATATCAGACTGTCCCCAAATCCGGCTTCATTTAAACGCTCCCTAAAGACCCTTCTATTTAGGGAAGCCTACCACCTGGCTCCGTAACAAGACATCCGACTGGCTCAAAAACGGTCCTCACCTCTCCCTGATTTAACTCATCACTGTAAGTCCTCCCCTCCTGTTTCCAAACCCCTCACCCATCTATATTGTAAGTACCCATGTGAATAGGGCCCTCATGTCCTCCTGTATCTTCTGGCAGCAATTCTGACCTGTCTCCTTTATGTGTTGTAGAATTGTCCTGTCTTTACCCATTGCATCATTGTACAGCGCTGTGGAATGGGTTGGCGCTTAATAAATAATAAATAATAATAATAAAAAAAAAATACACAACGTTTAAAATCATGCAAGACTCTATGCTGGCTGAGCCAGTAAACAGAGGGAAAATCGGTTGAAGCCATAAAGTTTTAGTGGATCTCTTCTCTCGGGTCAATTACTTCTTAGTCACTTTATTAACAGCGCAGCTTGTAATTGTAGAGAGTTTCTATAGAATACCAGTAGCGATGCTGCACTCTACCACTGGTATTCTCTCCTGGAGTCCGTATGGCTCCATGGAGACTTGCGCAAGACTTACATGAGATTGCATGTATGAGATCGCACAGGGCCAGTGAAAGATCATTGGATAACGATGTTTTTCATGTCCATTGGTTTGCAGAAAATAAGTGTTGAATATAATCCTCATCTTCTCTGAAGGATCAGAGGTGACTATTGGTATTTTTCCATATATTTTTGGTATTGGGAGCCAGCTGCAAATGAGAATGAGTGACCCTGGGATTGTTTCTTATTGTCTGGCTCACATTGCATTTGTGCTTCCTACGCCAAGTATAGGATGCTTCAATGTACAAGTAACCTGCTGTAGAGGGCTGGACTAGGACATGAGCAGTTTCCATTAACGAGTGGGGTCGTCATACTTAATGGCTCACTCGTTAATGTTAATGGCAGCCTTGGAATGGGGCCCACAGTATTTGGGAGGGTTATTCACACTCAATTGCTACTCAAAATTAAACTTAAGTGTTGGCTGCAGATCTGAAATGAGATCACAGAATGGTTTTGAAATGCATAAACATCTTGGCATGAAGCGGTGGATAGATCATTGTGATCTGTTTTTGTTGGAAACATCTCCTATGAGGCCAGAGGAGCAGCTGAAGGACATATTCTCAGAGGTGGGACCTGTGGTCAGCTTCAGCTTCTCTAGGACGAAGTCCAACGAGATTATTCATGCTGACAGACCTATAGATATTTTAGATAGCCCCACTATCTTGGACGCCAATGATCACTGGATCGATTTGGGCCAGTGGGTGCGCCATCTAAGACACCCTGAAGCGATGTCATTGAGCCCCGAGAGGCTCAGAAAAGTGTGAGTTGGATTATCCACTTTTTATTTATTTATTCGCTGTCTATTGGACTTCACTATTGTGTTTTATTTTTATTTTTTCCTAGAAACATCTATGGACGTTTAATGACTACTCACGTCATCTGTATAAAGTGAACAGTCTCCAATATTGTATGTATGAATGATTTTTGTACCCTATGACATATGAGCGCTGGGCACTCCTATTTTTTTATTTTAATTTCTGTTTGTTGATGTATAGGGGATTACATCTGTGTGCCTTAAGCGACATTGTTCACTAATTTTTGTTTGCTCCCTACGCTTTTTTCCTTTTTTGATTGGATCTTGGCATGAACAATGGGAAAATATGTCTGTTATTTGATATACCTTGTTTGATGAAGAAAATCGATCAAGGGAGTCATATTTCAGTTTTGAGACATTGTATGTTGGTGTTTTTTTGATTATCTCAGAAAGATAAAAAACAAATAGGAACACCATCTCCCTGCAAAAATAGTGGAGGAACTAAGGTCCCACCTATTTCCCCTCAGCCCGACCCATAGATAGACCCTATACTTTTAATAGTGAGATACTCTCAGCTTTCAAGTCATAGATCTTATTGAAATGCTCATAATTTGAGATGGGACTTCCTTGAGACACCTCTCAATTGTATTCTGGATCAAAAGAAAACAAGAAAGAGAAAGAGATTACGTCTGGTAGGTTTCCTCACCATTGGGGGTTTCCTGATGACCAGTGTGATACCATACGGAAGTGGACATTAATATCCATGTATATTCAATATATTTTTAATAAACACTTTGTATGTATTTAGTATACATTTAATTATTGGTTTTCAACATCCAATATCCCAGACCTACCACCAATATATAGAGGTCTTCATTGTCCTTTTCTGTATGGTATCACACTGGTCATCATCAGGAGACCCCAATGGTGAGGAAACCTACCAGGGGTAATATCCTGCTCTTTCTCTTCCTTATCTTCTTTTTTTAAATTTTTCGGGTTATCCCCGTTGACCAGTGTCTTGTTATTGTATGTGTTCTTTGAGAAATGTTTTACTTTTCTTTTTTATAGTATTTTGGATCAAGCATAGAGTTTTATTATACCTATCCAAATGTATGTACACAATCAACATGATTATGGCCAAGAAAGAGGATACAAAATCTCCCCAGGATAATATTACCTATGGAAATACCAATTTTCATATTCTGGCGAATTACGTTGTGAGAAATACAGCTACTGTGTAGAAATCAGGACGACACAAGCTTCTATTTTTGGTTAAATTAACTGTACTTAAGTGTAAATTTTGTCAACTAATAGTTTCCTTTTGTTGAATTCTTTTTTTTCAGTGCTGAAAACTAAACTAAAACTGTTAAGATGATTAAAACTATGACAAAAATCTGAAATCTACTGACATTTTCCTCGTCTAATATAGTGATGGACTGAACACCCCCGTGTTCAGTTCCCATTCGAAATGGAACACCTGAAAAAGTTTGACCGCAAACTCGAACACCATGCGAACACCATGCAAGTCAATGGGGCTCGAATGATCGAATATTAAGGTCCCCTCCAAGAGGGCATATATGCAAGATATTGGCCATAAAAGGTGTATGGGGGTCCAGGTACTGCCCTGGGGGACAAGAAGCAATGAATTTCTTTTAAAAAGTTTTTTACCCTTTCACTGCTGAGTGCTGAGCCATTCCACCGCTGTGCGCTGAGCTCATTTTTACCGCTTTTCCTCATGTTTAAAAAACGATTTTAAGCCATGGGAAATGTTTTATCGCCAACGAGTGGGAAATGTTTGACCTACAACGAGTGAGAAATGTTTGACCAACAACGAGTGGGAAATGTTTGACCAACAACGAGTGGGAAATGTTTGACCAACAATGAGTGGGAAATGTTTGACCAACAATGAGTGGGAAATGTTTGACCAACAACGAGTGGGAAATGTTTGACCAACAATGAGTGGGAATTGTTTGACCAACAATGAGTGGAAAATATTCCTGTGGGAAATAAACTGTTTATTATTATATTCTGCTTTAAAGAGTCCCTTTATTTTTAGATTTTTTAGGAGCTTTTAAGCATTTTTTGGAATTTTTTTGAAAACTGTTTTTTCAAACTTTCCTGCGAACATCCCGAAAAGTTCGAAGATCGCGAATTTCAATCAGCCGATGTTCGAATCGAACTTCGAACTGATTCGAACAGGCAGCCCATCCCTAGTCTAATATAAACTAAAGGAGAATAATAGGGAGCGACTAATTTTAATTTAATTTTAGTCATAGTCCTTTATGACTAAAACTAAATGGTGTTTTAGTTTCTTTAGTTAACAACTAAACCCTTGACGAAAATATATTGACATTTGACTAAAACTACGATGAAAAATATTGATATGTTCATGTTCATCAACTAAAAAACTAGACAAAAATATTAGAGAGGCACCTATTTTAATATGGTTTTAGTCATTTGCCTAAAACGCTATTTGTGTTTAGTCATCTTTTACTCGACTAAATTAACACAAACTATAACTTTAGTGAGGAGGTTGTGCCATCCAACAAAAAATGACAGGGGGGGTTGTTATTGTTGGTGGATTATCATCCTCATCATTTATATATCCTGCTCCAGCAGGTTTTGGGCTTTATTACATTTGTCGCGCAAACTTTAACGCGTGCGCAAAAATGCAATAACGCGAGGGGCAAAACCATTTGCGGTGAACGTCGTATTACAATGTCCGCGTAAAAAATGCGCGTTACAATCTACCGCGGGTGAACCTGTGCGAACGCTGCGTGAGCGTACTGTACTGCGCGCGTTCTATACGTAACATTGTGAGCGCAAATGCGTTTGTGCGCTGGTACACGGATGTATTACAATCTATGCGCACAGCGTTTGCGCACATAATTTTAACGTCTTTGAAAAGCTGGTGTTAATGGCAAATCTGAACGTCCTGGCCAAACCAAATACACAGCCCAAAAATAAAAACACAGCACAGTATAGTTACACATTCTACACATACCCAAACAATAAAAATTAGAAGTTGTGCGTGTTTTTTTTATTGATGCAGCATATATGCGCAGATTGATTTTGACAGGCGCAAAAACCTAACGGGAGACAATTGTGGTTCTTAATTCTGATTGTCTGAATCGCGTGAAAAAACATTCCGCACACCGATTTCTGCGCGCAACGTTAACGCGTCTTTTTTACGCGTGTTATTTTTTGACGGATGAAAAAATTCACTCGGATTGTAATACCAGCGTTAATTTACGCGCGTTAACATTTAACGCTTCGCGCACAAATTAGCGCGCTGTGCGAGTGTTTTTGCTCAGAGAATGTAATAGAGTCCTTTATGTTTAAATTGATACTTCATAACAATTCAATGGGTGCCAGACAAAATCCCTACAGCCAGCTTCCCTAATGCCAACATCCCGACAGCCAACTTCCAGACAGGACAACTGCCGGACATCCCAACTTCCCTTCATGGCCAACTTCCAGACATTCAAAATCTCAGTGGCTAACCCTAATACTAACACCCTAACCCTAGGTTTAGGGGGGTTAGGGTTAGGTTTAGGGGGGTTAGGGTTAGTGCTAGATTTAGGGGGTTAGTGCTAGATTTAGGGGGTTAGGGCTAGGTTTAGGGGGTTAGGGTGAGGGCTAGGTTTAGGGGGGTTAGGGCTAGGTTTAGGGGGTTAGGGTTAGGGCTAGGTTTAGGGGGGTTAGGGCCAGGTTTAGGGGGGTTATGATTAGGGCCAGGTTTAGGGGGTTTTAGGGATAGGTTTAGGTGGTTAGATTTAGGGGGGTTAGGTTTAGGGGGTTAGGGTTAGGGATAGATTTAGGGGGTTAGGGTTAGATTTAGGGGGTTAGGGTTAGGGCTAGATTTAGGGGGGTTAGGGTTAGGGCTAGATTTAGGGTGGTTAGGTTTAGGGCTAGGTTTAGGGGTTAGGGTTAGGGCTAGGTTTAGTGGAGTTAGGGTTAAGGATAGGTTTAGGGGGTTAGGGCTAGGTTTATGGGGGTTAGGGAGTTGGGTTCGGGTTAGCCGCTGGGATTCTAGATGTCTGAAAGTTGTCCGTCAGGGAGTTGTCTGTGTAGGGAAGTTGGCCGTGTAGGGAAGTTGGCGGTCAGGGAGTTGTCTTTGTAGGGAAGTTGGCCGTGTAGGGAAGTTGTCCGTCAGGGAGTTGTCTGTGTAGGGAAGTTGACCGTCGGGATTTTGGCATTAGGGAACCTGGTTGTAGGGATTTCGACCCAAACCCAGATTCAACGTATAGGATACGTAAAACAACATGGAAAGCTGAGTGGTTTCACTCAAATATATCTTGTATTATTACTCCTACTGTAGTCTAGAAATTACGTTCTAGTTTAAGAAAGCTATCATCCAACATGTCATTGTGAATAATACCGCACTGTGTACATTGCCTTCCTTTTTGGCTCGAGTTTTGTCACTTTCTCTATCTCTTTTTTTTCTTTACCTCACACAAAGATAGTTATTTAAACTTTGAAAACCTTCCTCCCCTTTTGCTTCTGGGTCTTTTGTTACCAGGACCTCGCACATCTTTGAGGCTTGTTCCAGCTGATTTACTGAGAAAGGTCATTTTTGTTTGACTACTCAACACTTTCCTAATAAAGGCATTCAAAGTCTGCCAAAAAACACAGAGACGGAACTCGGCTCGAACCGATTCTCCTCCGTTATTTTGAAAGGTATGCAGGAGCGAAACAAAACTTTCTTTTTCTTTTGTTTCTGTCCATGCCGGAATTACACAAACCTCTGTCTTGTTTGCCTCTTGTTTTAATGAAAATTTCCAATAATGTTGTTTGTCTCCCAGTTAATGAGCGTAACATTTGAATCGAAGTCAACGCCGCGTCCGCAGTCTGTCCGATCGCAGCCCCCGAGGATTTGTTTTCCAATTCAGAAAATCTGTTGGACAATTAAAAGAAGATAAAAAGCCAAATGGCCAACTGCACTTGATTCCTCAACCTGCCCGGACGAGCAATAAAACAAAATAATAGTGAGTAAATTGGTTTTCTACAAGGAGTAAGGCGCCAACTACCTAACGGGAGATTGATTTGGGTATAATTCAGTACGCTAACGGTTGTTGCTGGCTGTAAATTATAGAAAAACGGCAACTTGAAAATCTATGCCAACTGGTATTATTATTCAAACAACTGCTGCAAGCAGAATTATGACTCCAACTTCTTTTTTTATGAATAAATAAATATTCTTTATACACACCTCTCGACTGTTTGGTATGCTGCTACAAAATGCGGAACTTAATTTACTGTTTCCGAAATGTACTTTTATTACTTTTACCTTGTTATAAAGTAAACTGCATTGTTATATCAAATGAAAAACAGATATCTAACTAAGAACTGGCAGAGAACTGCAAATTAAAGTAAATTTACCACATGGACACTGGAGTCGGAAAAATACATACAGGGTTATTCAGAGAAAGGTGAAAACCAGGAGAATTGTCAGGAGAAGAGAACAATCTAGACCACATAGCCGATTTGAAAAGTGAAATAAATAAAATAATTTTTCTGGTTTGGCTATTTTGACCTAGAATTTTCACTTCTCCAGTAATTCTCCTGGTTTTCACCTTTCTCTGAATAACCCTGTTAGTCTAAAATGATAAAATCCAGTTGCAATCCTCTACTATTTCAACACCATCAGCTGTACTAGGAGTTGAATTAAGTCATATTGTTGAGGTCTCTCTCACTGCTCCTGAGTGCAATGTGTTGGAACCAACTTGCTGGTGTTCACTGGCTTGGTGATTACCACCACCTGATGTTTTTTTTTGAGAAAGGATTTTACCAGGAAGGATACATTGAAATTTCTCTCGTTTTCAAGTATGTCCTGAGTGGCGAGTATGTACCGTTAGGTGTCTTGCCAAGGACACTTACTGGAGAGGTTGCTCGCTGGGATCGAACCCATGACTCCACAGGCTCTCTCCATGCAGAGCAGTGATGTTACCCAGGGCAGCCATCAGAAATGATGGGGCCCCTTACTAAACCTCACGAAGGGCCCCCCCCCTCAACCTCTAACAGCTTTTCTCCCCCTTCAAAAAAAAGGACATAACATAGCACCACAGCAATAAAACTCCCTGTAATGTGCAGTGTGTATTAGCTTATCACAGTATCCACAGCAATAAAACTCACAGTAATGAGCGGTGTGTCTGAACATATCACAGAATCCACAGCAATAAATCTCACAGAAACGGGCTGTGTATGATGGCCTTTGGGTCTGGGTCTGGGCCCTGGGACTGGGCCTTGGGGTCTGGTCCCTGAGGTCTGGGCCCTGGGGTCTAGCCTGGGCCCTGGTCTCTGGGTCTGGTCCCTGGGCCTTGGGGTCTGGGTCCTAGGGTCTGGGCCCTGGGTCTAGGTCTTGGGGTCTGGGCCTAGGGGGTCTGGGCCCAGGGTCTGGGCCCAGGGTCTGGGCCTAGGGGGTCTGGGCCCAGGGTCTGGGCCTAGGGGGTCTGGGCCCAGGGTCTGGGCCTTGGGTCCTGGGTTTGGGCCTAGGGGTCTGGGCCCTGGGTCTGGGCCCTGGGGGTCTGGGCCCAGGGGGTCTGGGCCCTGGTGTCTGGGCCCTGGGTCTGGGCCTTGGGGTCTGGGCCCAGGGTCTGGGCCTTGGGTCCTGGGTTTGGGCCTAGGGGTCTGGGCCTTGGGTCCTGGGTTTGGGCCTAGGGGTCTGGGCCTTGGGTCCTGGGTTTGGGCCTAGGGGTCTGGGCCCTGGGTTTGGGCCTAGGGGGTCTGGGCCCTGGGTCTGGGCCCTGGGTCTGGGCCTTGGGTCTGGGCCTTGGGTCTGGGCCTTAGGGTCTGGGCCTTGGGTCTGGGCCTTGGGGTTTGGGCCCAGGGGTCTGGGCCTAGGGGGTCTGGGCCCAGGGTCTGGGCTTTGGGTCCTGGGTTTGGGCCTAGGGGTCTGGGCCCTGGGTCTGGGCCCAGGGGGTCTGGGCCCAGGGTCTGGGCCCTGGGCCCTAGTGTCTGGGCCCTGGGTCTGGGCCTTGGGGTCTGGGCCCTGGGTTTGGGCTTAGGGGTCTGGGCCCTGGGTCTGGGCCCTGGGTTTGGGCCTAGGGGGTCTGGGTCTGGGCCTTGGGTCCTGGGTTTGGGCCTAGGGGTCTGGGCCCTGGGTTTGGGCCTAGGGGGTCTGGGCCCTGGGTCTGGGCCCTGGGTCTGGGCCTAGGGGTCTGGGCCCTGGGCCCAGGGGTCTGGGCCTAGGGGTCTGGGCCCAGGGGTCTGGGCCCTGGGTCTGGGCCCTGGGTCTGGGCCCTAGGGTCTGGGCCCTGGGTCTGGGCCTTAGGGTTTGGGCCTAGGGGGTCTGGGCCCAGGGTCTGGGCCCAGGGGTCTGGGCCCAGGGGTCTGGCCTTGGGTCCTGGGTTTGGCCTAGGGGTCTGGGCCCTGGGTCTGGGCCCTGGGGGTCTGGGCCCTGGGGGTCTGGGCCCTGGGGGTCTGGGCCTGGGTCTGGGCCCTGGGGGTCTGGGCCCAGGGTCTGGGCCTTGGGGTCTGGGCCCTGGGTTTGGGCCTAGGGGTTTGGGCCCAGGGTCTGGGCCTTGGTCCTGGGTTTGGGCCTAGGGGTCTGGGCCCAGGGTCTGGGCCTTGGGTCCTGGGTTTGGGCCTAGGGGCCTGGGCCCCGGGTCTGGGCCTTGGGTCCTGGGTTTGGGCCTAGGGGGTCTGGCCCTGGGTTTGGGCCTAGGGGGTCTGGGCCCTGGGCCCTAGTGTCTGGGCCCTGGGTCTGGGGTCTGGACCCTGGGTCTGTATTTGGGCTTTGGGGTCTGGGCCTTGGGGTCTGGGCCCAGGGTTTGGGCCTAGGGGTCTGGGGTCTGGGTTTGGGCCTAGGGGTCTGGGCCCTGGGTCTGGGCCCTGGGTTTGGGCCTAGGGGTCTGGGCCCTGGGTCTTAGGGTCTGGGCCCTAGGGTCTGGGCCCTGGGTTTGGGCCTAGGGGGTCTGGGCCCTGGGTCTGGGCCTTAGGGTTTGGGCCTAGGGGGTCTGGGCCTTGGGTCCTGGGTTTGGGCCTAGGGGTCTGGGCCCTGGGTCTGAGCCTAGGGGTCTGGGTCCTGGGTTTGGGCCTAGGGGGTCTGGGCCCTGGGTCTTAGGGTCTGGGCCCTGGCTCACCACTCGCTGTCTTCTATCTTCTTTTCTTCTGTCTTCAGCTCTTCTTTTCTTCACCTTTTCTTTAATCTTCTTCTCTTCTTTCATTGAGTCCGATACCGGAGCTGTTAAAGGGCGACGCCGCTGCCGTCGGGGGCCCGGGATCCTCCCCCCAGGCCCCGGCGGCCCGGGCCCCCACCGGGCCCGGGCCCCTTACGGCAGTATTGGGCGTAATGCCCTGATGGCGGCCCTGATGTTACCTCTACTCCATCCAGCCGGTACGATGTTGACAGCTGCTCGACTGTTGACCAAGTATTCTACACTGGTCATCAGTGTTGTCAGAAGATGGTGATGGTATGAGATAGGCCACTGGCAATCCCAACTTTATAAACTCACAGTTCCACATACTTCTTGCTCTGTTGAAGACCAATGGGGTGTTTTCTTGAGTTTTCCTCCCCTGTTACTGTCATACTTTTAGACATTTACTTGCCCTACTGTTGATGATTTTTTTCCCCCTGCCCTGACCTTTTGCTTTTTCTCTTCTTATGAATTTCCTCCTTTTAGACATTTTTTTGCCCTACTGTTCATGAACGCTTTACCCTTCCCTGACCTTTTCGGATTTCACTTGACCTCAACGTCTGGACTACACGGTTGCGGGATCTGCACCGGCGCTTTCTCATTTCTTGTATATCTGAACTTTGTATCTGAACTTTGTATCTGGGACTCTCCACTCACCTTGAGGTCTATCTCACTTGCTTACCCCATTTTGGGATCCCTTAAAACCTAGTATCTTGACATAGATATTGTATATAAGTTAACATTTAAATTAAGAAAACTTAACTAATGGCCTGTATTGCCTTAAATAGCATAAAATATGGACAACTAGACTAAAACTGTTAATCAAGGTTATGTCAAGGTTATGACACACCTGCACATTAAAGTCACTAGGAGGTCGTACTAACATCATGCTGTAATAAAGCAAGCAAGGCAATCAGTGAAGAGATTAAAGGTGATTAGCGTATGCCTCAATGCAGTTATCCTTGATTAGGCTTTCCTCTAGAACTCAGAAGAACTTTGTTTTTTCAAATGTTAAACTTGAAACACCAATGGCCCGTTTACCAAGGAATGGCGTTAGTTGACCTTTTCATTATCCTATGTAAACACCACCTATAATGTATAATAGGGCATTTAATATTTTGCGAGCAGAGTGCTCTGTATGTTCGATGAACATTATAAACTGTGTGTGGTCTGAGTAAAATTGCTGCTTCCTTTCATTAGACCTTGTAAAACAGGTCTCCGTTTATATACAGTCTCGTGTTTGATTACATTTGAAAAGTCTGTGTGCTTTGAGCAGGTTTAATCTACGTTGTGTGATATGAAAAGGCCATTAAGGTTTTGAGATTTGGTTTATATTGTGTTGGAAACAATGAGAGACATTCTTTACCTAGTCATCAATGAGAAGGCACTGCTGAAGAAAACGGATCTGACTTCATATATTATCTAACCGTTTGGCATTTTATTCCAATGCGTTATGCTCTGTCAAACATTTTACTGTCATGCAGATTTACGAGAGAGATGTTGGACTGTTAATGTATCCTTAGGATTATTTCTAGTAGAATGGCAGCATTGAATCTATGATTAATACGGTGACAACCATTGCGTATGCTCTCAACAGCCTGCTGCAGTACAAGTTGAGCAACCCCGATCCGAAATATTCAGGAGCACAAACATTTCCGGATTTTTCTGTTTTTCTGTTTTTTATGCCAGGGGTGAGGAGAGACATAGCAAAGGGTCATGTGGCACCCACTGCACAGTGCCAGTGATGGACTTGTTGGGACACACAACACAATGACCGCATGAACATAGTGAGAAGCATCAGTGTGCTCCTTGCTGGTGCTGCGCAGCATGGCTCATGTTGGTGCTGTACAGCATTTCTCAACTCATCCCTCTCTGGCGCTGAGGAACATACTCCTGTGCCAGAAGAGCAAAGGGACGGTGGAGGGCATGGCAGGAGTGACAGTAAGGTAACCCATGTGAAAGGCGTGTTTTTTGCCGTAACCTTGGGTACCTTGTGTTTTGTGCGGTTTGTCAAAATTTCTCTTACGCCATTTGATGCTTATATAACCTTCTTGTTTGGCCTTATTTACATCGGTTTAAGTGTCAGAAAAGCTTTTTTCAGTGCGGAAGGAACGTCCGTGAGAGTGTCTCGTGTGTGGCCACCTCGCAGAGCTCACTTAGTTTGGTGTTCTCTAAATAGATTAACCATTCAACCTTCTCTATGGGGATTTCCCTGCCTTCAAACAGGCACTCTGCTTGCTGTCAGTTTGCCAAAATTTGGTGAAATCTGGCGAACTGCGTGCTCTCTGAATAGCCGAATGGCCCCGAAATGACAACGTATGGCGTAACTCCCCTGTTCGGTGACATTTCGGGCCAGATCCTCTCTCTCTGAATAACCCCTGAACAGTATGTATTTTTTTTGCAAAAAGTTACTATCCATACTTAATTTTAAAGGTTTGTTTCTCAAATTAGGGTTAAGAAATCGGACTCTGAATTGAAAATGTAGTCTCCAGCGCTGAGCACAGGATAGCTCTGGACCACGTGAACACATTTTCTTTTTCCTGTATTATACAGTTATGTTCTATAACAGAATTACAGCTTCGAATTCTGTTATTAATATCCCCATTGTTCTATTTTTTTTTTGAGTCTGCGTTAATATACTGCGTACGGACCTAATTATAAAACTGTAAGGTGTTGGATATTTAGGAAATCACTATTATTTTTCAAGTTGTTCTTTGGCTACACCGCACTTCCTTTTCTTTTATTCTTCATTCCGCCCAACAGAACTGAAGACTTCCTGTTGTATTTGGCTGCCGCAGTTTGTCTAGGTCATGGACCTTGATCCCTTTCCCTTTCTTTGGTGATGTTTGTATAATGAAATGATCAGGCTAGATGAGTCACTTTCTTATTGTGCACCACATGGGTTCTTACAAGTTTGATATTATGAATTCAGTTTTCTGGTTTCTATTTGAATCATGGTCTCCATAGTTTGTCCACTATGGTATATAGTCCTGGCATGAAACCAGTTTGTCCATCTTTAATTATTTTTTAGCTCAAAATTGGATTAATCTAATTTTTATAAGTCTTTCTGTGATTTAATTTCTTTATGTAGGGTGGCATAATTCATCTTTCGTTTTCTTGGGAAGGCACGTATTAAAAATACATTGTAGGCAAGGTGACCACTCAATCAAAACTGAGTTGCCACAGTGCCCTTAAGATCCTCACCCCACTAGTATTATTTTGGGGAAATGTACTTTAAGAGGGCTGATACAGCCCTCTGAGTGCAAGGGCATAACTCCTCCCAATATATCACATCAGCGAGGGGCATCAGGACCAAGAAGTGGATACCTACATTGTTCCCCCTTAGTAGCATCCAATAGACTTTCTAGACATTTGCTGGACTATCCAGTCCTGCCGAGGCCATGTGACATGCTCCGGCTTGCAGAAAGCTGACAGCTTGATATGTTCAGAGGACTGGATAGCCAGTTCTTCACTGGAAAGAAGGTACATTTTAAAATGATCTTAAGGGGGTAAAAACAGGAAGGGCATTGTGGAGGGAGTACTACTGTTATTCTTCCGTAGAAGTCATCTTTGACTATTTGCTTTTTTTCGTTGTTCCACCATTGTCTTCAACAGTGTTGAATATACTTTGGCAGTTTTAAAGTGGGCTTCTTCAATGAACTTCTACCAAAACAACTATAAAAACAATGCTGAACAAATTTGGCATAAACTATGATGGAAACATGGTGAAAACCATGGTGAACGTAAGGGTAAACAACTCTGAAAAACTTTGGTGGAAACCACAGTGAAAACAAATGTGTAACCTAGTGTAGAACGGATCTACCATAGCTCAACGTAGAAGTAGATCCACCCTCTAACTTATCTGAGGACGATTGATGGAATAGATTCATTAGGCTTTCTTGAAGCCCACCCCCCCTGATTAATATTGTTTAATGGTTTAAAAATAGTTTTAACATTACAAAAGCTAAATAAATTCAGGGACTCCCTTAACATGAGCTTGGTCAGGGGAAAATCGTATGGAATGGAGTGAAAATTTCAGATTACAATGCCACTTTAAGATTTACCTTTGAGAGACTGCTTCAGAGTAAATGTTGTTATTAAATAACCGCAGAAATATCAAAGGGCAGATTGCATGGATAATGTACTCAAATAACAGTCAAGGACACCTTATAATTATTGTTATTTGTTATTGTGAAGAATAGAAATAAAGAAATACCTGCATTAAAACAAACTTGATGACTTGCGTATTCACATTATTACCAAGCGATGACGTTTGTGAGTGGATCTTTCCTAAATTTCACCTGGCTTCCCCATATCATGTGCCAAGCTACAAAATATGTCAACAAGAGGAGACAGTGGTTACACATTTTGTTTCAAATATGATTTTTTCCTAATCTGTGAACCTGGGAATTAATTTACAGTTTTTAGCAGATGCTTTTAGCAGAATAATGGAAACCAGTATACCATTTGGCACAATTCTCTCTAATAAATAAATGCCATCTTTTTTGGATGGCTTTCCTTTGGTCACCAGAAATGAGGTCACCAACTTCTACCAATGGTTGAAACAGTGGATTAAGGAGGGAATAATTTGAAGAGTAGAAACTGAAGGAGAGGATTTGATCAGTCTAGATTTCATAGGAGTGTTCACTCAGATATGGAGACAGATGTTTGTGCAACCTTTATTTGGTTAAAATCAATACATTGTTGGTAGATAAATCTGTATGTATGCTCAAGGTTTGATAGTGCACAATCTAATGAAACCATCAACAGTTAGCAGGAAGGAAAGAGCTAATCGAGAGAACTTGGGGGCTCCCAAGAAACCCACCTGCTCAAGACACCTAATGGCCTGCAAGGATGGGGGGTACTTTCCCTCTGATATAACCCAACTGTGGCAAGTGGTTGAGGGGTTAAATCAGAGCAATTCATTTTTAACATGAAAAAAAACTTCTGCCAATTGGTGCCGGATTGCAGAGTGGTGCCTAAGGGGTTAAAGAGAGGCATCGCTGGAAAGGACAGACTGTGACCTTTCCAGCGATGCCTCTCTCTTCTTCTATATGTTCTCCCGATTGGGAGGGAGAGGGGTCCGAAGGACACCAATCCCCTTTTCAGGCACTCTTCCAGTTCTGCCGGGGGTGTACCTGAAACTGACAACATTGCACCCGTCACGATTTATTTATTTATTTATTTATAAAGGATTTTACCAGGAAGGATACATTGAGATGTCAGTGCCCCGGGAGGGGGCATTAAAGTGGGGTCTGACTTCAAGGAAGTCAGACCACCATGTGACCCCGGACAGAGAGGTAAGTATAGGGAGGAAAACGCCGCTGACTGGACTACTTGTGGGGATGTCCTCCGCATACAGCAGGGACACTCCATGACATCCCCCACACGTCGTCCACTGCGAAAGGGTTAAAAAAAATTATGGACAATATATATATTTTTTCCCTTAAATATCTGATGATTCAATTGTAAACATATGGCTCCTGACGAATTCCAATAAATGGCCCCTTATTGATAAATGTTGTACCAGAAAAAACAGATAATTTATGTGAAATTAGACTTAATTAATCCATGTTCATAACCCTAACCCTAAAAACAACCCAAAGTCTGAAAATAACCGCTGATTCTTTGGACTTTAAAGGTTAGGGTTAGTTTTAGATTTTTAAATTTTAAATCCCTTTAAAAAAAATTCCGAATTTGGAATATCGATAAATTTGAATTTAACCACTAAAATCTTAATTACCATTAAAAAGTATGGCTGTGATTGCCGATAATTGAGCTGAATTTTTTTACTGAAATTGAACTCCTAAACCAAAAAAAAAGCTGAATTTTGGCCAAAAAAGCTGCCTGTGTTACACAATAGAATGAAGACATCTTTTCCTTGGATAATGTATCATGGATTAATTTACCTAAAAACACCTTAAATTCTTCATGCTTCTTCTGTTCAAGCCACATTGACATGGGCTCTTAATGTGGTACTTTACTTGTTTACGAATTTCAACCAGAGGCTATTTTGAGAAGAAGGTTGAACTTTGCCCACCTAAGAAGTTTATTTTCCAAAGTTTGGTTTCTTTAAAAGCGGAAAGGTTAGGGTAACCTCACAAAGCCCCCCAGAACGAATTTCTGAGACAAAAAAAAAAGAAGAAGAAACACTGAGGTTTGTAACCGCTGTCTCTATTGCTTCTTTAAATATTAGTTTTCCGAGGTGTTCCCGAGCAGCACGCTCCCCATAGTCTCAGGAAATAGATGTTCACTATAATAGGTTCCATCACCTTAATCGACTTTCGCCTGAAAAAACCGAGCCAAATCCACCAATTTTTATTTTATCTATGTATCTTTTTTTAATATATCTAACATATACTTAACTCTTATATACAAACATTATGATACGTCGTTTCGGGAAAATACCGGGATAATTAAAACGCTTGAAAGTACGTCGGCCGTCATTTTCAAAAAGGGGTCAGTGTGTTCAAAGCCACCAGTATGTGCCGTGATTGACATTAAAAGCCCGAGATATTTATAAAGGTTTGTTTGCATCGGAGCCCACAGCACTGCGAATCGGAATGAAATAGCAAAAAGATGAAAGGTCACTTCAACCTATCAACTGGAAAGAGCCTCGGCGAAGTGTGTAGTCGAGTGCTGGATAATGTATTTGTTTAGTATATGTAAGTATGCAGCTTTTATTCTGGTTCACCAACTGAACCGAAGGAGCCATGTTGATTAACGCAGCGGTTTAACAAAAGTACATAAACAGCCTACACTAAAATACTCATAAAAAATAATATCTAATCTATGATATGACTCTTCGATATGAAAAGCGTTAAAAAAAATGTTTATTTTTATGGGAATGATAAATGTTCATATACATATGTGTATATTTTTTTTGTTGAGAACCTCTTTGTGCAGTTCTTCCTGACATGTAAAAATGAGATAAATGAGAGAATAATAAATAATAGAAAACACATTTCTATAGATAAGACCTGCAGCAATAATGCTGGCCCGTGAATTTTTTTTAAAAAAATAATTAATTAACCCTTTCACTGCTGAGGACGTGTGGGGAACGTCCTTATTGACTCCTAAGGAAAGATGGGGTGGAGATAGGGGTTTGTTTGAACCCCGATATCTCCCGACTGTTTTCAGCTAGCAGGGTCATGTTTGATATCATTAGAAAGGCCAGAGCATGGCCTTTCCAATGATACCAAACATGACCATGTTTAAAGTAAAGAAACAAAATAACAACAATAATAGTAAAAAGAGAAAAAAAATTAAAACGTGAAATGGCTCAGCAGTGAAGGGGTTAAGGGCCTTATTCCCTCCCTAACGCTAAAATGGGGACGCTAATGTAGCATCCCCATTTTAGCGTTAGATCCCAGGGCAGGCGCTACTCCAGCACCTTGGCCGGAATGAGGCGCTACACTCGGGGGATACTCGTGGTAGCACTTCCTCGCTGCTGCGAGTATCACCTCCTGGAATCCATAGGACTCCATGGAAAGGTTTGCACTGCCGGGCCGCGAGCCCTGCGTGATCTCGTGAGATCTCGCAGTGGCACGGAGTAATCGCGGAGGGAGACTGGGGATTATTCTTCCCGAGTCTCACTCTGCTCCCGGCGGCCAGAAGCTGCCGATCGGGCTACCGTTCTTGCAACGGGATGAGAGGTAAGTATCTGATTTCCTGGGAGGTTTAGGGGGTGCTAAATGCTTCTGAAAAACTGGAATCAAGTAGAACCAGGTTTTAGGTGTCGCTAAATTTTTGACTAAAGCATCAGTGCAGTAATTAGAGCTAGCACTTTGCAATACCTTACTTATCCTAACACTAATAAATGATTGCGCTCCCCATGTGAAGTATAGGATGTGCAAAGTACAGTAAGCTTGCGCAAGCTAGTGCAATCAGCGATGTGCTAAAGGATTTTGCAGGTGTTTAGCATTAGGAAGGTAATATGGGTGGCATGCGTTAAAGTCAATTATCCTGGCTTTATCGCTTACTCATCCGGAAGCTACAGTTAGCGTTCACTAGGGAATGGAGCCCTAAATATTTTGAGTGAAAATTTTTAAATTTCATTAAATGTTTTTAAACAAAATATATATATATATATTAATGGTTGGTTATTATCTGTTCAACCATTTAACCCCATTCACACTCAAAGTCGAGTTATCTCGATTTTGCATTGTAATCCATTGAAAAGCAATCATTATGATATAGGCTTGTGCACCGATTTTTTTTTTTTTCGGTTCGATTCGATTTGTTCGGATGTTTAAACTTCTCGATTCGGCTCGTTTCGACCGATTTCTGTTTCGATTCGGTTCGGTTCGGATCGTTTTTCGTGTACATTTTTTTTTCGGAATATCGACCATTTTTCGTGTTTTCGGGTCACTTTGCTCGTTTTTTGTATTGACTTTTCGGAAATTTCGGAAATTTTCGTTTTTTCAGAACGTCTGTTCTCCTCGTTTCAAAGTGTCTACGATAATTCTGGCGATTCTATCGTGTTTTTTTTTATTAAATAAAGATCCTTTTTTTCTTATGAATAATTGAATATACATTTCACAACTTTATTTAATCATATTAAAATGGTATGAAAGCCAAGGAACAAAAAAAATGAACAAAACGATTTAAAAAATGCTAAACTGACCCGAATGCCACAAGAAACAAGTGATACGCATTTACAAATACAAAATTTACAGAATCAGCGATATAACCGATAATAGTTAAATATACGATGTCCAGAATTACCGAAATGGAACCGAAATCACGAATGGAACCGAAATCATGAATAGAGCAAAAATAAATTTCGATTTGACACATTTCAAGTCCATTCGAAAATTCCGAAATTTTTCGTTTCGGCTCGGAAAACTTTTCGGATCTATCGGTTTTCGGGTCCGATCCGATTCGGAAATTCGGCCGAATCTGAAAACACGAATCGGGAAATTTCGTGAAAATTCCGAAATTCCGAAACCCGAAATGCACATCCCTATTATGATATCAAAACCCAATTTTCACACATTTTTAAAGCCAGATTAGTGTGCTCCATGTGGAGAAACAAATTCCAATGTCTCATCTATTTCCAGAGAGATAAAACAAGCTGCATGTAGAAAGCCCAAACCTCACTGTAACAAAAAGTTCAAATAGATTACTGCTGCATTACAACTGCCGGGAGATGACACAATACAGGGAGAACTCTGGGGCCACTCACTGCTGTACAGGGATAAGATTCAGGGGGTTAAAATGACTGAAACTCGATGAACAGTACAGATACAAGTTGTTACTGTAATTTCCATATACAGACATTATGCAGCACATACAAATATTATTTTTATATTCTATTGGTATTTTTGGAAGCTGCATTGCTAATAATCTCATTATGATCCTACAAATCCTCATAAGCAGAATATCCGACCATGCATTTTTATCATTTGTGTTTTTCACAATTACAGTATTTGACATAAAGGTCGTTTCTGAATGTTTGCTGATAATGCAGATTCCATGTGAAACTGTGTAAGATAAAGGACACCACATTGTGTTCAGAATCTTTCATTCCAATAATATTTCTGTAGTGGATAAACAAATACAAGAAATATTAAAAATGAGCGAATTTACATTATTTAATTTTTTTTTAACCATCTCAGAACAACAATCACTGTGTAAAAGTTCTATTTTGCATATATTTAATTGTTAACGTTGTATCCTTCAAAGTTATGCTAAAAAACATTTCAGCAAAAAAATAGCTTGGTCATAATTGGGGTTAATGCCACATTTGATGTCATCTTCTGTTTTACTATGCCATTTCTGCAATCACATGAAAACATAAAATATATATTTTTTTAATAACTAAACTAATAATAATAATAATAATAAAAACATATATACAAGCAACTACATGAATAGAAAATGTTGCCGACATTTCGGTGCTCTCTCGTTCCCCACGCTTCCCTGCACTTCTGGGAATCAAAGTTCACCAC
The DNA here is from genome assembly GCA_009667805.1 of Leptobrachium leishanense. NCBI lineage: Eukaryota > Metazoa > Chordata > Amphibia > Anura > Megophryidae > Leptobrachium > Leptobrachium leishanense. The sequence goes on along the minus strand of CM019069.1, from coordinate 132,156,876 downwards.
CCTGCGGTGAATTCAGCATTCACATCAGGGTCCCTGAAGTGCAGGGAAAACCTGCCGAACACCCACTGAAAACTCACCGTACACTCACCGAAAACGCACCGAAAACACAGCAAAAACAACGCTGAACATATTGGAAAAAGCCGACGAACTGCCGATCACAGCTTAGACCAGCCACCGGAAAAAGCCGACAAGCTGACGAACGGGGTAAAAAAAAACCACAATGCGATTGAAAGAGTCGAAAAAAACTACTGAATGAAAATGTCTGGAATTAACATATAAGATCCTATGAATGATAAAAGGGTCTGTACAGAAAAAATAAAAAACGCTTTTTAAAAAAGCCCAATAAATTCATAAAAATGCCTAAAAGATCCTAAAAAATCTATAAATAAAGAGACTTTTTACTGCAAATTAAAATAATAAATGGTTTGTTAGATATTGAATAAAAACAAGAACATTTTTAACATTGAAACCTATGGGAATCGCCTGAATAAATCTGCCGAATGAAACCACCGAACAGCAGGGAAGTTTGACAACTTTTCACTGCTGTTCGTGTGTTCTCTGAAAAGATTAACCTTTGTTTTTCTATAGGGATTTCACTGCCGTCAAACAGGCACCGTACCTGCAGGCAATTCGCCAAAATCTGGCGAACTGCCTGCTCTTTGAATAGCCGAATGGTCCTGAAATGTCACTGTACGGGGAAATTCAATGTTCGACTTTGTTCGTGGCATTTCGGGGCCAGATCGTCTCTCTCCGAATAACCCCTATAGAGTAATATTGCCTCGTGATCAATATCATTTTGTTTAAGTGGCCACTCACATAGTTGAACTGGATAAAGCGCCCTTCATCCCAAATGAAATCCACTCTCCCTTATGTTGACCGCACAGAAGGTAGAACGATCCGCAATGATGTATATGTAAAAAAGTAGGGGTGCAAATAATAATGCAGACCTACAGATATTGATCTAAAAAGACAGATATTTATGGCACTCACAAAAATATGATAAAAAGTAATAATAAGAATTATTACTCCTGATGAAGTCAAAGTAATGACGAAACACATTGAGCTGGGACTGCAACCTCCATTGAGAATTCCATCTAGACGGGCTGGACAGATGGTTTTATATGATATGCCTACTTTTATCATATTTCTGTGAGTGCCATAAATATCTGGCTTTTTACGGTAGATCAATATCTGTTGGCCTGCACTATTATGTACTCTCCTACATTCTTACATATACATCATCGCGGATCATTCTACCTTCTGTGCGGTCAGTAGAACAGAGAGTGGATCCCATTTGGGATAACAAATGTATAGAAAAGGCATCAGGAGGCTATTGTTCTCCAGGCTAACTGAGCTAGGAGATGGCAGCCGAATGATATAAGACAGGGAGCGTGAAGGACTTGTGCAGGTGATCGACTTATTTGCTCCATTCTACGGCCAAAGCCACACAGTGAGGAGCAAGTGATGTAAAGATGCTGGAGGGGGCAGTTTAAAACACAAATTGATGCACCCAGTGACACATACAGAGGAAAATATTTTATTAACTAAACATATAAAAGAAAAACAAAGCACATGTAAGATATTAGCAACACATAATAAACATACAGGGTTATTCAGAGAGAGAGGTGAAACTCAGGAGAATGACTGGAGAAGTGAAAATTCTAGGTCAAAATAGCCAAACCAGAAAAATTCTCCCATTTATCTCACTTTCCAAATCGGGTATTTGTTCTAGATTGTTCTCTTCTCCTGCCAATTCTCCTAGATTTCACCTCTCTCTGAATAACCCTGTAAGTAAAAACATATACAGGGTTATTCAAAGAGAATCGAAAAGTCACCGCACGTTCGGTGACTTTTCGTTCTCTTCAATTCGGTGTGATTTGGCGATCCTATTTCGGCGACCCTGCGGTGTATTCAGCAAGCACCACTGGGCCGTCGTAGTGCAGGGAAAAGCCGTCGCAAACCCGACGAACACTCACTGCAAAACCCGGCGAAGGCACACCGAAACCTGCAAAATCATCTGGATTAACCCCCGCCGAACACGCCGGAGAAACCCGAGCAGCCGCCAATCACAGCGCAGAGCAGCCGCTGGAAAAACCTGACCCCGCAGACGAATGGAGTGAAAAAAAACAAAAACAGTTCGCTTGAATGTTTGAAAAATGAAACGCTGTTTGCAAAGAAACTACAGAACAAAAATGTCTGAAATTTACATATAAGATCCAATGAATGATAATAAAAAGGTCTGTTAGAGAAAAAAGAAAAAATGATTTTAAAAAAACGGAAAAAAAAATTAGGAAAAAAATCCCGAAAAATGCCTAAAATATCCTAAAAAAATCTAAAAATAAAGAGACTTTTTTCTGCAGAATAAAATAATAAACGGTTTAATAGATATTGGATTAAAACGGGAATATTTTTAACATTGAAGCCTATGGGATTCGCCTGAATAAACAACCGAATGGCAGGGCATTTGGCAACCTTTCTCAGCTGGTTTGTGTTCTCTGAATAGACGAAGCATTGCTTCTCTATGGGGATTTCACTGCCCTAGAACAGGTAACGAACAGCCACCGTATGTGCAGGCAATTCGCCAACATTTGGCGAACTGCTTGCTCTCTGGATAGCCAAATGGCCAGGAAAGGTAACCGAATGCTGAATTTCACTGTTCGGTTACTTTTCGGCCCGATTCAGATCTCTTTGAATAACCCTGATAATGTTTTGGTGGTAGTGGCCCTTTAAATATACCAAAAAAAATATGTAAAATATAGATAGTAATAAATAAAAAACATACATGAGCAGCAATATAAATAAAGTAATGCTACTATTTACATGAGTAAAAAAGTAAAAATAAAATAGGAAAATATAATAATAATAAAAATAAATTACATATATGAGAATCAACATAAATAAACAACTGATTCTATTTATATATATAAAAGAGCAAACTAATTGACAATAATAAGACATAAATTACATATATATGAGCAAAAACATATTCAAGCTAATATTCCTAATTGTGTATGTAAAAAAAATTGTTACATATTCTAATTATAAATAAATTCCATATATAAATAACCAACATAAATCAATCAGTGTTTTTATTTAAATATATGAAAGAGTAAGCTAACAAAAAATAGAGAAATTGCATATATACGTACAAAATAGAAATAAATAAACTAGTGTACCTATTTAGACATATAAAACAGCTAAATAATTAATATTAATAATTAAAATAATAATAATAATAATAAATAAAAAAATCACATATATGAACAACAACAGAAATAAATAAACCCAATGTTTGGATTTAAAACAAAGTCTTCGGATAAGTACCTTTGAAGCTGGAGAAAGACAGTACTGTAACGTCTGTTCAAAACAATGACCTTATTGTCCATTAAAAGGCTTCGTATTGACCAATGTTCCTCAGCAAGGATAGCTCAGATGGTTCTTTTGATGCTGATTTAAGGGCTAATCCCTTTGTCATCAGAAGACAATTATGGATTCACTTCATTTCTTTCATACATGTCCACAGATGCATTCAGCACTGTCATTTTCACAAGGTATGTTGCCTGTTGAGGAGCATTTTACATAGACATCAAACTGAATGATGACAGACTGGGGAGGGTGTGCAGATTGTTTGTTCCAGAAGTGATGATGTCTCTGGTAAGCAAGTCATTACATTCTAGCATTAGATCGAGATATTAAGTACCTTCTGGTGGTGCTGAAAAAAAAGACGAATGGTCGAGCACAAAATCCTAATAAAGGCATCGTAGAAACCAACTTTAAAGTAGATTAAATCGTGCTGGGCAGAATGTTGTTTGTTTTATATTTTTTTATTGGCTACGCAAGTTGAAAACATGTTCAATGCATGATGGAGCACCAACACCAGACCATATGTGGAACCAGACTTTCAGTAGCAATGTATTTAAAGCTGCTAATATCTTTATGGTTGGTGGGTGCATTTGTATCATAGAATTTATCTGTTTTCAGCTTTATCTTTCGTATTTATTTGGACAATTGTTCTCAGGTTGGACATTCTAAATAGGAATACTGGGCTCTACTACTATACAATACTATACTATTCCATAGTTGTCGTTAAAAATCGGACGATAAAGGAAAACTTGTGTGCCAACTGTTAACCATTAATATCTGCACAATCAACTTTATATTCCGACCAAGAGACTTGTCACAATGCTAAAGTTGGCTGGAGACGTTAAAATATCTTAACAAGATGTTAAAATGTGTGTGTGGAGCAGTGGATGTGCGCAGCCAATGCTACATAAAAACCTTTGTCTGTATTTCAGGCCTGGTATACTATAAACTTAATCCCTTGCTGCTGGGAGCTCTCAGCAGCAGGCTGGTACCTTAACACCTCAGGTTGGCATAGCATGCCCTGCTGGCGCTAACGCTGGTCTTCGACCCACCTACATTGCGCACATGTTGATTGAGTCAATAGCTGCCGTGGAACCAATGACCAGTGCACGTGCAATGTAGTCAGGCCAATAGCTTCTATGGGAAGGCTGTGGGGCGTGCTATGCCGGCACGGTCTATGGGAAGGCTGCAGTGCATGCTATGTCGGCATGTCATTCTGAACTTAAGACCAGCTTTGTGGAGGTGTTAAATTTCCCTGCTTTGCACCTAGATATTAAGTTTATTCAGCTCCATGGAATAGGTCTCTATTCTCACATTTTATAATGACTTGCATGCAGTGGTGTAGCATGGGGGGGCTTCGGGGGCGGTCGCTCTGGGCGCAATTTTTTTAGGTGCGCAAAATTTGAAAAGAAATTTGAACCACTAACATTTTCCAGCAGGGATCAGCAAGGTGTCTGCTCACAGACACTGGTGTCCGTGAGAGGCCCTTGCACGGGCAGCTGCCAGTTTTGCAGTGCCGGTGGTGACTTAGCACTCAGCGTCCGGAAGGGAGGACCAGGACAGAAAATTCTGGCCCAGTCCTGACTTCTCCTTAACGCTGACATGAGTGAAGCAGCGCAGCATTATCTGACGGAACACCCTGTACCATGCTTGTCAGCCCCCTTGAAGCACTGTGCCAGCCCCCCGCCGCGGAACAGGTAGGAGGGAGGGAGGCAGGCTCCTGCCCTGCAGCACATTTAAAATCTGGTCTCCACTAAGCCCCCTGGACCGCTCCCCCCCAAACCACCAGTAACTCCATGAAGGTAGGCAACACTGTGTGACACCAGAGCAGCATGACCAACACAAAGTGAGGGGGTACAGGGAGAGGTTGACTGGAGGTTCAGGGAGAAAATAACTGGGGATAGAGGGAGAGAGTGACTGGGGGTACTTGGTTAGAGGGAGAGAGAGAGTGACTGGGGTACTGGGAGAAAGTGTGGGTACTTGGAGAAAGAAAGTGTGATGGGGTACTGGGAGAGAATGAATAGAGGTACTTGGAGAGAGAGAGTGACTGGGGGTACTGGGAGAGAATGAATAGAGGTACTGGGAGAGAGAGAGAGTGACTGGGGTACTGGGAGAGAGAGTGTCTGGGGAGTACTGCGAAAGAGCGACTGGGAGTATTAGTAGAGAGTGACTGGGGGTACTAGTAGAGAGTGACTGGGGTACTGAGAAAGAGCGACTGGGAGTATTAGTAGAGAGTGACTGGGGGTACTAGTAGAGAGTGACTGTGGTACTGAGAGAGAGTGACTGGGGGTATTAGTAGAGAATGACTGGGGGTACTAGTAGAGAGTGACTGGGGTACTGAGAGAGAGTGACTGGGGTACTTGAGGGAGAGAGTGATCTGGGAGTGACTGGATATAGTGTGAGAGTGGAACTATGCTAGAGGGTACTGGGAAAGGGTGACTGGTAGCAGTGGCATAGCGTGGGGGTATGTGTGTTTCATTTTTATTATATCAGTATTTTGTTAATATACAATACATGTGCTTGTGGGGTAAGGGGGTCAATACTCTACTGGTAGAAGGGAATCAGGGTGTGTTACCGTCTACATAGATTGGGGGGTGTACAATTATTGCTTTGCCCCGGGCGCTGACACTGCTTGCGCCACTGCTTGCGTGTTCCATGTTAAAAATAGAAGACTGCAAGTACAGTAAGCGAATGCAAGCTGCTAGACGCTAAGGTCAGAATGTCTTCTATAACAGCAAACTTGGAATAGGACGTGAAACTATGCTGTTATGTTCTACTCATACCCTATGTGTTCTTGAACCTAAGCTTAATGACAACTGTGTAATAGGGCCCATTGTGTTCTATTTAGTACATCCTGGGCCCAATTCCATCAGAGTCATTCATAGTGGCTCACAAACTGATAAACTTTGGCCACTGGTTTCGGAGCCTGGAGTCCATAGGACTCCATAGAGTGAAGTGTGGTCATGTGCGAGCCTGCATGAGCAGTCATGCTCACTATTGTTTCTGTGAGAAAAAGAGGGGTTTGTGAGGGTCCTGAGAACAAGCAATGGCACTAGTGGCCTGCTCTAAGGTGGGGCCCGCTCAGGTCTCACAAGGTTTTAGCGAGGTTTTGCTACACCCAGAAAGGGCGGCCAGTACTGAAATGCGTAGGATGTCATCCCTGCACGAGAGGTGCAACAACCCCTGATGATCGTTTTGGCCTTGTTAGGCCTCGTCATGAGGGTATAGCTGACACCCCTCTAGGCACATCGAGCAAGGAGTCCCCGTCTGGATCATCCTCACTATTGTTTGCCACTCTACTTCTGCCTTCGGCCAGAGAAGGCAGTGGATTGTGCCACTTTACACACTGTTGTACAAGGGGTAAGCTTAACATTTTTTAGGCTATTTTTCAGTGTTAAATGATGTTGCTCTTGCAAAATCACCCAACCCCATGGTCTAAAATCCATTATTTTTTGTAGAATATTGTCTCTAGCCGAGAACAACAAACAGCACTGGAACAGCGTGTACTTCATCTAGCTATACTAACGGCTCCTATGTAATGCATACAAAGCTTACAAATCTACAGTGACTTGCTGCAAAATCTGAGCTGCAATTAAAGTGTGCGTCTCGGTTCAAAATACGTATCGAGCCATCATCTTAATGGTTCAAATGGAAATGGGCCCTTAGTGATTGCTGCAGAAATAGGCATTTTGTCCCATTATTTGTTATTGTATATTGTCAGGTCAGTCTAAGAGTAGTTTTGTTGAGTCATTTTTACAAGATGTTTGAGACTTTCTTATGAATTCTGTTTTTCTGTTAATGTTTTGCTTTATTTATTTATTTATTTTCCCTCTTTCACATATAGGTTTTCCGCCCACAAGTACTGGCATTTGGAGGGTGGTATACCACAAAAAAATTAGCCCAAAAAAGTGATGAATCTGGAAAAACCTGGGAAAATTGTAAAAAATTTAAAAGTTTAATTTTCAATCATTTTTACGAACAACTCAAAGCCGTAATTTAGAATATTATATTTATTATTAGTAGTAGGGATATTATGCTTATTTTAAAAACATATGTAGAAAAAAGAATCGGTGATAGGAGAAAAAATTACTTAACTGAATATGAGTGCTGAAGTTGCTCCCAGGAGATGATCCACTGCTCCAAACAAAAAATATATAGAAGAATACGAGGATCTTCAGCATCTAATGATACCACCAGCGAACCAGGGAGAGATCCCAGTAATAGCACTTTTTGTCGCCAAAGTAGGAATGATGAGAAATTTTTTTCTTTGTAAGAAAAAATATATTTTTTTATTCCTAAATAAAATATCATAAAAGATAAAAGCCCGACGCGTTTCGTCTATTGCTAGACTTTCTCAAGGGCGATAATCATACACAATGAATCACCCGGCTGGGTGGGGTAGAGGTAACATCACTGCTCTGCGTGGAGAGAGCCTGTGGAGTCATGGGTTCAATCCCGACGAGCACCTCTCCAGTAAGTGTCCATGGGCAAGACACCTAACGGTACATACTCGCCACCCAGCACATGCTTGAAAACGAGAATGTCCTTCCTGGTAAAATCCTTTCTAAAAAAAATAATAATGATATAACAAACAAATTTCCCATGATTCATTATATAGTCCCAAGAGGTTTTTGATTGGTCCCTCTTGTGGATATGGCGTTCTCCTTATAAGGCAACTTCCTGTTAAACCAGTCTCTGGTGGAGTGTGGAGACCCATGGGAAAGAGACTGGTTTAACAGAAAAGTTGCCTTATAAGGAGAACGCCATATCCTATCCACAAGAGGAACCAATCAAAAACCTCTTGCGATTATATAATTGTAACGGTAGCTGTATCGCTTACCCAAGAGTAGCGGAGTTGGGATCCTTGAGGGCAGAAGTATCTGCTTGAATAATACAAAAGGTTTATAACTTACAGACTGTAACAAGGAGACACAAGGACTAACTGAATTGTCTCTAAGCTCTGAAGGTTTCGAGACCAACAGATTACCTAGGACACACTCAGAAACAGCAGACGTGGAATGACAGTCCGTGAAGTATTCAAGGTGTAGGGCAGTCAGATGCAGAAACCAATCGTTTTGGTACATACAAGGACTAACTGAATTGTCTCTAAGCTCTGAAGGTTTCGAGACCAATGGATTACCTAGGACACACTCAGAAACACCATACGTGGAACGACAATCCGTGAAGTACTCAAGGTGCAGGGCAGTCAGAGATGCAGAAATAACATAAAACAAAAATAAACAATAGTTTGTTATCGTGGTCTTAGCAAAACCATAAACATAAGTAGTAACCTGGCAAACTATACCCCTAAACGTGAAGGGTTAGAATCCAAAACAGCTAGTGATCAACCCAGAAACCAGCAGGGGGTTAAATCACTAAAACAAGTGATACAACGTAAAATGCACAATAGAGAGAGAGAAATCAAAAGCCAAGCAGGGTCAATAAACAGGAACAGGAATCTCATACAAAGCTGGGTCGTCAACAGTAGTCAAATAGATATAGAAGTAGCGGTGCGTGGATAACTCCACAACAGGGCAATGAGGCCATTCCTAGAGCCCTGTTTTAAAGCTCCTGGTAACCACACCTGACCCCGCCCCCCCAGATGCCGATCTGACAGCAGAAAGTGCTGGCGTCTGACCAGCCAGCGGTCCCCCTTCTTGCCCAGACCCCCCAGGGGGCACAGCGGGGGCTGAGCATGTAACAATAATGAATGATGGGAAATTTGATTGTTATATCATTATTTTATTTTGATTCATTGTGTATGATTATCACCCTTGAGAAAGTCTAGCAGTAGACGAAACGCGTCAGGCTTTTATCTTTTATGATATTTTATTTGGAATAATAGTTTTTATTTTATATTACAAAGAAAAAAAAATTCTCATCATTCCTACTTTGGCGACAAAAAAGTGCTATTATTGGGATCTCTCCCTGGTTCACCGGTGGTATAATCAGATGCTGAAGTTCCCTTTTTCTTCTATATATTATTTTAAAAACAGTCAGCAATTTCCTTATTACTCTCTCTCTCTCTCTCTCTCTCTCAATCTATCTATACACTAACATTCTGCTTTTGGTTTTAGACTTTAAGGTTCAATATTAAAAGAATTGTGTGCAAATAATACATAAATTATTGCTGGTAACATATTTTGAAAAATATTTCAGAGCTGGCAGATGGCCTGCAAACTGTGCTGGATATTATTCAAGTGGAGACATCTGACTGTCAGGAATAAATGTGAGGACTAGCGCTGGTGCCCTTTCATCTAGCCCATCGTGCAATGAAGGATGGTGGAAGTATAAACCTTTCACTCTTCACGAACATTTTTCAAGCATGTTCGGTGATGTATGCACAGCTGGGAAGATTTTGCGGACAGCAGCACAAATTAATTAACTAAAGGAAGGAAGAATATTACATAAAAACAAAGTCATCCTTCTAATCCGAGAACGGCACATGCACGGAGTCCGTATTTTTGCTATTTATTTCACATTATTGGCATGTGATGATTGCTGTAACATTTTTTCAGTAAAGCTTCCAGTTGGAGTATAATACTCTGAAATTCAGCTTTTCATTTATATGTAAGATGCTGAGGTTGTGCATAGAGCCTTGACCACATGATATTTATTCACTTTTACATTATATATAGTAGATTTTATTTGTTTGTTTATGTTGTGGGCAAAGGCGTGCGCACAGGGTGTGCCTGGTGTGCCCAGACACACCCTAATGTTGGGTGACAGCTTCGTCTTTGACCCCCTATATTGATATTTTGGATGTTCCTTATCTGGTCCATGATAAATAGTATGAAAATTGACTGTATCACAACATAAACATTGGTTATTCCCAACTAAAATAACTGTTCTGTGCTAAATGATCTGGGCATAAATGTGTAATTAATAAATATTCCATGGGTGCACACCCTAATGAAATGGGCTGCGCACACCATTGGTTGTGGGTTACTCTGGTATAATATGTCTATTGTCTGAAAATGAAAAGTATTGTCCCGAGTTCTGTCTGTTGAGCCAACTCCATCACTGAAACTAGTGCGATAGATGATCATGCACTGCCTAGCCCAAAAAAGTCACACACTCGAATATTTTGCGGCACACTTTTATCATGGCATCATTTCGATAAGCTCATGCAATATCACAGCACTTGTTTCCATCCAGAGTCGCATTAATTTGTGTCCAAGGTCTTGTGTTGATGATGGGAGAGTCGTGTCGCTACGTAAAGTCTTCTCCAGCACATTATCTCAAAGATTCTTAATGGGGTTAAGGTCTGGACTGTGCGGTGGCCAATCCATGTGTGAAAGTGATGTCTCCTGCTCCCTGAACCACTCTTGCACAATTTGAGCCCGATGAATCCTGGCATTGCCATCTTGGAATATGCCTGCTGTGCCATCAGGGGAGAAACAACCCCTTGATGGGAAAACCTGCTCATTCAGTATATTCAGGGAGTCACATGTCCTCATTTTTTGGGCATACAACATTGCTGATCCTAGACCTGCCCAACAGAAGCAACCATAGATCATATCACTGCCCCCACAAACTTGTGCAGAAGACGTGACATTGGTTTTGGCCAGGCAGTGTATATACAGTGTCCCAGTTAAAAGTAGCATGAATTATTGAACCCATATTCTTCACCATCACCATTAACTCAAAATGGTACAAAAAGCATATTTAATGTATTCGTTGAGCAGTTGACAGAAGAAGAGAAACTGCACTCATACTCCCAACAAATCCCACACTCTAGGTCATCTGACCTACCTGTTAATAAAAGTTCCACACCCCTTCTGTTCCCTGCTTCAGCATTAGTTGTACCTGCTCTCAGCAAGAGAGAACCTGTGTTGTAGCTCCCCTGTGGTTTCCTGAAAACCAAAACCTCTTACCGAACCAAACCTGTGTGTTTCCAGACCCTCCGGTATTGTGTTTTCTGATTTCCCCCTGCTTCACGTTTATTTGTTTTTTGCTGCTTCCAGCAGCAACCTCACCCCTCACCGCAGACCCCTGTTTTGGCATCACTGCATCCCAGGCTCAGAATCCTGCACTTTATGTACCACCCCGGTACAGTACCTGACAGGCCCTATTCCAAGGTTGGCTATACGATAAATCTTGAGGTGTTATAGATAGGGATGGGCCGAGTGTTCAATTCGAACGTGAGTTTGAACATCGGCCATTCGAGTGTTCGGTGAACGCCAAACATTATGGGATGTTTGCGGTCAGTTCAACCGTGGACATTCCATAATAAAAAATGACCGCAGAATGTGTACACAGTTCTCCTAAATGTACAGGCAGCTGCCGGTACATTTAGGAGACCTGTGGCTGCAGCTCGTGCCTGTTCCTCCGGTCCGTCTCGTCTGCTCCTTCGTCTGGCCAGCTGCGACTCCTCTGCCCCACGCCTTGTCTTCATGCTGACTGAGCCCTGATTGGGCAAAGTCCTGTGCCTGACCTGGATTTTGCCCAATCAGGGCTCTAATTCAATATTGAGCCCTGATTGGGCAAAGTCCAGGTCAGGTGCATGATTTTGACCAATCAGGGCTCAGTATTGAATTAGAGCCATGATTGGGCATAGTCCAGGTCAGGCGCAGGACTTTGCCCAATCAGGGCTCAGTCAGCATGAAGACGAGGCATGGGGCAGAGGATCGCAGCTGGCCGGACGGAGGAGCAGACGAGACGGACCAGACCGGAGGAACAGGCAAGAGGGCCGGGGGGCTGCAGCCACAGGTCTCCTAAATGTACCAGCAGCTGCCGGTAAATTTAGGAGAACTGTGAACACATTTTCCGTGTTCGACCCCCATTGGGTTGCATTGTGTTCGAGTTCGTATTCGAACATTTGGCCTGTTCTAATGTTCGAATATGAACCGAACACAGGGGTGTTCGGCCCATCACTAGTTATAGATAACGTCTCCTGTAGTTGCTATTCCACTCTTGGCACAAACTGGGCTTGTGCTTTGAGTGTAGCGCTTCCTTGAGGTTGATTACTGTAAATTAACATCTCCTATACTTAGTATAGGAGGCGTTAATTTGCACCTTCCGTGGAAGAGCAGTCTATACCAAAGTAGTCTGTGCTTCCACCCTTTCGACGTTATTTCACAGTGAAATACAGTCTCATAAAAACTGGGGTTATGGGATTTTGCTTTATTAAAAAATATATTTTTTTATTTTCCGATTTCTATTTCACAGGCCTGAAAAAAGTTATTGTAATAGTGCTTCAATTCTCTGCTCGATTCCCAAGGTACTCCATAACAGCTTTTCTATTTTTTTGCCTACAGGCTCTTTGACATAACCTAAAGGACGTACTGTGGAGAGGGTTAAACCAAGTAAAATCAAAATCAGACGACACACTATGAGAACCTTTCTCTATAAACACATTAGTCAGAGGTGTATAGACTTGTTCAGTGGCTTTTCAAGAAAGGATTAACAGGGGAAAGAAACTCTCCGGCAGTCAGATTTGTGATAATAGCTTTTCACATTGTTAGGGTGAGCTGTGTGGCAAATGCTTTTCATTATTTCTTTCTGTTTTTTTCCTTTTTTTTAAAAAAATACACTGAGAGGGTTCTGAATAAAATAAAAATTGGAATGTCTTCCATTTTTGGAGAATTTTTATAACCTAAAATATTTATAGCTCCAGCTACATTTCATCTCCTAGGGCACAAGTCACCTGCTTAAGGAAACAACATACCCACCAATTCAGGGTATTTATTGAAATTCTTCTTAGGACATGTCAGAGGAGAATTTCATGGTGTACCATGTGAACCACACATTATACAGGGTTATTTATATAGACCCGAACCCAGTTTTGGTTATAGATCTTGGATGACTGAATAGAAATTGATGAGAGTTTAAGGAAATGTACCTCCTCTTATGTTGAGCACATTCCATCCATCACAGCACGTGCTGGAAGTGGCTGCCATTTTCTGCTAGGCACATGTCAAAACACTATTACATGCTGTTACTAATCTGTCTCAATATTGCATCCTCAATGTATTGGCTCTCATACCTAGTGTTTTTCTCTAAGGCACCAATCCTGGTTACACTTGTAACGGTTCACTCGTTCTGTCAGGTAGCCCCACAAAAAGAAGTCTGGGCTGGTAACATCAGGAGACCAGGGTGGCCACAGATTCTTGGAAATGACACTGTCCTCAAAAAACTCTGGTTTGTTGATATTGAGTCACTTGATGTGTGGCATGTTGTACCATCTTGCCGGAAGCAACCCTCTGTTACTTCCAAAGAATAAGCCATTTTGTTCAGTTGGAATGCTATTTTTGTGGCTGTTCTGTTGTCATGGCTGTGCTGCCATTTCCTGCACAAGCTCTGAGGTAATGTGCACAAAATAAGATGAGTACATTTCCTGAAATTCTCATTATTTCCTATCATTTTTTTATGATCTATAATGAAACCTTTGGGTTTGGGTCTATAGGAATCGCTGTATGTAGTACGTGGCATAGGCTTTTGTGCCTTGTCATGCATATATGTGATGTAAACCATTGAAAATTGCTTACAATCACTAGCAGGGCACAACGACACACATAAAGAAAAAATAACGTAGACTAAATGGAGACTTTTAAGGTGAGCTGATTCAGCTATTCATCCTTCTTCAGGCCTATACTTTTATCATTTTTTTCCCTTCCAAGCCATGTTATATCCGTATTCCAATCTTCAAAAAAGTAATTCTAATTCTCTCACGTATTCCATCCACTTCAAGAATATCAAGTGAACGTCTATCCTTCCCTCCAGTTACTTTCTAGCCTCCCAAAAAACCTACAGAGGGTTTTGAAACAATGATTGAAAGTAGTAGAAGGAAACATAGATTTAGATAAGTATACATAAGACGTATCCAAACACATGTAAACCATTTACCAAATGGATTACTATGCAAACACATATAAACGTAGAGATATACTTATATATACATTAACATACAAATAAGGAAATATTTAAAACACAGATTGGTACCCACATAAATACATGGACAAATACAAGTGTAGCCATACAAACAAGCCATCCTAGTGCTGATCTTCCCCTGGCCCCAGGAAGGAACTTAGCTGCAATATAATACACTGTCTGGCCAAAATAAAAGTCACCTACTCTAATATTTCATTGGACCACCTTTTGCTTTGATTCCGGCAAGCAATCGCTGTGGCATCCTCTCGATAAGCTCATGCAATGTCACCACATTTATTTCCGTCCAGAGTTGCATTCATTTGTGGCCAAGATCTTGTATTGATGATGGGAGAGTCGGAGCGTTGCGTAAAGTCTTCTCCTGCAGAAAGATTCTCAATGGGGTTAAGGTCTGGACTGTGCGGTGGCCAATCCATGTGTGAAAATGATGACTCGTGTTCCCTGAGCCACTCTTGCACAATATGAGCCTGATGAATCCTGGCATTGCCATCTTGGAATATGCCCGCTGTGCCATCATGGGAGAAGAAACCCATTGATCGAAAATCTGCTCATTCAGTATATTCAGGGAGTCACATGAACTCATTTAATTGCAGCTGAAACATATTAATCATTGAAGTCAGTGATGTTTTGGGGTTTTGACATCTAAGGCCATTCTGCAGTATTCCGATTGGCCAAAGTATTGTAATGAGATCACTCTAGAATTGACACAGTAACTTCAACATGAAATAATCCTCAAATCATCCTTATAATCGTCAACCGGAGATGATGATGATGTAAGACTAGATGATGTCTGGTGATCCAAGAATGACTTTTAAAGTAGTTTAATAATCATCTAATGACTCCAGGATGGTTTGTAGAACAATCTGGAGAATAATCTAGTTTATCTTGGGTCAAAACCACTGGAGAGTGAAGTCTTGATGAATCCTTTTGTAGATCAGATGGGAACCACAGTCTGAAGGACACGCATATTGTATGACATAAAAAAATCTATTATCTATGTAATTCAACAAGCGTATGTTTAGCTAAAGAAAGACTTCAGTTTCTTTTGTTAAAGTAGAACACAGTAAAGGAAGGTGAAAGAGGGGTTACACACTAAGAAGAACTGAATTAGAAAATGCTCCGACTTCGGTTTTTGACCTAAAAATGGCACTTCTCCACCGATTCATCTCTCAGTGAATAGCCACAAGAGTTTGGATTTCCTTAATGTTTTTGTTTCCAATGTAGTATATAAGTAGTTTAATGGTGATTTCTTTCTAAGATGTCTCACTTAGAAAGACCCCGAGATCCTTTGCAAATAAATAAATATATAAATGCTTGTCTCATGATATTTGCATCCTTTTTTTTTGTATTGAACAATTTTTATTGAGATGTAATAAAATAGTAGGATACAGAAGATAATGAAAGGGAGTGGGAGGTAATCCACATACCGGTATTTAAATTTGAGGCTAAGCAACATCGAGGAAATCTGCCCCATAGTATGGTGTAAAACAGAGAATCGCTTCCAAAACCAAAGGTCTACTTGCAACAGTGGAAAGTATAACAGATAGCATCTAAAAAGGGCGTCACAAGAGCAGTAGGTGTGAGATTTGGGGGGCAGAGGGTCATACGACATGAGTTTGGTGAAAAACCTTGGCAGCATACGTGTGAACATACCAAAAATCCGAGAGCAGAACAGGGCAATGACTGAGGCCAACAAAAGGAAAGACTGTGGAAGAGTGCAGGAAAAAGGGGAGGGAGGAGGGCAGAGAAGTAGAAGAGAAAGAGAGAGAGAAGAAGAGAGAAAAAGAAGAAAGAAAAAAAGAAGGGGGTACCGAGAGAACGGGAGAGGGGGGTGAGGGATGGGAAAGTTTAAGTGGGTGGGAAGGAAATAAGGGGGGGGGTGCGGGAGAGACATTTGCATCATAAACACAAATCTGAACAAATTTCTTTAGCCTGAGGAACTTCCATCCAGGGTTTCCATCCAGGGTCGAGTGGGAAGACGTGCAAATGCAGCCCAGTATTTTTGCAGAGGGAACCATTGGTCAAACACAATAGATAGCTTGTATTCAGGTGTTCAATTCAGGTTTTAATTCACATTTTCATTGTGTTCTATCAGTGTATACATACAGTATAATACCAGGTTTGAATATGTGTTCAGTGTGAGAAGATAATTGCTTATTGGGACTAGGGATGAGCCGAACACCCCCGAGTTCGGTTTGCATTCGAACTCGAACTTTTCAAAAGTTCGAATTCGAACTCAAACTCGAACACGAACTCAATGCAAGTCAATGGGACTCAAAATTCTATTTTTAGAGTGCCCTCCAAGAGGGCATATATGCTAGATATTTGCCATAAAAGGTGTATGGGGGTCCGGGTAGTGTCCTGGGGGACAGGAAATAAGGACAAAAAGTAAAAAAAAACACGTTTTTAAAGGGACAGTGAGTTTTCCATGAAATAAGGGTTAAAAATAAAAACGAAAAATTCCTTCAAATATCGTGCCTAGGAGGTCCCCATAACCTGCCCGTGAAGTGGCGGATTTCTAGGATGTATAGAAACATTTAAAAACAATGTCCGGGTCCGGGTAGTGCCCTGGGGGACAGGAAACAAGGACAAAAAGTTTAAAAAAATATGTTTATAACCCCTTCACTGCTGACGACGTGTGGGACACGTCCTCAGTTACTCCCGCTGTATGCTGAGGAGGACGTGTCCCACACATCATCAGCTTTGCGGGACCCCCAGCGGAGATACTCACCTCTCTGTCCGGGGTCCCGTGGCGTTCTGACTTCAGCATCCTCAGACGCTGTGAGATGCCATGTATAGAGATGCTGATGGGGTTGTGTATAGAGATGCTGTTTGTGTATAGAGATGATGATGGGGTTGTGTATAGAGATGCTGTGTATAGAGGTGCTGTGAGGTTGTGTATAGAGATGCTGTGAGGCTGTGTATAGAGATGCTGATGGGGTTGTGTATAGAGATGCTGTGAGGCTGTGTATAGAGATGCTGTGTGGCTGTGTATAGAGATGCTGTGTGGCTGTGTATAGAGATGCTGTGAGGCTGTGTTTAGAGATGCTGATGGGGTTGTGTATAGAGATGCTGTTTGTATATAGAGATGCTGATGGGGTTGTGTATAGAGATGCTGTTTGTGTATAGAGATGCTGATGGGGTTGTGTATAGAGATGCTGATGGGGTTGTGTATAGAGATGCTGTGAGGCTGTGTATAGAGATGTTGTGTGGCTGTGTATAGAGATGCTGTGTATAGAGATGCTGATGGGGTTGTGTATAGAGATGTTGTTTGTGTATAGAGATGCTGTGAGGATGTGTATAGAGATGCTGTGAGGTTGTGTATAGAGATGCTGTGAGGTTGTGTATAGAGATGCTGTGAGGCTGTGTATAGAGATGCTGATGGGGCTGTATATAGAGATGCCTGGCGACGCTGAAGTGCGGCCTAGCTCTGGTGGGGGCCGCCATCCTGGATGGCGGCTCCACCCCGGGTCCCCCCACTCACTGCCTGACATCCTCACGCATAGAGTGATGACGTCAGAAAGCCGGGGAACCCCTAGCTGCCCGGAATCCCCTGGTAGAGATAGGGGATTCATTTGAACCACAATATCTCCAGAACCATGGCAGCTAGGGGGTCATGGAGGGTGTCAATCAAAAGGCCTGAGCATGATACCCAACATGACCAGGTATAAAGTAAAAAAAAACATGTTTTTTTTTGTGTGTTATTTTTATTAATGCAGCAATATTGTTCACATTTCAATTATAATGTGAACAATGGTGCTGCACTAATGATTTTTTTCTATGGGGTGCGTTTGCTATAAATCACATAATTCCCCCACAAAATGTAACAAGTCCCCATTTCTAATTTTTGTACAAGCGCACCCCATAGAAAACACAACCGCAAACGCTCATGTGCTAAAATGTGAAAAAAAAACACTTTACACACTGCAGATGATTAAAAATTCAATTTTTATTGCATTTTTTGTCATAATATACAGGCAGGACATGACGTATACATATAAAAATGATATATTATGAATCTGCGGAGTCTGACGGAAAGAACGATATCTAATATGTCTGGGTCATTTAATAAAATGTGGCTTCAAATCGCATTTAAACATGATGAGCGAAAGCAGTAAAAATGAGCTAAGGGGTTAAACAGCATATCAGAGGAAGATTTAATAGAGAAATGAACACTTCTCAGAAGCACAGGTGTTGTTTGATACATTTTCAGATCAGGAGACACCACACCCTCAGTCTCTAACAATGTATCAAATTCATCAGACCAGACTAATTAAAAGCACAACACTAATTAACACCTGTTGTTTACGCCGTTTGAGAAGACAGGTCATTTAGAGTTGAGAATCTTTGCACCTAGACATTAGTTTTTAATTCAATATCTAATAAACCGTTGCTTATAATATTCTGCAGCAAAGAGTCTCTTTATTTCTAGATTTTTTAGTATTTTTAAGCATTTTTTATACTTTTTTCAAATATTTTTTTTTTATTTTGAACTCGAACCGAACACGCCAAAAAGTTCGAAGTTCGCGAACTTGCGAACGGCCAAAGTTCGAATCGAACTCCGAACTGATCGAACCGAACAGCTCATCCCTAATTGGGACCCTGCTTCTAGCCATTCACTTTAACAAAGGTAACAGGATAATAAAAATGTTGTTAGGTAAGGTTGTGAGGGATAACCTGTATTCCATATGTGTGTAACAACTGCCAGGTAAAACGTCATTATTTCAACATAATGAATGGCAACGTTTCAGCCCCAAAAGTCTTTTATGGAAACTTCTTGCATTGGTAAAAGCCCGCTGTGGGCTGAAATGTTGCTGCTCATCATATTCAACACTTTGGCACAATGAAGGATTTAGACTTAATACAAAATATTTTTTTAGAGGTTGCCTAAGCTATGTCATACCTTTATCTGTGTTAGCCACACTATGACATATAATCATCCAAAGGATCAGATGAGGGCATTCATATTGGCTGAAACGAAAAAAAGGAAGATAAAGATGAAAAAAAAAATCAGATTTAGTATTCACACTAACGTGTTTGAATGACACAAAACCAAAACCAAAGGTCTCCCAAACTATTATACACCATTTTGTTCTCAAGCTGTCAGGAATCCAGCCACGAGTGGACTTGTGCCCGCACCTGAGACCTCAGCAGCACTCTTCCTTCCTGGCATCCCACATCTGAGCCTCAGCACTTCTGCTTTGCTCAACATGCCTGCAAGCTAAAGAAAAAGCCGGTTTCCTGTAATCCTATTTTACTACCTCTAGCTTTACCTTGTTCCTCTGCCTCCTTCTCTGATCTCCAGCCGTATCCAACCCATGTTCCTGCTCCCCTGCCCACCAAGTTCCTGCCCTGCTGCTCACCGTTATTCCTCTAGCATTCTGTCGTGTGGCCTCTGCTATCCAGAGCCTCCTGTCTTCAGTACCCTGCAACTCCGGTCTCCTGACTCTAGTTCACAGCAACTCTGGTCTCCTGTTTCCAGTGCCCCTGCATCTCTCTGGTTCCCAGCACTGCTGTGTCCCTCAATCTCTTCAGCCAACCCTTTTCCTGTCTCACCTTCCCTTTTTGACAGAAGATACTGCTCAGATGCTCGTTCTTGCTCTTATTATATCATAACGTGATTACTGTAACTCGCCTCCCCAATGCCCGTATTGCCCCCTTGCAATCTATAATAAATACAGCTGTCAGGCTTATTTCGCACTGAACACTCCTCCTCTTTGCTCTCCCTCCATTGGCTTCCTGTACCTTTTTGGTGCCAATTCAAAATACCGACACATTCAAAGCCCTCAATAATGCGTCCCCTCCATAAATCTCTTCTTCACTCCACAAGTGCACCCCTCTAGATTACTGCAGTCTACATGCAAGCTTCATATATCCTCTCTTTCCACCTTCACTGCTACCTCGAACTTCAAAGACTTCTCAAGAGTGGCACCAGTCCAGTGGAATGACCTACCTCACACTATCAGACTCCTCTTGTCTTCAGTCCTTCAAGAGTTCCCTCAAAACCCATTTTTTTCAGATTAGCCTATGCCCTATTGCATTCCTGGCTAATCCTTCTACTCATCCCCTTCCCTCATCATTATAAGTTTAATAGCTTGCGACATGGCATGACCTTCACCATTTCTGATACAAACGGAATTATAAGAAGTCCCTACAACTAATAAGAAGGTAACCGGTAACTACTCTTTTTCTGTTCTACCCCAGTTCTTCTAGTTTGTAAGCTCCTCTGAACAGGGTCCTCTACATCTTTTGTGTCTGGTTCCTAAATTTGTATTATTCTCCAATCCACATTGTAGAAGAAACTGTTGACTCTATATAAATGATGATAGTAATAATTTGTTATTCGTTGTTGAACATCCTAAACCTTCATCCTCATAGCAATGAGAGATAAATAAAGAGAACCTTTTAAAATCGGCCATGATGATGTTCTTGGTGGACCTTTGAAAACCTTTTATTTGGTCCCATTCAAACAATCAAAGCTTTCTCGCCGAAAACAGCAAAAAAAAAAAACCTTTGACTTTTCACAAAGAAAGATAAGCTTTAATCTTCCAGGAAATGTGATCCAGGTTCGCCTAATTAATTTTACTTAATAGATCATCGAATTAGTGGGGGAGCCTTTAAGTAACGACGAGGCTCAGGCAAATTTTTTAGCCTTCCTTAAGGTGATATGTTTTCCTTACTGGACATCCTTTCAAAAGCATTAGGCTACTTTTAGACTGGATTAAGCAACGTGATAGTCTTTGTAGGTATTACAACTAAGAGTATATAGAGGGAAAAAACAACAAAAACCCTCCAAGATGCCTAATTTCAACAGAATTCCACTAAAAGCTACTTAGTGCAAACATCCGTAAAGCTGTCAGGAGTGAAGACTTGTTGAAAATACAATACCGAGAGATTCTCCGAGTTTGTCTGCAACAACACGCAGTCAGTAAACACGTTGGATGGTAAACATTTAGATATATTTCACATTGGAATAGAGCTCCTACAAATTATTTTCTGCAAATGTCGCATGAATTCCTTGCGATGTGATGGATGGTGCTTTGACAGTTTTCGTTTTCAGATAATGACTGGTTTGATTGCGACTATTTGAAAAGTAATACTAAAAATGTCATCTGCAAAGTGTAAAGGAATTGCAAGATAATTTTTTTTATCTCTTATCATTATGTTTTATATTACATGTAGCGCTCGCTCCCGGAGGAGCCGCTGAATTTAAACCTCGGGTCAGTCTCCCCGCACTAGGGAATAAATATACACCAGCACTGTTGTGGATTTTTTAAGTTATATAGTTTACTGATCTCAAATAAACTGGCATATATAGAGCAGCACGGTATACATATATATTTACAGAAGTTCGTAATGCGAGAACGCGCAGCGGAAAAGAAAAAGGAATTTTAACCCCTTCGTTGCTGGAATGTGAGTCCCGTACAGGTTGTGTCCTAAGAAGGTGTGCGTGTATGCGTGTGTTGGTACCCGGGTACTAGATTCAACTGGCCAGTGAATGATTTCAATGTGTCTTTGACTAGTCACGTTGGGGCCCTGTAGGTTTAGACAAACTGCAGCGTGCTTTATTATTTTACTGTGGCCAGGAAGGCCTCTCACCCATCTGCCAGATACTCTGCGCTCTGCTCGACCCAGGATGTCTTTCTGCTTGACTTGACTGGGACTCTGTGCCACCGGATCCGCTTGTCTTGCTTGTCCGTTTCTGCCACAAGTTGCTCAGCTCACCACCTGCACTCCCATTAGATCATCGCGGTCTCCTAACTCGGAGTCCTTCTGCAGCTCTGTATCTGTGTAAACTTCTCACCGGTGGATTACTAGGTCTCTGGCAAGTAATTTAAACCGATCTCCAGCTCCGCTGCCAGCTCCGCAAGGCAGCGCCTGCGCTCTGGCCTGGTCACAATCGCTCCTTGTCTCATGTGCGTCTTGCTCTGTTGACTCCTTGGCGCACACTGGCTCTCCTCTGCATGAGGTTGCGGATGTCTCTCGGTTCTCCCCACCCACTTCCTGTCCCTGCCCCAAAGCATGCTGGAAAACGTAGTCCGAAAGTGTCCAGTATTGGTTTACATAGTGCTCGTCTCCCCCTGGTGGCCAGAAATGAGTAATTACAGCGGCAGGATTTAAACCAGCGCTACATACACAACGTGGTTTTTCTTTAAAGGACAGCCATGAATTGCAATCCGCAGGCACTATTCTGGCTTGCCTGGCACTATGGAGTCTAAAGGAGCGAATAACGACCTGGTATTCTAGGCTTCTAGGCTTGAGAAAGACTCATGTAGAGCCAAAATGTTGCCAGTAATTTCAAATACCTAAAGTTTTTGGAGACGGCGTTCCCTGTCCTTCTTTGTTCTTGGATTGTGATGTGTGAGTTGGCCGCTTCAGGGCTTGGTGCACCTGGTCTACATGTTTCTCTAAAGGCACTGTGCTGGACCTACTCCACATCTATACTACAGCTCAGTGTTTGTTTGTTTTTTTTGAGAAAGGATTTTACCAGGAAGGATACATTGAGATTTCTCTCGTTTTCAAGTATGTCCTGGGTGGCGAGTATGTACCGTTAAGTGTCTTGCCCAAGGACACTTACTGGAGAGGTGCTTGTCGGGATCGAACCCATGACTCCACAGGCTCTCTCCACGCAGAGCAGTGATGATACCTCTACTCCACCCAGCTGGTGTGATTAGGGCCACAGTTGCAGTATCCCAAAATCTCAAATTTGGCATCTTCCACAGGTGTGCTTCGCTATTTCACCTTTCCAAGGTTGAGTAAGTATGATTACACCAATTTATAGTAACATGCAAGTTCAATCTACCATTATCGGTTGAACAGAGTTTAACATAATGTTCTGAAGCAGTGATTGGTAACTCAACGAAAGGTCCAATCAGCAAAAATGTCAAGGGTTGACGAACATGCAGACATGCAAGGGCCTAATCAGACAAGCCGGTCCTAAAAATGGCCAGATCTAGTCTAAAGATAGGAAATAACTCTTCTGGATGGAGCACAACACCTAAGCAGGAACAGTATAGACAAGGTGTAATACCAGAAAAAGGCAAGGCAACAAGCAGGGTCACAAAACATAGACGGGTCAGTCTCCAAAGTAACAACAAGGCGCGGTAACAGTGGGGTAAAGGAAAAAGACAGATAGGGTTATTCAAAGAGAGCTGAACTGGCCACAAAATTTCTCTGTACGGTGCAATTTCGCAGCCATTCGACTATTCAAAAGACTGGCAGTTAGCCAAATATTGGCGTACTGCCAGCAAAATACAATGATCTTCAGCAGCAGTGAACTCCTGATAGAGGAGCAATGGTTAATATATTCAAAGAACACCAAACAGCACCAAAATATCAGTGAAATGCCTTGATTTTCAGTGCTTTCATTCAACAGGTTTAAGCAGGCGAATCCCATAGGTTTCAATGAAAAATAAATTCCTAATTTTTATTAAATATTTATTGACCCATTTATTCTTTTCATTTGCAGCAAAACATGTTGTTATTTATTTATTTTTATGGATTTTTTAGGCATTTTTTTGTGGATTTTTTCTGCAATTTCTTTTTTCCCAGAATTTTGAAAAATTGCGTTTTTTTTTCATGTAACAGACCTTTTTATTATTATTCATAGGACTTTATATTATTATTATTTCCAGGCATTTTCATTCTGAAGTTTTTTTGCAAACGCCTTTTAAAAGTTGCATTTTTTCTTATTTTTACCCCGTTCGGCGGCTTGTTGGCTTTTTCCAACGACTGATTGGCGGTCTGTTCGGCAGATCATCGTCTGTTTTTGGATCTATTAGTGGTTTTGTGGCAGATCGAGGGTTGCATTCAGCGGATTTTCAGTGGTTTTTCAGATCGATTCTGTCAGGGTTATTCAGAGAGCGGTGAAAAGCATGAAAATGACTGCAGAATGGAAAAGTCTAGGTCAAAATAGCCGATTTGGAAAGTGAGATGAATGGGAGAATTTTTCTGGTTTGGATATTTTGACCTAGAATTTTCCATTCTCCAGTAATTCTCCTGCTTTTCACCTCTCTTTGTATAACCCTGTGTGTTTTTTGGTAGTCAAACAAAAGATAGGGCACACAAATATCTTATCGTCATTTAATCTTTATTCACCTCATACTGGGGAAAGCATATAACATTTCGGCTTGGAGCCTTAGTCATGTAACATGTGTTTTTTAAGGTGGTTTTTTTTGGACCATTATGGTGGTTTTGCAGTGTTCGGCAGATCGATTTTCGGAGACCCTGCGGTTAATGCTGAATTCACCACAGGGTCTGCGAATCAAAGTCACTATGTCGATGTCTCTCTGAATAAACCTGAAAGTCACAGAATGAGTCGGGTTGGTACACCGGTAATCCACCCAGAGGCAGAAAGGTTTAAGGTAGAAAGGCAAGGATACTGAAGCGCCGGGTCGGTACACTGGTAGTCCACTAATAGGCAGGAAAGGTTAAACCAGAGACATGGCAAGGACAGATGTAATAGAACAAAATACAAGGCAGGAAATAGGAGGAGTAGATTGGAGGAACAGGAAGCCGAAGCGCCTCTGGAAAGAGCCAAGGTGTCTTCGTCTCCACCCATAATGCTTTCGAAGATTTTCAACTCGCAATTCTGCCAGCCCGGACCAGGAGGGCGATCGGGCAAGCCCCAAGATTAGCCACCACAGTTAGCCCAGTGCCTGGTAGGGGACCCTCCCTAACTCCAGGAATGACAAAAACAGAATAAGAAAAGGCTAGTTGTCTAAAGGTTTTTGTAGGAACAATGTCCAGTCTTCGTTTCGTTGTTATTGTTTGCTTTTCTGTCATAAACATTGCCTTTGGCATGATGAATGATATGAAGAAATCTAATGACGGCGAGAAAATCAGGAAACCTCAAGGCACCTTCCATGTTTCCATTCCGTTATGTGTCATTCAACGGAAGAATAGAGATTGGAAAAGAAAAGCCCAGTTGAATTTGCAGCAGATGTTAATATAATTTGGTGTCACTTCCAATTGTAGATTTGATTGGGTGAAAGAACTACTGGGCTTCACTTATGTGCACAATGAAACGAAAAGACTAGCTATATCATGGAATCCATCCTTAGGAATAATAAAAATAATTTATTTGTGTAATATATATATAATATAATATACTGTATATAGTGTGCAACAGTGGAGCTGACATAAAGGGATTTTCATGCAGATTATTTAAATCTTTGGCAGCACAGGAGCAGCTGTTCAGTATTCCAGAGGTATCACGAGGCTCCGGCAGATGTTCTACAGTTTCTCAATTATTAATAATAGGAATTTACACTTTTAGGTTTGCAAACATTCTGGCATCTGACGCCGCACACACACACACACATTACAAACACAGGGTGCCAAGAGTATCTGAAAAATGTGTTTTTAATTATATTTATTTTTGGACTTAGTTTAAAAGCTGGTTATTTCCCCTTTTCTTACAAATGTGTGCCAGCCAGAGTAAAAATAGACGGCACAATGCAGACTCGATTAATTCCTGTTAATAGAGCCTATGACACACATTTTTTTTTTTTTATTCTATTTGGGATGAGGGATGAAGCTGGCCAATCCAGGGGATTCGCTTGTGTTTGAGTTTATTATACAAATTGTTAGAACAATTGAATCATCCACTTGGTCTCCTAGATTAACACTATTGTTCTTGCCCCATTTTTCTTCTTTTCTCCCCGTTCCCCCTCTGATTCCCTTCTCTCGTTTTCTCTTCCTCTCCATTTCTTCTACTCTTAACTTTGGATTGGTCTTCCTCGTGCCTTTTATCGTGATTTTTTGTAGCATGCAAAGTTGTAACTACTTGTAGGACCATATGCTGTGGTGTGGGTTCCCACTGATTGACGGTACACACTAGACATGTGCATTCGTTTTAGTACTAAAACGATTTAGTCCGAATTTTGGGATAATTTAGTTTTCGTATGACTCAAGAGATACGAAACTGCTCAGTACAAAAACGAAAGAAACTAAAATAAAATGCACTACATTTTAGTTTCAGTCCTTTTTGTGATGTTACATTGAGGAGTGAAGGAGACAAGCAATGAAGAGCACAACATCCTAAGTTCTGCACCCTCCACATTCCAATGCAGTAGGATGTTCTATACAGAGAGGGGCATTAATTAATGCAGGAGGATGTTCTATACATTATACAGAGAGGGGTATTAATGCAGGAGGATGTTATATACATTATACAGAGAAAGGTATAAATTGAGGAGGATGATCTATACAGAGAGAGACATTAATTAATTCAGGAGGATGTTCTATACATTATACAGAGAGGGGTATTAATTAATGCAGGTGGATGTTGTATACATTATACAGAGAGGGGTATTAATTAATGCAGGAGGATGTTATAAACATTATACAGAGAGGATCGTTTTTTTAGCCCTTTAAATCCAGTGGCTGTGAGCGCTGAGATCGGCTGCTTGTTATATTATCTCAGTACAATGTATCAGGCTCAGATGTTACAGTAACTGACTGTAACAGCGCTCAGAGTTTCAGTAAAACAAGGAAATAATATTATTCTAACATCTTACATATAAAAATATTATTTACTAGTTTTACTGAAACTCTGAGTGCTGTGAGGAGCAGCAGTCAGTTACTGTAACAGCTTTGCCTGACACGGGACAGTATTACAAAGTTGGTGCTAATTTAACCAGAGCTGTTGTAAACTGAAAACCTCCATAGGCTATAATGGCTCTGGTAAGTTTACAACAGCTCTGGTTAAGTTAGCACCAACTATGTAATATGGCCCACATTGTGCTGAGAGTGAGAGATACTGTAACAAGCAGCGATCTCAGCCCTCTGAGGAGCCATTACAATAGTAATTGTATCCACTGGTTTTCGGATGAATGAAATTAGTTTTCATACTAAAGAACTGAAAACGAATTTCTTTAGCAACTAAATAAATTGCATTTTAGGACTAATCCATTAGTTGAAAACAAAATTTTGTGCTGTGCACATGTCTAGTACACACTTTGAATTGTGTGACATTGTGACATATAACCAAAACACACTCTTCAAAGCGTGTAGCGCCAAGCAGAGTGTCAGGACCGCACCTGTCCGTTCCTGTGTGATTCCATGCAAGTGGCAGCTGCATGAAAGGTGCTGCCCTTCTCAGCACCAGTGTATAGAAAGAGTTAATGCACCAAAAAAAATTCACGTGACCTGAGGTGTGTGTGTTAGGTGCATTAACTCTTTCTATACCACTGGTGCTGAGAAGGGCAGCACCTTTCATGCAGCTGCCACTTGCATGGAATCACACAGGAACGGACAGGTACGTCCTGACACAGAGGGAACCCACACCACAGCATATCTAGTAACCCAGCAGTAGCAAAGCACTGCTCTTTTACCCACCACAGGCTGCTTACGCACGCAACCCTAAATATTGGATCTGCAAAGAGGGCGCTAGCAAAGGGTGGTTTCCACTTTGCATGACCATGTCTCATCATTTATAGCATACTCTTGAGGACAATGCCTGGACTGTGATTCGGTCTGAAATAGGCTTGATTTACTTTACCTGATTGTTCTTTGTGTTGACCAATTTTACATTGACCAACTCTTCACAATGATACTGTCAGGGCCACTTGTTGTCCGGTGTCGGCTGCACCCGCCTCTCTGCCCGTCTGGCAGTTAGACCTGGAGCTATCCAGTGTGGCTGGTCCTCTCACCTGGTACACTCACTCACATCCAGTAGGCCTGTCCTGACTCCCAGTCCCTATCCTTGAATTGACGACAGGACATGAGAAGGCTGGCTGCCCATTCCTTTGCCCCGGCCGATGGAGCCAAATGGAGCCCATGCTTCAGTCTAAGCCTCAGTATAGGTACGCATTTGCAGCCAGTCCCCATCAATATAGCAGCCTGCCTGCATCACACGTCAATGACATTGCCAGCGGTGCACATATGCTGAAAGTATGGTCAATAATTAAAATGTGCGAAGGGAGCGGACTGGGTCAAACCAGAAGTGCTTTTATTTAATAGTTTTCTGCAACACATAAAGCATGACTTCAGTTCTGGTAGGATTTGCACTTGATATTTGGTTCCTACCAGAAACAGAAGCTCTGCTCTTTGGTTCCTCCCTGCTGAGGGAAACATCTTGCATGAACACGTGCTTATCATTCAGGCTTTTCACTCTGCTACCATCTACTGGTGGTTTAATAGAAATGCCATTAGTTTATTTTATAATGTAACATTTTAATGGGGTACTTGGCTTATTTTAATGGGGTACCTGATTTTGACATACCTTACACTAGCATCCTACAACATAGTGAGGGATTCTAAGTCTCCTGGCTACATAAACCCCGTCAGTCCAGTTGCTCGGTGCACAAATATTGAAGCAGTTCCCTAGTTTTTCTTATCCTCCACTCTATTATTGTTAGCTCTAAGGTGTTTAAATTTGAGAGCCCAACCTCTCCCGACCTTAGCCTTTCCACTGACTACATCTCTGGTTCGTTTTTTTGGTACACTGCTTTGTCTCCCTCTTCCACCTCCTACTGTGAAATCCTCTGGAATTCCCTCCCATCCACCCACGGGATACCTGACAAATACTATACTATTATTTTCTGTATCTTCCTTTTTTGCACTTTGTATTTAATCTTTTTTTTAGACTCTTTGTACTTTTTATTTTCCCCAGACATTTTATACTTTAAATAAACTTTGAATTGTAATTTGTTTTAATTATAACCGAAAGAATGTTTAAAACAGAAGAATGAATGAATAATTTGTGAGATAGATAGATACATTATCTAATGGCTTTTTCTATTGATTTGTTTATTCTTCAATAGCTTCTTCACTGTATTTGTTTATTCTATCTTCCTGCACATTGGTTACTCGGTAATGACGACAGTGGGAATGTGATCTGAACAATTTAGTTGCACTTATGCATGAAACTAAGTATTTTGGGGTAATATTGTGCATTGCCAGCATGACCATCGAGGTAATTATATATACATATGTACTTAGAGGTATCCCACATAAGAGAGCTAATAAGCATCACAAAAAAATGCTTTTATTTGAAAAGTCATCAAACAAACAACCTGGATCAATTTCACAAAGAGGGAAGAGGCACAGGATGTGGGTTCTTCCAGATGCAGCCCTGGCACATCCAAATGTCAGGACGCCAAATAACTTCAGCTACTTTGTAGTAGAAATTTTCCATAGAAAAGAGAGATATTGGCTGAAGATATTGCCAGCTACTGTCACATATCCTTTCATGTTCTTTTCCACTCCTAGAGGTGCTCGGAGTTAAACAGACCATTGAGTGCAGTTTTACGAGACGAAAAAAACACAAAAAAAATGAAAATCATTCCAGATTTGCAAAAAGGTTAAGTGACCCCGAAGTATCACACAATAGTAATGAGCAATGCTATAAAATAGGGAAAATCCATAACTTTTATTGAACAACAGCTCCCAAAAGTCAACAGTACACCTGGAGATTAGGGATGAGCCGAACACTCCCCGAGTTCGGTTCGAGCCCGAACCCGAACTTCCCATTTGTTCGGGACCGAACCCGAACCCGAACCCCCATGCAAGTCAATGGGGCTGAAAATTCTTTTTTTTAGAGTGCCCTCCAAGAGGGCATATATGCTACATATTTGCCATAAAAGGTGTATGGGGGTCCGGGTAGTGCCCTGGGTGACAGGAAACAAGGACAAAAAGTTTTAAAAAAAACGTTTTTAAAGAGACAGTGAGTTTTCCATGAAATAAGGGTTAAAAATAAAAACGAAAAATTCCTTCAAATATCGTGCCTCAGAGGTCCCCATAACCTGCCCGTGAAGTGGCGGATTTCTAGGATGTATAGAAACACTTAAAAACAAATAAATGACATTTCATATGACGGTAAATGCTTTTCCTTTAATCTATCCATAAACAACTATTTGGGGCGGCAGCCTGTATGAAAAGACATTTTAGGACGCGCAGAAAAAGTTTAGTGGTTTTTTGGGCTAAATTATTGTGAAACTTATGCAGGCTTTGGATGAAAGTAACAATAGGTGCTTTAAAATTGGGCTTTTAGCGTCGGCAACAGTGCCGTCACACCGTAACCCCTCTGAGGATATGAATCTGATACAACCGTCAATGGTAGTGCACCCAGATATTGTGCCTTTAGTGCCAGGCATGCAAGTACTATCATACAGTAACCCCTCTGTAGTATTGTGGAAGAGTGCAGGGGTGGACCATGCAGTCCTATATTGAAAAGAGTTTTTTTATCTGTTAATGGGTGTCAGTGCACCCAGATATTGTGCCTTTAATGCCAGGCCATCAAGTATCATCATACAGTAACCCCTCTGTGGTATTGTGGAAGAGTGCAGGGGTGGACCATGCGGTCCTATATTGAAAAGAGTTTTTTTATCTGTTAATGGGCATCAGTGCACCCAGATATTGTGCCTTTAGTGTTTAGTGCCAGGCATGCAAGTACTATCATACAGTAACCCCTCTGTAGTATTGTGGAAGAGTGCAGGGGTGGACCATGCGGTCCTATATTGAAAAGAGTTTTTTTTATCTGTTAATGGGCGTCAGTGCACCCAGATATTGTGCCTTTAATGCCAGGCCATCAAGTATCATCATACAGTTACCCCTCTGTGGTATTGTGGAAGAGTGCAGAGGTGGACCATGTGGTCCTTTATTGAAAAGTTTTTTGATCTGGTAATGGGCGTCAGTGCACCCAGATATTGTGCCTTTGGTGCCAGGCCAGCAAGTATCATCATACAGTAACCCCTCTGTGGTATTGTGGAAGAGTGCAGGGGTGGACCATGTGGTCCTATATTGAAAAGATATGCATCTGGTTAAGGCGTCAGTGCACCCAGATATTGTGCCTTTGTGCCAGGCCAGCAAGCATCATCATACAGTAACCCCTCTGTAGTATTGTGGAAGAGTGCAGGGGTGGACCATGTGGTCCTATATTGAAAGGTTTTTTATCTGTTAATGGGCGTCAGTGCACCCAGATATTGTGCCTTTAATGCCAGGCCATCAAGTATCATCATACAGTAACCCCTCTGTGGTATTGTGGAAGAGTGCAGGGGCGGACCATGTGGTCCTTTATTGAAAAGTTTTAGATCTGGTAATGGGCGTCAGTGCACCCAGATATTGTGCCTTTGGTGCCAGGCCAGCAAGTATCATCATACAGTAACTCCTCTGTGGTATTGTGGAAGAGTGCAGGGGTGGACCATGCGGTCCTATATTGAAAAGTGTTTTTTTTTATCTGTTAATGGGCGTCAGTGCACCCAGATATTGTGCCTTTAATGCCAGGCCATCAAGTATCATCATACAGTAACCCCTCTGTGGTATTGTGGAAGAGTGCAGGGGTGGACCATGTGGTCCTTTATTGAAACGTTTTTGATCTGGTAATGGGCGTCAGTGCACCCAGATATTGTGCCTTTAATGCCAGGCCATCAAGTATCATCATACAGTAACCCCTCTGTGGTATTGTGGAAGAGTGCAGGGGTGGACCATGCGGTCCTATATTGAAAAGTGTTTTTTTTTATCTGTTAATGGGCGTCAGTGCACCCAGATATTGTGCCTTTAATGCCAGGCCATCAAGTATCATCATACAGTAACCCCTCTGTGGTATTGTGGAAGAGTGCAGGGGTGGACCATGCGGTCCTATATTGAAAAGAGTTTTTTTTATCTGTTAATGGGCATCAGTGCACCCAGATATTGTGCCTTTAGTGTTTAGTGCCAGACATGCAAGTACTATCATACAGTAACCCCTCTGTAGTATTGTGGAAGAGTGCAGGGGTGGACCATGCGGTCCTATATTGAAAAGAGTTTTTTTTATCTGTTAATGGGCGTCAGTGCACCCAGATATTGTGCCTTTAATGCCAGGCCATCAAGTATCATCATACAGTTACCCCTCTGTGGTATTGTGGAAGAGTGCAGAGGTGGACCATGTGGTCCTTTATTGAAAAGTTTTTGATCTGGTAATGGGCGTCAGTGCACCCAGATATTGTGCCTTTGGTGCCAGGCCAGCAAGTATCATCATACAGTAACCCCTCTGTGGTATTGTGGAAGAGTGCAGGGGTGGACCATGTGGTCCTATATTGAAAAGATATGCATTTGGTTAAGGCGTCAGTGCACCCAGATATTGTGCCTTTGGTGCCAGGCCAGCAAGTATCATCATACAGTAACCCCTCTGTAGTATTGTGGAAGAGTGCAGGGGTGGACCATGTGGTCCTATATTGAAAGGTTTTTTATCTGTTAATGGGCGTCAGTGCACCCAGATATTGTGCCTTTAATGCCAGGCCATCAAGTATCATCATACAGTAACCCCTCTGTGGTATTGTGGAAGAGTGCAGGGGTGGACCATGCGGTCCTATATTGAAAAGTTTTTTTTTTTATCTGTTAATGGGCGTCAGTGCACCCAGATATTGTGCCTTTAATGCCAGGCCATCAAATATCATCATACAGTAACCCCTCTGTGGTATTGTGGAAGAGTGCAGGGGTGGACCTTGTGGTCCTATATTGAAAAGTTTTTTATCTGTTAATGGGCGTCAGTGCACCCAGATATTGTGCCTTTAATGCCAGGCCATCAAGTATCATCATACAGTAACCCCTCTGTGGTATTGTGGAAGACTGCAGGGGCTGACCATGTTGTCCTATATTGAAAAGATTTTTTGTTTTTTTTAATAGCGTCAGTGCAGCCAGATATTGTGCCTTTCATGGCAGCAAGTGCCTTCACACCATAACCCTTTTGTGGTATTGTGGAAGAGTTCAGTGCTGGAGGTTTTGTGAATGCAGAAGAGGACATCCCCTTGACAACCAGGGTTGACAACCAGTAATGATCCCTCTCCTTGATAGCACGAATCCTGGGGTCCTTTAGCAGGCTTTGCATCATTAGGGAGCCCATGTAGCGTAGGTTGGAGGTGGCATTAGCTGCCGAGTCTTCCTGATCAATGAGGATGACCGTATCGTGCACTTCCTCCTCCCAGCCACGCACAAGCCCTTCTGTTTCTGGGCACACAAAACCCTGCCTTGAGGAATCCCCACCTTCAATGCCCCCACTACTTAAATAGTCCTCCTCCTCCTCATCCTCCTCCTGTCTGATCTGAGTAGGACCCGCTGGAATGCTGTCTGCGGAAAGACTGGGGCCTTGAGAGCTAGGGAAGGCCTCCTCTTCCTCCCGCTGCTCTGCCTCTAGAGCCACATCTATAATTCCCCGCAGAGTGTGCTCCAGCAGGAACTCTAAAGGAATTGTGTCACTGATGCATGCACTGTCCCTGCTCACCATCCTCGTTGCCTCCTCAAATGGTGACAGTACAGTGCATGCATCCTTGATCATCAGCCACTGCGGGGGGGAAAAAAACCAAGTTGACCTGAACCTGCCCTTGTGCCATACTCACACAGGTACTTGTTGATGGCCCTCTGCTGCTTGTGCAGATGCTGCAGCATTGCTAATGTCGAGTTCCACCTGGTGGGCATGTCACAGATCAGACGGTTTGTGGGAAGGTGGAATTCTCTTTGAATTTCTGCCAGGCGAACGCTTGCTGGGAATGACCATCTGAAGTGGCTGCAGACTTTTTTGGTCTGGATGAGAAGCTCTGGCAGCCCTGGGTACTTGGTTAGGAAAATCTGTACCACCATATTTAGGACGTGTGCTAGGCATGGTACATGCGTCAATTTACCCTTGCGTAGGGCGGAGAGAAGGTTGCTGCCATTATTGCAGACGATCATTCCCAGCTCAAGCTGGCGTGGTGTAAACCATCTCTGCACCTGCCCCTGCAGAGCTGACAAAATTTCTGACCCGGTGTGGCTCCTGTCCCCTAAACAAACCAGCTCAAGCACAGTATGGCATCTTTTTGCTTGAGCCATTACGTAGACCCTGTCAGGCGTGGGTTTAACTGCCACTTTGCCAGAGACAGAGAAGGAGGAGGAGGAGGAGGAGGAGGAAGAGATGGTGGTGGTGGAGCAGACAGACCTCATACAAGCAGCTTTCTGGAGGTGTGGTGTATGAACAAGCTCCAGCACAGAGCCCCGTCTTGGATCCCTCCCAGCTGCAATCAGAGTTACCCAGTGTGCCATGAAGGAAATGTAACGACCCTGTCCATGCTTGCTGGACCACGTGTCTAAAGTGACATGCACCTTGCTGCTGACTGCCTTTCCCAATGACTGGATAACATTGTCTTCCACGTGCTGGTTTAGTGCTGGAATGGCCTTGCGTGAAAAGTAATGGTGTTTTGGAACCTGCCACTGTGGTACAGCGCATTCAGCAAATTCACGGAAGGGAGCAGAGTTCACCAGCTGGAAAGGCAGCAGCTGCAATGCGAGTAATTTTGCTAAGCTGGCATTTAGACGCTGTGCTTGGGGATGGTTGAGACTATATTTTTTCTTTCGCTGCAGCAGCTGCGGCAACATAATCTGACTGCGTAAATCTTCAGCTACTGGGATGATGTCACATTGTGAGGAAGGACCTGCTGGTACATCCATTACTTTAGCATCATCCCTGTTGGTGGAGGTTGTAGGCAATTGCATGGCAGGACATACAGTGTGGGTAGAGACAGATGATGAGGAGGAGGACCTATGCAAAGTTTTGCCCTAATGGGATGTGTGGCACTTGTTCATATGTCGCCTCAAGCACGTGGTACCCAAGCGTCCGGTGTTTATCCCACGCTTCAGCCTCCTCTGACATAAATTACAAATAGCAACGGTGGGGTCTGCTGCACATTTCTTAAAGAACTCCCAGACAGCAGAGTTCCTGCATGTGTTCTTTGAGACAACAGCGCTCTGCACCGGAGCAGCTCTGACATGTGATGCCTTGGACTGGCTAGTGCTACGGTTGGTCACAGAGGATGTTGTGCTTCATGTTTGCTGTGCCTCCTCCTCCTCCCCCTCCTCCTCACTTGATTCCTCAGTTCTATCTGGCACCCAGGTGGAGTCAGTGACCTCATCATCATCAATGTCATCTTTACCCCTATCTCCTCGTCACTGGAGCCAACTTGGCAGTATGCTGCAGCTGCTGGGGCAACATGAGTGCCAGTTATTTGTGTGTCATCACTGGCACCCCCTTCCTCTAGGTTGATTATACTGCCTTGCTCAACCTCAGAGATTGAATCAGAGCACTGTACTTGCTGCGCATTCTCAAGCAGCATGTCACTCTCATTGTAGTCAAACAATTCAGCTGACTCCTCCGTGTGCGATAGCGTGGCTACGGCAGGAGTAGCTGTGGACATGGAGGCTGCATTAGATGCTTTGGCAGCTGAGGTGGACTGTAAAGCACTAGAAGCCTGGCTGGCAGAGGACTCGGAGGATGAGGATGGCCTGGTTAGCCAATCCACCAAGTCCTCTGTATGTTGCTGCTGCTGCTTAAGACGGCCAGCACCAGTTAGAAAGGACAAGCGTGCCCCTGCAGAGGATGCACCACGTCCACCACGACCAGAGACACAGCCTCCCGACACAGGGGTTGCTTGCCCTCTATCTGTGGCTGGGAGCGTCTGCCTGTCCTTTTTGTTCTTTCAGACATGGTGAGTGATATATAGATTAATATATACAGAACTCTGATTCAACTCTGGTATAAAGATTTAAATAACTCTGGTATAACTCAGTGAGACACACTGATAGCTGGCAGCCAGTGACAAGAGACAGATCACCTTAATTCACAAATGTTTTAAAGAAATTAGTGAGCCCCAAAATACAGCGTGGTACTGTATGTATGACGAGACACAGATCACCTTAATTCCCAAGTGTTTTAAAGAAATTAGTGAACCCCAAAAAAAATTGCTGGCTGTGTGACGAGACACAGAAGATCACCTTAATTCCCAAGTGTTTTAAAGAAATTAGTGAGCCCCAAAATACAGCATGGTACTGTTTGTATGACGAGACACAGATCACCTTAATTCCCAAGTGTTTTAAAGAAATTAGTGAGCCCCAAAATACAGCGTGGTACTTTTTGTATGACGAGACACAGATCACCTTAATTCACAAGTGTTTTAAAGAAATTAGTGAGCCCCAAAATACAGCGTGGTACTGTATGTATGACGAGACACATATCACCTTAATTCCCAAGTGTTTTAAAGAAATTAGTGAGCCCCAAAAAAATTTGCTGGCTTTGTGACGAGACACAGAAGATCACCTTAATTCCGAAGTGTTTTAAAGAAATTAGTGAGCCCCAAAATACAGCGTGGTACTGTTTGTATGACGAGACACAGATCACCTTAAATCCCAAGTGTTTTAAAGAAATTAGTGAGCCTCAAAACAAATTGCTGGCTGTGTGAAGAGACACAGAAGATCACCTTAATTCCCAAGTGTTTTAAAGAAATTAGTGAGCCCCAAAATACAGCGTGGTACTTTTTGTATGACGAGACACAGATCACCTTAATTCCCAAGTGTTTTAAAGAAATTAGTGAGCCCCAAAATACAGCGTGGTACTGTTTGTATGACGAGACACAGATCACCTTAATTCACAAGTGTTTTAAAGATATTAGTGAGCCCCAAAAATAATTGCTGGCTGTGTGACGAGACCCAGAAGATCACCTCAATTCACAAATGTTTTAAAGAAAGTTGTAAACCCCAAAAAAAATTGCTGGCACAGTGACAAGACACACAACACCTAAATTCCCTAATATTTAGTAAAAATGACACCCAAAAAGACTTGCTGGCACAGTGGTGACCAGTGGTGTATTTAGGTTTTGTGCTGCCCTAGGCCTGACTAAACTCATGCACCCCCTAATTTAAATTTGACGCACCCCTTCCTGTCAAGGGCACACCTCTTCCTGGTTAATCCCCACCCTTCCTCTTTAAGATCCACCTTTTCCTCTTTAGAACTCCGCCTTTTCCTCTCTTTATATTAAAAGTGGATACCAAGTGCCTACTTGTATATTTTGTATACCATTTCAAATGTATCTACTGAGATAAAGAAAATTATGAAATGTTTAAATTCAAGCATTTTTACAAAGAACAGCCACGCATGTCAAGTAAACGGGATCACAGCCGCTCTAATTGGTTGAACAATAAAATCAACAGAAACTTGCACTGCATATGAGCGTATCACAGAGCTGCACAGCAATAAAACCCACAGAAATGGGCACTGTGTATGAGCATATCAGAGCTGCACAGCAATAAAACCCACAGAAATGTGCAGTGTGTATGAGTATATCACAGAACTGCACAGCAATAAAACTCACAGTAATGTGCAGTGTGTATGAGCGTATCCCAGAGCTCCAGGGCAATAAAACTCACAGTAATATGCAGTGTGTATCACAGAATCCACAGCAATAAAACTCCCAGCAATGCAATGTTTGGTGTGTGTCAGCGTATCAGAATCCACAGCAATAAAACTCCCAGCAATGCAATGTGCGGTGTGTATGAGTGCATCAGAATTCACAGCAATAAAACTCACAGCAATGCAATGTGTGGTGTGTGTCAGCGTATCAGAATCCACAGCAATAAAACTCTCAGCAATGCAATGTGCGGTGTGTATGAGTGCATCAGAATCCACTGCAGTAAAAATCCCAGCAAACCGAGTGTATATGAGCACACAGCAATTATGCTGTGGAGCCATCTTGTCAGCAGTGGGGTGCCACTGTCAGAGGGTGCACTGTAGCTTTGATTCCCTTCCTGGTGGGTGTTCAGTCCAGAATATAGTCTGTGTTAACGAAAGGGCAGGCAGCTGCGCGCGTGCGTTTCACGTGGTTCAGCCAGTCATGTGGTACTGAGACTCAGAGAAATGGCAGTGAAATGCCCTGATGTTCGGTGGTTTCAATCAGCAGGTTTATTCAGGCGAACCCCATAGGTTTCAATGTTAAAAATATTCCCGTTTTTATGCAATATCTAATAAATCATTTATTATTTTAATCTGCAGTAAAAAGTCTTTACTTATAGATTTTTTTTTTAGTACCTTTTAGTCATTTTTCAGATTTTTTTGGGCAAAATCCCCCCCCCCTTTTTTTAATAGCAGTTTTTCTTTTTTCTGTAACAGAACTTTTTATTATCAATCATAGGATCTTATATGTAAATTCCAGACATTTTCGTTCAGTAGTTCTTTTGAAAACAGGCAGGCCACAGGTTTGCGGTGGCAGCATTCAGCGGCCGACTCCATGCACTTTGGGGACCCTGTGGTGAATGGTGAATTCACTGCAGGGTGGGGAAATTTTATTCTCCTAAGTGCAGGGAACTACAGAACACCAAAAAGTTGGCGTCATTTCGATGCTCTGTGAGTAACCCATTTAGTGGTGAGGTTTTTTGCTGCCCCCTGGAAAGTGAAATTGAAAGTGTAAATTAGTGAAATCTCAATGTATCCTTCCTGGTAAAATACTTTGCAAAAGTAAAAAAAAAAATTTTTTTTTTTTTTTTTTTTTTAGGGGTGGGGCCACCCAGTGCGGGCTGCCGCCCCCTGGAAAGTGCCGCCCTAGGCCTGGGCCTAGTCGGCCTAGGCCAAAATACACCAGTGGTGGTGACAAGACCCAGAAGATCACCTTAATTCACAAATGTTTTAAATAAAGTTGTAAACCCCCAAAAAACTTGCTGGCACAGTGACAAGACACACATCACCTAAATTCCGTGATATTTGGTATAAATGAGACCCCAAAAGACTTGCTGGCACAGTGTGACAAGACCCAGAAAATCACCTCAATACACAAATGTTTTAAATAAAGTTGTAAACCCCAAAATAACTTGCTGGCACAGTGACAAGACACACATCACCTAAATTCCCTGATATTTGGTGAAATGAGACCCCCCAGACCCCCCAGTAGCGTGGCAGACCGGCAGTAACAACACACACAACTATCTTCTTTGAAATCTCCTCTGAAATGCGTGCAGAAAGCGCTGCGTTGAAACCTTATATAGTGTGCTGCGGGACTTAGCTCTGTGAGCCCATGATTGGGCAAAATTTGCCCAATCAGGACTCTGAGCGGTGATTGGCATAGTGTTCAACCAGTCTTGCACCAGACCTGTGGTCAGGTGCAAGGCTGTAGCCAATTAGGAGCTTCAGGCAGTGGGAAAATGCATTGTGGTCGAACATGCGGCGAACACCCGGAAATGTTCGGGGTTCGCGATCTGCTCGAACAGGCTAAGTTCAGGTCGAACCCCGAACCGTCCGAACCCGAACAGCTCATCCCTACTGGAGATCCAACTTTTGATCATTCCTGCTTTAAAATAATATACTAGAAATGAAATTTTTGCGTCACGTTTCTGGGTTAACTGTGAATCACATGGTTTGGACTTGAAGATTTGTGACCGGTGTAGACAAAGTCAAGGATATGCATCTTTTCAAACAGGAGGCCTGAAAACATAAGCGGATCACATGATGATATGCCATACAACATGCCGCTCACTAAAGGGTAATAGGCACCAAGACCATTTAACACTAATTTGTCTTTCCCTGTCACCCTCTCCCTAAATGCTAGGACAGATCTTTAAAGTGCACCTGTCATTGGCAAAACACTTTTGCCCATTTAGCAGGGTGCTTCACAATATATATAGGGCAGCGTTTTTTCACTGACCTGTATAATGGCGCCATATTGCTGGGGGGAGGGAGCAAGCCGCATGCAGAGAAGTGGCCTCCATGAAGTCTGCCTGCACAATCAGTGTGCTGCACTGGCTGTCACTCCAAACGTGACAGGCAGACAGCGCAGCACTCACAGCGAGCAGTGGGCTGTCCTGTAGGACAGCTCCCTGCTCACAGCCGTCCTCCTCACTGCGGCAGGTCACAGTCACATGGGGTCAGGAAGCTTCAAAACCAAATATATCCTTTTTTAAATTATATAGGTAAGTGAAAAAATGCTGATCTATGTAAAGGTAGAGGTGACCTGTCAAGCAGTCAAAAGTTATTTTGCCAATGGCAGTGGCACTTTAAAAAGACACCTTGAAAGCTGTCGATCAGAGCCAATAGTTAAATTCTCTCAGCATATAGCAAGCTGACATCGCATCGACCACGAATTGAGAAGTTAAGCTATTTTTCTACATGAGGTGCTTTTAATTGGTGGCATGCCCGACAGCAGCTCACGTGTACTTTGTTTGCAATACCTCTCTTTGAGATGCAATCACAGGATAACGTGCATTCAGCTACTTCCTGTAGCCAGATGCCTATGCCAGCAGAAATAAGACAAAAAAGAGGTAAGCGTCATAATTTTTATTTATTAAAGAGACCAAGTGAGGGGGAGGTGGAAGAACGGGCAAGTGAGATTTAAAGATAAAAAGCGAAAATCCATACGGCGCATCTGGTGCAATTAATAGGTTAATAAATCAATGGATATGTGAAATCCATGAAATCCATTAAAAAACTCGTAAACCGTAGCAGTGAAAATATTATTATCAAGTCAATAAAAGTGCATAGAGTAAAGTCCAGGTCAAATGTGCAAAAAGTGCAAAAAGGTGCTCAAGTATATATTAATGGAATACTCAAAAATGATGATGAAGAATAATGTGCTGATCTTCTTATAAGTGCTGGTGCTGAATCCTCATATCCGTCAGTAATCCTCAAAAAAAGCACATCACAGGAAAAGATGATAGTGCAGACAGTCAGAATAGAGTAGGCTCAAATTATAATCAAAATCTAAACCACTCACATTTATGGGAGCCCACAAGGTCCCGGCTCAAGGAGAAACAGCCTGCAGCCAAATATAGGGTGGCACTTCCTTCTTTCTGTCCGTACTGGAGACTAAAAATAGAGAGAATCGGGAGACGGCACTCCCATAGCGTAATACTGCGTATATGTGGATATGTGGAAAGGAAAAGATGAAGCACACTCACCGATTTTGGAGCCTCGTAATGTCAGGCTCAATATATGTCGCTCTGGGTCCTCTTAGGGTGGGAACCCAAACCTCTTTGCCTCCGCGGTGGTGGGTCCAAGTTTCCAAGGAGAAAAAAAGGGTCGGAGAAAGGTGGCAAATGTTGGGAAAATTTAATGGATAAATAAAATAAAATACAGGACAAAGTCTGACTTTTTTATGGACATTTACTTTTACACCGACTGAGGAAGGCTTTTTTAAGCCGAAACGCGTCTCGGTAGACCTTGTCCTGTATTTTATTTTATTTATCCATTAAATTTTCCCAACATTTGCCACCTTTCTCCGACCCTTTTTTTCTCCTTGGAAACTTGGACCCACCACCGCGGAGGCAAAGAGGTTTGGGTTCCCACCCTAAGAGGACCAGAGCGACATATATTGAGCCTGACATTACGAGGCTCCAAAATCGGTGAGTGTGCTTCATCTTTTCCTTTCCACATTTCCACATATACGCAGTATTACGCTATGGGAGTGCCGTCTCCCGATTCTCTCTATTTTTAGTCTCCAGTACGGCCAGAAAGAAGGGAAGTGCCACCCTATATTTGGCTGCAGGCTGTTTCTCCTTGAGCCGGGACCTTGTGGGCTCCCATAAATGTGAGTGGTTTAGATTTTGATTATAATTTGAGCCTACTCTATTCTGACTGTCTGCACTATCATCTTTTCCTGTGATGTGCTTTTTTTGAGGATTACTGACGGATATGAGGATTCAGCACCAGCACTTATAAGAAGATCAGCACATTATTCTTCATCATCATTTTTGAGTATTCCATTAATATATACTTGAGCACCTTTTTGCACTTTTTGCACATTTGACCTGGACTTTACTCTATGCACTTTTATTGACTTGATAATAATATTTTCACTGCTACGGTTTACGAGTTTTTTAATGGATTTATGGATTTTACATATCCATTGATTTATTAACCTATTAATTGCACCAGATGCGCCGTATGGATTTTCGCTTTTTATCTTGTATTCTGACACATATTTTGGTTGTTTTCTATGTGTTTTTACCATACTACAGGCAGCATTGACTATTTATTAGCACTACACCCTGAACTTTAAATTAATTTATAAATAGGCGCCCACACTGTATAGTGTATATTTATTTATACACACTCCCTGCTTTAAGTGAGATTTAAAACCTGCAGCTTTTTAACCTACCGAGCTACCAGGGCTTTAACCCCTTCACTACGTATATCGATATATCTTGGGCTTCAATGGCACCACCTGGTGTCCCAATATCGAGATATATCAGTATGCTGATCTGAAGCCCAAATGCAAATGAAATTAGTTTGCTGCAAACGATTTTTGTTTGCTTTTGGGCAGTAGAAGGTGCCCCCTAAGTTTTATCCCTGTGAGCATAATGGTCAAAGACAAAACTGTAAAATCAGCTGTTGAATTCTGTGAAATATTGGGCTGTCAGCAGCCGATGCAGGAGAAAAAAGAAGAAAATAGACCAGCCGCTCAAACCACTGTAACTCAGTTTGGCAGTAGATGGCACCATCTACTGGCCAAAATAGGTTATTTACAGTAAGAAATACAATGGGTATAGGCTCAAATATTTCTTACTTTATAATTAATTAAAAGTTATTTTAATCAAAAAACACTGGTTTCTGACGATGTTTTTTTGGAAAATCACTTGGTAGTGAAGGAGTTAAACCCGAAGTGAAAATTGAGAGTCTACAGTCTAGTGCAATTTTCATGCAGAAAAATAGAATGACACAGCACTAAAACACAATTAGAGAAGCATTACAGTGTAATTCATAGAGTAATAAATGTAATGTCGCTATAAATATATAAAGGGCAACATACCAGAAAATGAAAGTTGTTGAGGACGGATAGAAATTGACAACTC
This sequence comes from Leptobrachium leishanense, assembly GCA_009667805.1. Taxonomy (NCBI): domain Eukaryota; kingdom Metazoa; phylum Chordata; class Amphibia; order Anura; family Megophryidae; genus Leptobrachium; species Leptobrachium leishanense. The sequence goes on along the minus strand of CM019069.1, from coordinate 132,114,066 downwards.
GCAGTTTTTTGCATTCAGCTGTGAATAGTACCGGCTGGGTGGAGTAGAGGTAACATCACTGCTCTGTGTGGAGAGAGCCTGTGGAGTCATGGTTCAATCCCGACAAGCACCTCTCCAACAAGAGTCCTTGGGCAAGACACCTAACGGTACATACTCGCCACCCAGGACATACTTGAAAATGAGAGAGATTTCAATGTATCCTTCCTGGTAAAATACTTTATATAAAAAAAAAATATTGACGGATAGTTGATATCCGCAATAGTAAACCCTGCACAAGCCCGTGCAAGACCTATTAAGACCCACAAAAAGAAGTCAAATGCCAAATTACTTGAAATAAATGTTCCAATTACACCTTATAAAGAAATTAAATAGTCATATATTTACCTTTTTTTAACCCTATCAGTGTCCGTTCTATTATTGTAATTACAGAACCAATTTGTCTCAAGCCTGACTGGCCATGCGAACACAAAATATGCATGAAAAGCACTTTGCATGCAGAGTCAGCAGAATATTAATTAATATTAAGGAAAAGAAAACGTTTTCGTTTAATTAAGACTTTCTGCTATATACAAATGACCTGTACTCTGTAGAGAATTCTTCTTTGCATATTATTTTTTTCCAGCTCATTTTAGATTGTGTTGATATAACACTACAATAAAGCACAGTTTTCCTTAAAGAGTTTCTATATAACAATAGCCTGTAAATTCTCATTTTAATAGAATAAACATTCTACAAAGAAGAGGAATCCCTTCATACAAAATGTTTGAAAGGGATAAGCAAGCCACTTTGCTGTAGATGCTTTGTGAATTAGGGATGTGCGTTTCGGGTTTCGGAATTTCGGAATTTTCACGAAATTTCCCGATTCGTGTTTTCGGATGTGGACGAATTTCCGAAAATTTTTAGATCCGAAAATGGCAGATCCGAAACGTTTTCCGAGCCGAAACGAAATATTTTCGGATTTTTCGAATGGACTTGAAATGTGTCAAACGAGGAGAACAGACGTTCCGAAAAAACGAAAATTTTCCGAAAAACGAAAATTTGCCGAAAAATGAAAATTTTCTGAAAAACGAAAATTTTCTGAAAAAACGAAAAGTCGATACAAAAAACGAGCAAAGTGACACGAAAAATACGAAAAATGGTCGATATTCCGAAAAATGTACAATTCCGAAAAACGAAAATTTCCGAAATCACGAAAAGTCGATACAAAAACCGAGCACAGTGACACGAAAATACGAAAAATGGTCGATATTCCGAAAAAAAAATGTACCCGAAAAACGAGCCGAACCGAATCGAATCGAAACCGAAATCGGTCGAAATGAGCCGAATCGAAAAGTTTAAAAATCTAAAAAATCGAACCGATTCGAACCGAAAAAAAAATTGGTGCACAAGCCTATTGTGAATCAATCCATTTGAGCCAATGTATCAAAACAATGTATCAAGTATAGCTACTCCCACATCTTTCCAGAGATAATTCTAATTTAATAAAAACAATATATTTTTAAAAACTATATCCATGTCACATAGCTACATAGGTTGAAAAAAGACATGCGTCCATCGGGTTCAGACTCTCACACACCTACTGTTGTTGATCCAAAAGAAGGCAAAAATCCCAGTCTGAAATGCTCGCCAATATGCAACAAACTGGGGAAAAATTCCTTCTTGACCCCAGAATGGCAGTCAGATTTCTCCTTGGATCAAGAAGCTTTTACCCACATATTAAATATTATAAACCTTAATATTCTGTGTCTGCAGGGAATCATCCAGTCGTTTTTTAAAAGTCTGTACAGTCTCTGACCCCGCCACCTCAACAGGCAGAGAATTCCACAGCTTTATTGTTCTCACTGTAAAATAACCCTTCCTATGTTTTAGGCTGAATTTCCTTTGTCCAGTGTTAATGGGTGACCTCGTGTCCTGTGTATAGTCCTGTTAATGAATAGGTTTCCAGACAATGGTTTATAATGGCCCCGTATATATTTATATAAGGTTATCAGAACCCCTCTAAGGCGCCGTTTCTCTAAATTAAACAGGTTTAAGCTTGTTAGTCTTTTCTCATAACTTAAACCTTCCATTCCCCTTATTAATTTAGTCGCCCGTCTCTGTACTTTTTCTAGCGCTATAATATCCTTTCTTAAGACAGGTGCCCAAACTTGCACACCATGTTCAAGGTGCGGTCTTACCATTGATTTATACATAGGCAAAATTATGCTTTCATCCCGAGAATGAACTCTACTTTTAATGCATGCCAATACCTTGCTGGCCTTGGCGGCTGCTGTTTGACATTGCACATTGTTACTTAGTTTGAAGTCTATGATTATTCCCAAATCCTTCTCCTGCTTGGATTTCCCTAACTCCGTTCCATTTAGGGTATAGGTTGCTTGTGTGTTCTTCACTCCAAAGTGCATAACTTTGCATTTATCTACATTAAATTTCATCTGCCATTTAAGTGCCCAGTCCCCCAATCTATCTAAATCCCTCTGCAGCGAAGTAATATCCGGCTCACATTGTATTAATTTTCCTAGTTTTGTCATCTGCAAACACTGATACATGACTTTCAATGCCTATCTCAAGGTCATTTATAAATAAATTGAATTGAATTGGTCCTATAACAGACCCCTGAGGGACATCACTTACCACTGATGTCCATCTTGAAAATGTACCATTTATGACCACTCTCTGTACCCTATCTTTTAGCCAGTGTCCTATCCAAGAACAAGTATTTTCATCTAGACCAATTTTTCTTAATTTAAATATTAACCTTTTGTGTCGAAAGCCTTGGCAAAATCCAAGTAAATCACATCCACTGCGACCCCCTGATCTATAATTCTACTTACTTCCTCATAGAACGTAATTAGGTTAGTCTGACATGATCTGTGTTTCATGAAACCATGCTGATTTTTGCCAATTACATTATACCTCCCAATAAATTCCTGAATATTATCCTTTAGTAACCCCTCAAATACTTTCCCAGCAACAGATGTTAAGCTCACAGGTCTATAATTCCCAGGCACAAATTTTAAACCTTTCTTAAATATAGGGACCATGTCAGCTTTTCTCCAATCCTCTGGTACGATTCCTGAAAGAAAATAATCTTGAAAGATTAAGAACAGAGGTTTACATATTTCAACACATAGCTCCCTCAGTACTCGCGGGTGAATTCCATCTGGCCCTGGGGCTTTATTCACATTCACTTTGTTTAGTTGCTGCAAAACCTTGTCCTGAGTCAACCAGTCAGTTGGTATTAGTAAGTTTTTATTAATGAATTGCATGTGTCTTGTTATACAAAATTTCTGCCTTATCCTGATCTTCAGTTAACAATACCCCTGACTCAGATTTTAGTGAACCTACATTTTCACTCTTGGGGTTTTTCGAATTGATGTACCTAAAGAATCTGTTAGGGTTGGTCTTGCTCTCTTTGGCTATTTCTTTTTCATTTTCTAGTTTAGCCCATCTAATCGCATTTTTACATGCTTTATTGGCTGCCCTATATGCTTTATAGGATGCCTCAGATTTATCAGATTTAAAAGCTTTAAATGCCTTCTTTTTATTTTTCATTTCCTTGGTTACCTTCCTACTAAGCCACATTGGTTTCAGTCTGTTTCTTTTATATTTATTAATCAGTGGAATATATTGTGACGTGTACTTTTCTAGTGTTAGTTTAAAGATATTCCACTTATCTTCAGTGTTTTTCCCATGAAAAATTTTCTGCCAGTCAATGACATTGAGAGCTTCCTTTATTTTAATAAAGTTGTAATCATATGGTTACAATTTTTATTAATATGGGGGTTGCATAATATTTTAATATATTTCCATTTTGCTTTCATCTGACAAATCACTTAAAATGATACACTAGGCACTGTGACCACTTAATATAATTTGAGTGGTCAGAGTGACCTGCTTGTCTTTACCCCTCACCCCCATCTGAGAGGGGCCTCAGAGAGCTGATTCAGGCTTCTGGAATGTGTGTGATTAGTTCCTTCCAGAATCGAAGGTCTTTCCCTTAGGATACCACCAGGTTGACATTTTGTGGACAGAGATAAAAATTATGCGATGATTAAGCCACCAACTAAAAAAAAGACGCTCGAATTTGCTCGCTTTTAAAAAAAAATGTTGTATTCATAGTGGAAGTTCTAATTCTGCCCCCTTTGTATCATTTTTCTCTGTGTATACTTTTGTCAGTTTTCTGTGTGGTGCAACTACTGTGTAGGTATTAGGGTTACTTTTAGAGTTCTGTTTAGAGTTGCTGCCCTCTCGACAAAAGAAGAAGCAGAATCTGTATCTTAAAAATGAACATGAATTAAATCTCAGGGTTACTTTTAAGATTAGGATGCAGGGTTAGAATTAACCCTAACCTAAACCCTAACTCTAAAAGTAATCCTAACCCTAAAACAAAGGGAAATAGTACACTAACCCTAATTACAAACTCTAACCCTAGTATTATCCCTAAAATTAAATAGATTACAAAGAAAAAATTGGCGCATGTATGCACTGAAAAACAATGCATGGGTTTCGAATTAATTTAATTGAATGACTAAGGCTAGGGTCAAACAAAAGCATTTTTACACGCGAACGTAAAAAAGTGCGTCCGAACACATTGATGTATTTTTTCACAGAGTATGCGAAAACGGTCATACGATGCGCATGTTCGTGCGTGATGCTTTACGAATCCAAACCAGGAAACTTTTTGCGTCTGGACGTTATGTTGGCCGGACATGAGCAGGGTCTGACGTCTCCAAATCACACACACACACCGCTATGCCGCTGCAGCGCACTCTGTACGTCCATACTAGCGGTTCTGCGTTCTCGAAAAAATGCATTCATTTTCCACTTGCGTTGCGCGGCCGGACTTTCGTGCGACCGTACTTCGTATATTGGCTGTCATTGCCCGTCATTTGCTGCTAGTGCGGCCGTGATTAAGTGCGCCAGAACGCACGTTAAAAGTGCGCTGGTCTGACCCCAGCCTTAATCATTGTGTCATTTTATCTGCGGCAGCGAGGTGGAGCTTTCCCATAGGATACTAACATGAGATCAATGAGTGCAGTACTCTCAGGACTCTTTTCCAGCCAATGGCACTCAGTTTGCCTAACGATGAAAGCCATTGGATTTAATGGAGCGACCAGCCTGCCATAAGTCATGTGACAGCTGTGACTTGACAGTAAGCCGGCTGCTCGTCAGACTCATCACACCCAGCCAGCACCGATCGAGCGCGGTGCAGGATTTTAGATGATTTTTTCAACAATCTAAAGTGCTATTCGCCGTGGAGATATTCAAAAAGCAGTGGATTGTGAGCCAATAAACCTTCTATTTTTGGTCTTTTTAAGAAATCCTTTAATAATTCAACCCTCCTAATTTAAACCCTTCCCTGCTGAGCCATTTCAACTCTGTGTGCTGAGCTAATTTTTACTGCTTTTGCTCATCATGTTTAAACGCGTTTAGAAGCCACGTTTTATTATATGACCCTGAAATATTATTATTTTATTTTTTTTGGCAGACTCAGCAGATTCATAATATATCATTTTTATATGTATACATTATGTCCTGCCTGAATATTATAAAAAAAATGCAATAAAATTCGATTTTTTAATCATCTACAGCAGGCCTCAAAATTTCCACTCGCCTGCTTGCATTTGGCGAGTGGAAATTACATGAGGGTGAGTGGGAATGCAGAGGCAGGGCTGGATAGGGGTTAGGTGGGGCAGTTAGTGGTGAGTAACTCTTAAAGCCTGGCTAGTAACTTAGGACTTGAAATTTTGAGGCCTGATCTACAGTGTGTAAAGTGTTTTTTTTTCACATTTTATCACATGAGCATTTGCGGTTATATTTTCTATGGGGTGCGCTTGTACAAAAATTAGAAATGGGGACTCGTTAAATTTTTTGGGGGGAATTACATGATTTTTAGCAAACGCAACCCATAGAAAAAAATCATTAGTGCAGCATCATTGTTCACATTATAACTGAAATGTGAACAGTATTGCTGCATTAATAAAAATAACACACAAAAAAAAACATGTTTTTATTATTTTTTTTAATTATTATTATTTTTTTATTTCGAACATGGTCATGTTTGGTATCATTCGAAAGGTCATGCTCTATACAATTTATAAATAAAGAGACTCTTTACAGCAGAATAAAATAATAAACGGTTTATTAGATATTGAATTAAAACTGGAATATTTTTAACATTGAAGTCTATGGGTTTCGCCTGAATAAATCTGCCGATTCAAACAACCGAACAGCAAGGCATTTCGCCAACTTTTCACTGCTGGTTTTTGTACTCTGAATAGACGAAGCATTGCATCTCTATGGGGAATTCACTGCCCTCAAACAGGCACCGTACGTGCAGGCAATTCACCAAAATTTGGCGAACTGCCTGCTCTCTGAATAGCCAAATGGCCCCAAAATGTTACCGTTCTCTGAATTTCAGTGTCCGGTTACATTTTGGTGACATTTTGGATCTCTCTTAATAACCCCCACAATCATCAAGCGGGCCGGCATCCGACCTTGTTGCTTCCTGTAGTGAGATGCTGGCCAATGGAAAAGGAGAAGAGAGACCGGGATGTTGGAGAAAAGTAGACTTTGCGACAGTTGGGAAGAAAACTGGAGCAAGGATCAATGGGGTTAACAAATTAACCTTCTGTTTTCTCTCCCTTCCCTCCACTTTCTCTCATTGTTCTCTTATTCTAGTGAGATACAACCTTGACAACGATCAAGATTAACTCTGCACTAATACTGGTTTATATAACCAGAAAATGTTTCTAATACATTAAATACATTAAATGGGTACATTTCGAAAAATGCCAGTTGTTTCGTATTGTTATGTAATCAGCAAATTCCAAAGATAAAGGGTTAAAGATTGCGGCTAAATTTTTATTGTATTCTTTGGAACATGAATAATTAACCTGTCTGAATACCTTATTGTGATTCTGTTTTCCACTGCAGCAGATCGATGCAAAAGCAATCTTGCCCACTAAGCATAACGACAGAACGAAATTCTACCAGTTCCACCTGGGGTATAAAAAAAAATAATAAAAGCTAAAATAAGACGATCGATCTTATTTTTAACTCTGAGCAATATTTATTTTTTCTTTTTCAAGTCACTTTGGAATGACAGTGAAAGCCCACAACTTTTATCCTACAAAAAAAAAATGTAGAAAAGTCCTCAAATTATATTCGGTCGTCCAGCAAAATGCAATGATTGCTGACGGACCTACAGGTCTGCAAACCTCATGATGTCTTCTCCAAGAGAAACAGTAGTTGGATTTAAAAGACATTTTAAAAAAAGTGAAAAGGAGGATTTTTGACGCTCAGCAGAATTTATATCAAGTAGGGGTCATGATAGATTTTAGAACGCTGCTTCTGATTTACAGATTATTTTTTCATAAATGTTGAAAATATGTAATTAGTCTTAAAAAACAGTAGAAGACAAAAGAAAATCCACATCACGTTATCTCTTTCACATCCATGATGTTGCCATTTCTTCTTAAAGTGCCCCAATCCTGCCCAAAACAACTTTAGCTCACTTGAAAGATCTCAAAAATCTACCCATACATTGTGTTAGCCAAACTGCTGACAAATGGCTAGTTTTTTTGCAAAAGAACATTGCAAAGAAAGCTCCCTGAACTTCCTGTTTGCCCTCAGTGCTGCGGCATGCCACATGACTTGTTTCCCTGGGGAATGGTTTAAGCCTCTTCACAGCAAGAGAACACCTCCCCGCAGAGCTGCCCTGTTTCTGAACTCAAAAGCCCCAAAGAAAATATTCATATGAACAGACACAGATCCTCAGATACAGATCCTGATAAGGTTAAATTATTAACCCTTCACTATGGTGCTGTAATTGTCGGCTAACGAAATAAAGTTTCAGCTGACAATGCAACTATTTTTAAGCCCAGGGAGAATCTGGATTCCATGTCGTTTTGAGAATGTGCAATGATGATCCCTTCTCCTACGTTTATGACGGTGCACAAGGGGAAGTGGTCTGACATTAAGAAGGTGCCACCCATGCTAGTTATGGAAGCACTGCCCATTAAAGTTGTACCGGCTGGGTGGAGTAGCGGTATCATCACTGCTCTATAACCTATGAGGCACAGGTTTGAATCCCGGCCAGAGCACCTCTCCAGTAAGTGTCCTTGGGCAAGACACCTAACGGTACATACTCGCCACCCAGGACATACTTGAAAATGAGAGAAATCATAAAGCATCCTTCCTGGTGAAATACTTTCTCAAAAAAAAAAGTCAATGCTGGGGGAACAGGAATGGAAGAATCACTGGATGAAGAAACAGAACAAGCATCAAGGTAACTCAAGAAAAGTCTACATTCCCCATGAAACAAAGAGGGCAGTAGATAGTAACAATTAAATTGTGTAATATACAACATTCAAAGTGACCTGCTCACATGTACTATTTCCTAAAAATCTGAAACTAAATACGCACATATCCCATTGACAGAACATCCTTCTAGGATATGACAACAAAAGACATCATAAACTCCCATGGTGTCAGGAGTGAACCTGCTGGGTGGGGACACATAGAAAGACAGAGATGGAACTATTCAGCTATCCTAATAAATGAAAATCTGATCCGGTCAATACTTCTGACAAATTACAACAACAAATCAAGAGAACGACCAACACGACAGATACAGGAATCACATGTACTAGAGTAAACGCATGACAAAACGTTTACCCGCTGTAGAAGTTGAAATCGGATACTCCTGACTCGTTGTATGCAATACTGAAATCACCAGATCAAAAATGGTGTATTGTAGGAGGAGGATACCTATGATTTCTATGCTGAGAGGAAGTCAGCAGTCCATTCATCCCCCAGGCTGTACACTTGAACGGTTAGGGGCAGTTGTCTATCGTCACTCAGCTCTGGGCAGCCTTGCTGCATATGGGAGGTCCCTTCTCCTACCATTTGGAGACATGTATATGGATGCTTTACTCACAGTTCAAGTAGTTGGAGACAAGGTGTCATCAAATTCAGAGGTCTCCTGCAGCAACCTGTCCTTGTGTAGGACTTGCAATGCTCCTTTGGGACCCAAACACCACCTGGTATCAGGTACCGAATCTTGTTGGCAGTGAAGCTGGCAAACAATGGTTCTTCGTAGCTGTATTGCTGTGTTTCCCAAACCTGTCCTCAGGACCTTCAGCCACGCCAGTTTTGTCAGATATCTGAAGCAAAGCACAGGTGATATGATTTGCTGCTCAGTGATTGCAGGATTCAGTCTGCATTTCCCCAAGGTGATCTGCAAAATCTGGCCTGGCTGAAGGTCCCGAGGAGAGGTTTGGGAAACAATGCTGTATTAAATACTTTTACCGATATACACACCACATTGGAACAGTATGATGACATTTTTGTGCACTATGGACTCTATATAGCAGTATCTATTAATTAATATGAATCATGTTTCATCAATGAAAGATGTTTTGATTGGACGTCCTTTTATGTCTACTGTGTTTGTTTTGATACCGTAGTAACCACTGTTTAGCTATTAACGCAGGGTTTTTGACAGCTGTTATTGTATCTATATACTGGCTTGAGGTGAGACTAACGAGGGGGCTTGAAATTGCTAATTTTTCTTGGGCTGCCCAAAATGTATCACTTACTACACGAAGCATAAGAAGCATTCATTTACAGTTAGCACACGCAAGAGCCAAACTGCAAGTGATGTTTGCGGCTCAGGTAGACTAGGACAGGAGTCATAACGATTAACGAGAGGGTCTATTATACTTAACTGCTAACTTATGAACTACAACAACTCATTAGGAATAGGGCTCAGTGGTGTTTAAAACGTGTGCTGCCGGGATGTCCCCTTGGAGGACAGGGTTGGAGGACAATGTTTGCAGCCCTTGAAGAATGCCTGGAGAAGCTGCCGGGGGATGAGAGGAGCCCACTTACACGCGGTTCTTGGAAACTACTGATGGCCATGATAGGAGCTAGTCAGGAGGCTGTGGATCGGGAGGGCAAGGAGAAGAGAGATGCGGTACCTGCTCGGCAGGTGGCCGGTGCAGCTGCTACTACTGCACATGAGACGAGAGGCGCAGAGCCGGGAGATCCAACTTCTGTGTCAGGCCTATGCTGCCCGCGCTCCAGAGCGATCCCTGAAACTCATGATGACGCCGAAGGTTCTGCCTACGGGAGTCCTGATAAGAAGACGCACGCCGAGCCTACCATAGTAGGCCCTTCTGGGAGGTCGTCTGCCCGGGTGACACTGACGGGTGCGTGGGAGGCGCTCTCCGGTACCGGCCAGTACCTGATGGCTGCCAGGTTACCCCTCCCGGGGTTTGCCTGGATTTCACCACCTGAATCTCCCAAACCGTCCCCTGCCTTGACCGTGGAGGCTGAGAGGTGTCTCGGTAAGAAAGGGGGGCCTGTGGGCCCGTGGGCCTCACTCTTTCCCACCAGGCTTGGGTTCGTGGTCTGGCCTGGCCTGCCCTGTGTTGCCCTGCCTGCATTGAGACTGCTGCCATTTAGGGATACCGGTTGAGGGTTTTTTGTTGTTTTTTGTGAGATACCATTTTGCTGACAACCTCCTTTTTCCGTATTTCAGAGGTTTACTACACGATTGACTTTTTTTGATGCCGATGTTTATTTTATTTTATATTTTTCGTTTTATTATTGCAACGTCTATGAGGAAATTTGCTTTCTTTTTATTTTTTCTGCTGCGCAGTGGATGTCTCCGGCTGGGGACATCTCCACATTGACTTTATGCCACGATGCCATCTGTTTTCTGTGTTTGTGGCCCATTGCTTTGTGTTCCTGTGTTTTTATTACTTTCTGGCTGTGTAGCTACTCAGATGACATGTAGCCCTGCGTGGCCACTTCCCACTGTTGATTTCTTGATGTCTTTGCAAAAATTCTAAAATAAGGAATTATAAAAAAAAAAAAAAAATGTGTGCTGTCTCGAGGATCTGAACGTGACGATTAAAACTGATCTAGAGATCACTTTGTTCCAGTTTATTGTTAGATTTGGAACCGGGTTCTGATTTAGCAAGTCATGTATGAATCCTGTTTGGAATAAAACAGTCTTTTACTGCAGCCAAATTCTCTTGCAGACTATGAAAGCATTCATTGTGTACATGTAAGAGAAAGATAATTCCTCCTCGCAGACACGTGTCACTCCAGTGGTATTATGATAATGATTTTACTTGCAGATATATACGTACATGCATTTGGTGCGCAGCGAGTCTCTATGAATGGTAAAATTCAACTTTTATTGGTATGGATCAAAAAAAAAAATATGGGTTCTATTACATTCTTCGTGCAAACGCTAACGCGTGCAAAAACATATTAACGCGAGGGGCAAAACCCTTTGCGCTGAACGTCGTATTACAATGCCAGCGCAAAAAATGCACGTTAACGTCTAGCACGGGTGAATCTGCACAAACGCTGCTCGAACGTACCGTTCTTTGCGCGTCCTATACTTAACATTGTGAGCGCAAATGCGTTTGTGCGCTGGTACGCGGATGGTATTACAATCTATGTGCAAAATTTAACGCACATTGTTTGCGCGCATAATTTTAACGTCTTTGACAAGCTGGTGTTAATGTGGGTATTAACACCTTACGGAGTTAGAAGTGTTTGGTGCCATAATTAGTCACACAACGAATAGTTATATGGATATGCAGCTCACCACAGGTGTGTCACTCACCCTCAAATGGTATAAAGAAATACAAACTTAATTGCAAGGGAGCGCAAGGATGAATCTTAATAGGAATTCGTTCACAAATGATGTCACAATTTCTTGGTTGTCAGTATATAGTCACTATAAGAGAAAATCAACTAATTGCGCACACACATTGGTCAATATATACTCAAAATGGAAGAGGGTCACTCACAAACAAAGAGCATATAGGCTCTTAATATTCGCATTTAAGTCTCTATGGGGGGCTTCTCCCATCAATCGGAGTGTAGCTTGGTGTAGTCAGGTAGTTTGGCACTTAAACAAATTCATGAGCCTCCCAATAAGTGGCTCAGTACTTGGGCTTTGGACCACTTTAGGATGGTCCCACCTCTTTCACCGAACTCCCGCTGAATGGATGTGGTCAATTATCCGGATGATGATCCGACTGATGAAGCTTGCAGTTCGAGCAAGAGAAACGCGTTTCGGAACCGGAAGCCTGAATTGTTTATATTATATATTTTTTTATTTGTAATAAACCTCCTTTTTTTACCAAATCTCCTGGATAATTGACCAAATCCATTCAGTGGGAGTTCGGTGAAAGAGGTGGGAAAAGATTAGCATTAGCAACCTTCTCTGGTTGCATATCTAAAGTAGTTTATGAAAAACACAGACCCATGCACTAAAATGGAAACAGACCTTCGAGGGTCTGTGGTGTAGGAAAGTACATGGCTTGACCCTAGCTACCCAGCAGAATTGCAAAAAGAGGTTTAAAACTACATGGATGGACAAGTCATTGGGGTGAGTATTTGTCAGGATGTAAAGGTGATCCAACTATCCTCCCTGGTAAAATCCTTTGTAAATAAATAAATAAAATAAATCCAACACACAGACGCACACAACTAGAAGAGAAAAACCTCAAACTGTTAAAGCCGCTCCTTAGAATGACTGGTAAGTAAGTTAGAAAAAGAGCAGTCAGTAAACAAGCCGAGGTATGGGAAACCAGAGTCACCAAGCATTGTAACAAATGAGCCTCGTTTGGGATACATGAGATCACAAAACAAGTCAGGGACTAAGACGGCAGAAGTATGGGAAGTCCAGAAGTAAAGCCAAGATCGGTACCCAAAATATCATAGAATAAGAATAGAATGTACCGAGGGGTAACTACAGACACAACAGGGAGGTGACTGAATGAACAATGAAACCTTAAGTACCCTAGGGTAAACAGCTATTGGTTGGTGCTAGCTGATGGCGTCAGATGCCGAAAACCATGTGTCCGATAAGGACACTTAGTATAAGAGGCCTCATTTAAGTGGTATACGTCTAGCCGATTAACATGATCATTGTCATTATCATGACGCCAAGTAGGGGAGATGTTGAGGGAGTGACACTCGGAATGAAAATTAGGTGCGTCAGCTTCCTGTACCGCGGCATCAGATGTCACAGAATGCTGCTGGCCACACTGCTGCCAGTTAACAGATAAGACCATGGCATTATTCCCTGACAGTATTCTTATTTATACAATATAAAAAACACTGGGTATTTAATGCTTAATATGGACAATAAAAGCACATTAGCAATAAAAGCAATATGTTATGCAGTAATGAGAAACAGCACAACTCAACAACTCTCCCTGGGTCCATGTCTGAGGTAGGCTGTAGGGAACACCTGGACAATTAAAGCACAATTTCCTTTGAGTATAATATGTTATGCTGTAATGAGATACCAACTCAACAACGCTACCTCGTTCTATGCCTGAGACAGGCTGTTGGAAACACCAGGTCCTGGAACTGGCTAGAAGGAAATAGGTTTTTCAGGTTCTAAGGCAGGGATGTCCAGACTCCTTCCCCCAGATGTCCATGAACTACAAATCCCATGCTTCTCCATCCGTCTAATGCAGTAAGAGATTTCTGAGAGTTGTAGTTCAGGAACATCTGGGGGGCCGGAGTTTGGGCATCCCTGGTCTAAGGTATAGTAAAGTTTGTGGTGGTTATTTGGAGGTACCCAGTAGAAAAGCAGAAAGTGGGTTAATGTCGTGGTAAGTAGGGATGAGCTGTTCGGTTCGATCGGTTCAGAGTTCGATTCGAACATCGCCGGTTCGCATGTTCGCGAACTACGAACATTTCCGCGTGTTTGTTGCATGTTCGCCCACAATGCACCACAATGGACCACAATGCACTTTTCCACTGGCCTGAAGCTATTAGGGGGGTCTCATTTCTACAAAATATCTGGGAATTGTTCTAATCTTTGTGTTCTCACTGCCACCAACTATTTTGGGGGTCTCATTTCTACAAACTATCTGGGAATTGTTCTAATCTTTGCGTTCTCACTGCCACCAGCAATTGTGGGGGTCTAATTTCTACAAAATATCTGGGAATTGATCTAATCTTTGTGTTCTCACTGCCACCAGCAATTTTGAGGGTCAGTCATTTATACAAAATATCTTGGAATTGTTCTAATCTGTGTGTTCTCACTGCCACCCATCAGGGGGTCTCACTGATTTATAGGAGGTTTCTGGGAATTGTAATCTGTGTCTTCTCACTGCCAGCTATCAGGGGTTCCCCCATACTTCTAGCAGATTTCTGCGAATTGTAACCTGTGTCTTGTCACTGTTGCCAGCTATCAAGGGGTCCTATCAGGGGGTCTCACTGACTTGTAGGTGGTTTCTGGGAATTGTAATGTGTCTTGTCACTGGCACCCATCAGGGGGTCTCACTGATTTATAGGAGGTTTCTGGGAATTGTAATCTGTGTCTTGTCACTGGCTGCCAGCTATCAGGGTGTCTCACTGAGTTATACCAGAGTTCTGGAAATCTTTAATCTTTATACCAGAGTTGAATCAGAGTTCTGCAGCATATCTCCAATTTTTATAACAGAGTTGAATCAGAGTTCTGTATATCTTTAATCTATATATCACTCACCATGCCAGAAAGACCAAAAAGGACAGGCAGACGCTCCCAGGCACAGATAAGAGGGCAAGCAGCCTCTGTGTCGGGAGGCTGTGCCTCTGGTCATCGTGGACATGGTGCATCCTCTGCAGGGGCACACTTGTCTTTTCTAACTGGTGCTGACCGTCTTAAGCAGCAGCAACATACAGAGGATTTGGTAGATTGGCTAACCAGGCCATCCGAGTCCTCTGCCAGTCAGGCTTGTAGTGCTTTACAGTCCACCTCAGCTGTCAAAGCATCTAATGCAGCCTCCATGTCCACAGCTACAGCACAGCATCTAAATGCCAGCTTAGCAAAATTACTCGCATTACAGCTGCTGCCTTTCCAGCTGGTGGACTCTGCTTCCTTCCGTGAATTTGCTGAATGTGCTGTACCACAGTGGCAGATTCCAAAATGCCATTACTTTTCAGGGAAGACCATTCCAGCACTATACCAGCACGTGGAAGACAATGTTATGGAGTCATTGGGAAAGGCAGTCAGCAGCAAAGCACATATGACTTTAGACCCGTGGTCCAGCAAGCATGGACAGGGCCGTTACATTTCCTTCATGGCACACTGGATAACTCTGATGGCAGCTGGGAGGGATCCAAGACGGGGCTCTGTGCTGGAGCTTGTTCATCTACCACGCCTCCAGAAAGCTGCTTGTTTGAGGTCTGTCTGCTCCACCACCACCTCTCCCTCTTCCTCCTCCTCCTCCTTCTCTGTCTCTGGAGTAGTGGCAGTTAAACCGATGCGTGACAGGGGCTACGCAATGGCTCAAGCAAAAAGATGCCATACTGTGCTTGAGCTGGTTTGTTTAGGGGACAGGAGACACACCGGGCCAGAAATTCTGTCAGCTCTGCAGAGGCAGGTGCAGAGATGGTTAACACCACGCCAACTTGAGCTGGGAATGGTCGTCTGTGATAATGGCAGCAACCTTCTCTCCGCCCTACGCCTGGGTAAGTTGACGCATGTACCATGCCTAGCACACGTCCTAAATCTGGTGGTACAGCGTTTCCTAACCAGGTATCCAGGGCTGGCAGAGATTCTCAGTCAGGCCAGAAAAGTCTGCAGCCACTTCAGACGGTCATTCCCAGCAAGTGTTCGCCTGGCAGAAATTCAAAGAGAATTCCACCTTCCCACAAACCGTCTGATCTGTGACATGCCCACCTGGTGGAACTCGACATTAGCAATGCTGCAGCATCTGCACAAGCAGCAGAGGGCCATCAACGAGTACCTGTGTGAGTATGGCACAAGGACAGGTTCAGGTCAACTTGTTTCCCCCCCGCAGTGGCTGATGATCTAGGATGCATGCACTGTGCTGTCACCATTTGAGGACGCAACGAGGATGGTGAGCAGGGACAGTGCATGCATCAGTGGCACAATTCCTTTAGTGTTCCTGCTGGAGCACACTCTGCGGGGAATTATAGATGTGGCTCTAGAGGCAGAGCAGTGGGAGGAAGAGGAGGCCTTCCCTAGCTCTGAAGGCCCCAGTCTTTCTGCAGACAACATTCCAGCGGGTCCTCCTCAGATCAGACAGGCGGAGGACGAGGAGGAGGAGGAATATTTAAGTAGTGGGGGCATTGAAGGTGGGGATTCCTCAAGGGAGGGTTTTGTGTCCCCAGAAACACAAGGACTAGTACGTGGCTGGAAGGAGGAAGTGCCCGAGGGGATCATCCTCCTCATTGACCAGGAAGACTCGGAAGCTAATGCCATCTCCAACCTACGCTGCATGGGCTCCCTTATCCTGCAAAGCCTGGTAAAGGACCCCAGGATTCGTGCTATCAAGGAGAGGGATCATTACTGGTTGGCAAGCCTTCTTGATCCATGATACAAAGGTAAAGTTGTAGAGCTCATCCTGCCCACACAGTGGGAGCACAGGATGAAAAACTTGAGGACGCTCAAAAGCGACACTTGTGTAACAAACTTTCCAGGCACTGGTAGGTTACCAAGTGATGACACAGGTGCTTCTGAGGTTACGGATGATCAGAGGAATAGTGGTGAAGGCCGGGGCCTCTTGACTGATGCCTTTTTAATTTTTTTTAGTCCACGACGCCCAGGGACGTCAAATGTAGGCACCCATTGCCAGCGTCTTCACCATCTGGTGCAGGACCACCTAGGGGCAAGGGCAGACCTGGATATCTTTCCAGCAGATGATCCACTGGCTTACTGGGTGTTGAGATTGGATCACTGGCAAGAACTTAGCCAATATACTATGCAGCTACTAGGTTGCCCTTCATCCAGCATGCTTTCTGAAAGGACGTTCAGTGCCGCTGGAGGTTTTGTCACAGACAAAAGAGGGCGTCTGTCCACTGACATTTATAAAAATGAATCAGTCCTGGATCAGCAGCTATCAATCCCCTGATGCTGACGTTACGGAATAGATCGGGATATCTTCTGCATTCACAAAACCTCCAGCACTGAACTCTTGCACAATACCACAAAAGGGTTACGGTGTGAAGGCACTTGCTGCCACCAAAGGCACAATATTTGGCTGCACTGACGCCTGTACCAGATTTATATCATTTTAATTTTTTGAACCGCAGGGTCCAACCCTGCACTCTTCCACAATACCACAAAAGGGTTACGGTGTGACGGCACTGTTGCCGACGCTAAAGGCCCAATTTTAAAGCACCTATTGTTACTTTCATCCAAAGCCTGCATAAGTTTCACCATAATTTAGCCAAAAAAATCACTAAACATGTTCTGTGTGTCCTAAAATGTCTTTTTCATACAGGCTGCCGCCCCAAGCAGTTGTTTATGAATAGATTAAAGGAAAACCGTTTACCATCATCGGAAAATGTCATTTTTTTGTTTTTAAATGTTTCTATACATCCTACAAATCCGCCACTTCACGGGCAGGTTATGGGGACCTCCTAGGCACGATATTTGATTTTTAACCCTTATTTCATGGAAAACTCACTGTCCCTTTAAAAATGTTTTTTTTTTACTTTTTGTCCTTGTTTCCTGTCCCCCAGGGCACTACCCAGACCCCCATACACCTTTTATGGCAAATATCTTGCATATATGCCCTCTTGCAGGGCACTCTAAAAACTGAACTTTTGAGTCCCATTGACTTGCATGGGAGTTTGGTTTGTGTTCGCGTTCGAACTCGAACTTTTGAAATTGTTCGAGTTCGAATGCGAACCGAACACGGGGGTGTTCGGCTCATCCCTAGTGGTAAGGTGAAGGTCATTGATGGAAAAGGTGTGAGAAGCTAATAATTTTCCCTGCAGGTAAAAAGTCACCTCATAGGATCAGTGGAGTTGCTAAACAGGATACCACATCACAAAACAGGATACCACATCACAAAACTGGATACCACATATGGCCTATTGTCAAACTTTATCCAACACATAGCAATTTGCTTTTGCTGAAAAAAATGTATCCTGTTTATGACTAATGGGATAGACGGCTTGCTTCCAACTGTGTCAAGATTCTCTACGGTTCAAAGGTCTCCAAAGGTCAGATTTGATCACTACAACCCTAATATGTGGAATTTAGACATATAGTTTGGAAGCACTGATAGGATATATACGTAACATGATGTATTTAATATGTTACCAGATGCGTAGTTGACTAGCAAATGATGTAGTGAGTCATATTGCTTTCATTTCTGCTGTCTCGTCTCTTACATGATGTAAACATCTGGCACTTTATGAAATCAGCTGTTGGCCAAACAAATGTGCAAGCATGTAGTATTATGCTGCCAATTGCACATGTGGTGTCTATTAGATGACAAGTGTGTGGCGCTTAGCTTATTATACTGCATGTGTTAAAGACTGCATTGACCATACAAGAACTACTGGGAAGACTTTGCCTCTCCAGTCCATTTCCATTCTTCAAGGACACTGTATGAAAGGTATCATCAGTGTCTACAACGATACGTAATGCTACTTTATACTGCTCTCGTTGAATGTTTATCTAAGGGTGACAGCAAAGGAGGAGGTGCACACCAAATTGCATGTCAATTGGGTAATCGTGCTGGGTGCTCATGGAACCTAGGGTGGCATAAACCATTGCAGAGTAAGGATTCTTTCTTTGTATCATAAGGGTGAGTCAGAAATCACATGCCATCTAAGGGTTTCATATTGAAAAAACATCTATAGTGTGGTGCTGTTTGGCTGTTAGCCCATCCACCATTTTCATAATTTGCACTTTGAGCAGGATTGGCCACCAATGGGACTTCAAGCTCAAACCAAACCTTCTGTTAGGCTTTGTTTGCATGCCATTGTAAGCTTAGATAGCACTCTATCTTCCTTGTTCACTAGTTCCTTTATTGGCTTGTAGCTAGATAATTTATTAAGTAAAAACAAATCGGTGGAGTCTTGGGGTCGGTGTCTTAGAGACTTTGTAGAAGGCCGGCCAATGATTTCAACCAAAAATGGGCTATTCTGAATTAAAGTTATTGTTGTTGCTCGAGATTAGAATGCAACATTGTTCTTGTGTGCAGAACAATCTGTGCTGTTCATTATTATAAGGCTGATTGTAAAAAATAAAATGTTATTTAGTATGACTGTTGGGTTGGAACATTCAAGGTTTGTTCTCCAACTCATTATTGGATGATTGTAAGTCTTGCATTTTGTTCCAGTACACAATAGGTTATTAGAATGCCACCTGTTCATTGGTGAAGTTATTCTTGTGAAAGGCTTCAACTCTTAAAAATTCTAACAATAGAATGGAGGGTACAGAACACTAAAAGTAAGTGGGAACATCACCATGGAAACCAAGTATTTGACAATTTCATAATCACATACATGTTAGACTTCATGTCTCCAAGAAGAAAATCTCCAAGATAAAAGTATGGAACTGCAGAGAACTGGTTGATAAACATGAATCAAAGCATTATGGAAATGGAAAAACACACTGCGGAAATTCCATTTCCTTATTCTTCTTTCTGCAACTCTTTTTTTTTGAGAAAGTATTTTGCCAGGAAGGATACATTGAAATTTCTCTCATTTTCAAGTATGTCCTGGGTGGGAAGTCTGTACCGTTAGTTGTCTTGCCCAAGGACACTTACTGGAGATGTGCTCTTGCCGGGATCGAACCTGTGTCTCCACGGTCATAGAGTAGTGATGTTACCTCTACTCCACCCAGTCAATACAGACATGTAAATAATATGATACCTTCTAAGCAGGCATGGAGGCAAAACATTTGATCAAATAAAAAATTATGATATCACTGGTTCGTCTGAATTTTCATTGATCAATTTGTTTTTGGGGGGGTTTTGGTCAGCAGTTGTGGAGTTAAATCAGGGGGGAGTTCAAGCCCTTCTTCCACTAGTCAAGGGTGTGGAGGATGAGGGTAGGGAGCCCTGACCTCAATTTAATCCAATGGACATGCTAATTATACTCTCAGGCCCATGGTCTAAAAATTATCGTTTCGATAAGCTCATGCATTGTCACCGCATTTATTTTTCTTTGTACTGGTTCCAGGTTTGGCTGCTACAGTTGCATAGCTCCTCCTGATGGGAGTTGAGCATGCAACACTATCAGGGTTATTCAAAGAGATCCGAATGGCTGGAGAAAGGTTACCGAACGCTTAAAATCAGCGTTCGGTTACCTTTCTTGGCCATTCGGCTATCCAGAGAGCAGGCAATTCGCCAAATCCTGGCGAATTGCCTGCACATTCGGTGCCTGCTCGAGGGCAGTGAAATCCCCATAAAAAAAGCACTGCTTCGGCTATTATTCAGAGAACAAGAACCAGCAGTGAAAGGTTCCCGAAATGCCATGCCATTCGGTGGTTTAATTCGACAGGTTTATTCAGGAGAATCCCATAGGCATCAATGTTAAAAATATTCCCATTTTAATTCAATATCTAATAAACCGTTCATTATAAAATTCTGCAGTAAAGAGTCTCTTTATTTATAGAATTTTTGGATATTTTAAGCATTTTTCTGGATTTTTATTTTTTTAAAAAAAAGTCAGATTTTTTTAGAGTTTATTTATTTTTTGTGTAACAGCCCTCTTTATTATCATTCCCTGGACCTCATATGTAAATTCCAGACATTTTCGCTCAGTAGTTTCTTTGCAAACAGTGTTTCACTTTTCAAACATTCAAGCAAACTGTTTTGCTAATTTATTCACTTCACTCGTCTGCGGTGTTGGCTTTTTCCGGCGGCTTCGCTGCGTGTGATCGGCTCCTACTCGGGTTTTTCATGTGACTGCTTTTTAATAAAAACAGAATTCATTTACACAGTATCTCACAGAATTGAGTACACCCCTAACATTTTTGTAAATATTTTATTATATCTTTTCATGTGACAACACTGAAGAAATTACCCTTTGCTACAATGTAAAGTAGTGAATGTACAGCTTGTATATCAGTGTAAATTTGCTGTCCCTTCAAAATAACTCAACACACAGCCTTTAATGTCTAAACCGCTGCCAACAAAAGTGAGTAGACCCCTAAGTGAAAATGTCCAAATTGGGCCCACTTAGCCATTTTCCCTCCCGTTGTCATGTGACTCGTTAGTGTTACAAGGTCTCAGGTGTGAATGGGAAGCAGGTGTGTTAAATTTGGTGTTATCGCTCTCACTCTCTCATACTGGTCACTGGAAGTTCAACATGGCACCTCATGGCAAAGAACTCTCTGAAGATCTGAAAAAAAGAATTGTTGCTCTACATAAAGATGGCCTAGGCTACAAGAAGATTGCCAAGACCCTGAAACTGAGCTGCAGCACGGTGGCCAAGACCATGCAACAGTTTAACAGGACAGGTTCCACTCGGAACAAGCCTCGCCATGGACAACCAAAGAAGTTGAGTGCACGTGCTCAGCGTCATATCCAAAGGTTGACTTTGAGAAATAGACTTATGAGTGCTGCAGAGGTTGAAGGGGTTGGGGGGGGGGTCAGCCGATCCATGCTCAGACCATACGCCGCACACTGCATCAAATTGGTCTGCATGGCTGTCGTCCCAGAAGGAAGCCTCTTCTAACGATGATGCACAAGAAAACCAACAAACAGTTTGCTGAAGACAAGCAGATTAAGGACATGGATTACTGGAACCATGTTCTTTGGTCTGATGTGATGAGCCTAAGATAAACATATTTGGTTCAGATGGTGTCAAGCGCGTGTGGCAGCAACCAGGTGAGGAGTACAAAGACAAGTGTGTCTTGCCTACAATCAAGCATGTTGGTGGGAGTGTCATGGTCTGGAGCTGCAGGAGTGCTGCAAGCACTTGGGAGCTACAGTTCATTTAGGGAACCATGAATGCCAACATGTACTGTGACATACTGAAGCAGAGCATGATCTCCTCCCTTCGGAGACTGGGCCGCATGGCAGTATTCCAACATGAAAAGGATTCCAGGAGGTGATACTCACAGAGGCGCGGAAGTACTACCACGTGTATTACTGCGAGTAGCGCTGCATTCCAGGGCAATGTGGCCAAATAGCGCCTCCCCCGGAATGTCAAGCTAAAATGGGGATGCTACAGGAAAACCTGCAGGCCCAGGTCTTCCCCTTCAGCCGCCGGGAGCAGAGTGAGACTGGGGAAAAAAAGTCCCAGTCTCACTCCGCAATCACTCCACCAACCAGCAGGATCTCGCGAGAGGCAGAATCTCAGCGTGAACATTGGAAAAGTTATTTTTTTTAGGAATAGACGCCCTGCATAAGACAGTGTGACTAACACTGCTAGCGATAATAAAATAGCAAGAAAATCAAATAAATAACAAAAAAATAACAACAAAATAATCATGTCATATATTGTTTCTGATTTCTTTCAATGGATGCCCAATAATACACGTACAGCAAATGCTGTAATGCATGTACCCCGCATTGTTATGCCTCCGCGAGCATGCCACGCCATGCTCTATGTAATGTATGCTAAGCGTCGACATGTCGGTAACCCCGTTACGCGCTGAATCTGTTGGTGCTCTTTAAACAATAATTTAAAAAGTAGGACGAAAATTTTTTTTTTTTGAGTTAAACCAAGCTCGCCTATGGTGTGATAAATACAAAATGTTGCATTTTCCAGTCCGTTTAACATAATGGTGTTGTTTTAAGAGTTATTGCGATGAGGCTATGACCTTGCGCTGATATAATGGAACATGTACCAAACCTTCCTACCAGTTTTTCTGCATGACCGAGTGTCACTGATTTTATAATTAATCGTAAACTCTTGCCTTAAGTTAATTAATGTCCTCATTATGTCATGCCTACTCTTGCTTGGTAGATTCTCCTGCCAGTAAATCACTTCTACACCAATTAGTCTACGAGATGAAGCAGCAGTAACAATCTCAGAGAGTGATTTCTGAAGACGTAATGACACCATATCATAAAACCTAAATTGGATGCCACCCGCTGGTGCGTGTGAAATATTGCCAGTCTCAAGGCCTTCTCATTAGTAAATATAGCTACAAAATACTGCGTATTATCCATTTGATCACCTGCATTAACTATCTCAGAACATTAACACTCTGCTAAATGCTTCTTTCCGAGACGTGTCGCGCTTCTAATAGCTTCCTTTATGCGGCAGAAATGAACCTGCCATGTGGCTGCACTTCTAGGGAGTAAATGTGAGAAACAGATTGTGTTCAGTTATTCTTTTAATTAATATTATTATTTCAACGTGCAAATTAAACATAATATATATATTTTTTTTTTAAATTTGAGGGGTTATTCAGAGAGAGACGATCTGGCCCTTGAAATGTCACCGAACAGGGGAATTTCCCCGTACGGTGCCATTTTTTGGGCCATTCGGCTATTCAGAGAGCAGATAGATAGGACTCGAACTCCATGGAGGCTTCTGCTGCCGGGTCACATGACCGGCAAGATTCTGCCTCTCGCGAGATCCTGCTGGTTGGTGGAGTGATTGCGGAGTGAGACTGGGACTTTTTTCCCCAGTCTCGCTCTGCTCCCAGCGGCAGATGAGAGGTGAGTATTTGTTTTCTTGGGGGGGTTTTCAGCTGCAGCTGATTCTGTAGCAGCGGAATCAGTTAGCAGCAGCTCAGAGCTGGTGTTAACTTCTTTAGTTAGCGATAGCTCTTTGTAATTAGCGTTAGGACCTTGTGATCCTAACGCTAATTATTGAGCGCTTGCTCCCCATGTTAAGTATAGGAAGTGCAAACTACAGAAGCAAGCGCTAAAAAGCTCTATTACTGATTCTGATGTGATCGGTGCGGAGCGGTATCACCTATTTTAAGCTAGTGCTAACTCTCATTTATGTGAGCGCTAGCGTTAAGGATAAAAATACTTTTTATTAATGTCTATGACGACTACCTATCTGCCCAGTAGTCAGGTGTGGAGGGAGGGTGTACAAGGGTTTAACAACTCCAAGCCTCTGGACTTACTACCCCCTCTCAGGTCCCCGAGTTATGCCAACCTAGCCCCCCTAAACCTCACACACCCTTTCAACTATACGCTGCCACCATGAAAGTAATATGGCACTTTCGAAACCCCCTTAACTGTATAGCACCCCAATCCAGGCGACTAACCATATACAGCTAATATATCTTCCCCCAGTCTAAAGTCCCTTAAGTCAGGGGTCCCCAACCCTGGTCCTCAGGACCCACTAACAGGCCAGGTTTGCAGGATATCTGAAGCACAGCACAGGTGATATGATTTGCTGCTCAGTGATCGCAGGATTCAGTCTGCATTTCCCCAAGGTAATCCTTAAAACCTGGCCTGTTAGTGGGCCCTAAGGACCAGAGTTGGGGACCACTGCCTTAAGCGATCTCTATTAACATACCTCGATACAGAATGCACCTGTAAACATGTAACAAAGTGACTATATATCTTACATATTTATTTTCTGTGTAAATCTGTGTATTTATGTTATTTTTAATATCTTGCATTATATTACTTTGTATTTCTTTACCTACTGTAAAAATACAATGTTCTTGAACACATTTAGGGAAGCCTACCACCCAACTCACTGACGCAACCATCAATCACTCTCACCTTACAGTCCTCTCCTCCTGTTTCCAACCCCAACCCTTCGAGGTTGCGAGTTCCTACGGGAATAGGGCCCTCATCTCCTCCTGTACTGTTTGTCAAATGTTGTTCAATGTATTGTAACCCTGTCTATACTGTGCTTATTGTACAGCGCTGCGGAATATGCTGGCGCTTTATAAATAAAGAATAATAATAATAATAATAATAACCCAGGACATACTTGAATATGAGAGAAATCTCAATGTATCCTTCCTGGTAAAATACTTTATAAATTAAATAATTTATTTTATTAATTAATCTTTATGTGTTAATTTGGTAATGAATATATTTACAATATAAACTGAAACGTGGACATTTTTATCTAACAATTTCGATCAATTTATTCGTTGCTAAGATTCTCTCAGTCCCACTTTACTGAATAAATGCCAAGTGTGCTTTGATTTTTCACATGACCCCTAGAAAGAGTTTTCATTCTTATTTGGCAAACAAACATATCAACGGGCTGTCCTTTACTCTGGACATTGCTACTATCAGGGAACCTAATCTCTTATTTATCCGCGACATTTGACCTCGTACTTCCTATGTGTCCAACATGATGCATTCTCATGTGTCCATTTGCTCTGACACAATGATACAGCTCTTTGCCGTTGATCCTCACCGCTGTTGATCTTGTAGGATAAACTGACAAACCTACATTATATGTAGAACGCGCGAGATGTCAACTGTCTCTGTTTGAAAAACAAATCCCTAATCATTCTACCCAACCTCTGAGCAAGGTTTTCCTTAATTTAAAGATTATAGATCCCAGTCGAGCGGCAAACTGCTTTGCGGATCAGCCGTTGTGACAGCTAACTGTATATTCAAGCTGTGTATACTTTGTATATAATTTGTGGATGGCAGAGAATAAAAAAAATGTATTAAAAAATAAACAGCCAAGAACCAGTGTTTTTAATTATGTATACAGTAAGAAATAATTGGGAATATTTCCAATGTATTCCTTACTGTAATATCCTATGTGGCAGGCAGTTGTCGCCATCTGTTGGCCAAATGGAGATACTACAATTCAGAGCCCTGTGCAGTTTCAGCTGGGGAAAAGTCTGTTAGAGACAGTCCCCTTCTGATTTTACAGCGTTTTAGCACCTTGGGCATCACAACCCCCATGCTAAAACTTTGAGGGCACCTTCTGGAGCCCAATGCAAAGGAAATTAGTTTTCAAGGGGTTGCAGACAGTGCAAAATCCAATGTTCCTTCACTTACAAATGCACAGATATCCCTTATTCCTCTGTATCCAATCCATGAGGCTACTTCAATCTTCTTTATTATCAATTCTTTTGACAAGCACACCTCAAAAAAGAGAAACTTATGTAGCGCTACTCCAGCGAGAGCCGTTGAGTTTGACGGGCCTTCTGTCCCACTCCAGTGATTACCCACCTCCACCTTCGGCGCCAAGTAATACCAGGACAAGATGACTTTAAATAAAAAGGGGTTTATTAGGACTAGCGAGCAAACCCTTTGTAGGACAAAGTAATCAACAGTATAACAGTATTGAAAGAGTTAATTTAGCATTACTATTCAACTCAATAATGAATGAACAAGACAGCAATCTTTACCATACTTCAGTGCAGTTTCGATTATCAACTATAAAACTGAAACTGTCCTCACCAAACATGAAACTGCCCTCACCAAAGTCACCAATGACCTCCTAACTGCTAAAAAACATGGCCACTATTCTATTCTCATCCTGCTTGACCTCTCGGCTGCTTTTGACACTGTTGACCACCCCCTCCTTCTACAGACCCTCAACTCTCTGGGTCTCGGTGACACTGCACTCGCTTGGGTCGACTCCTATTTATCCAACAGGTCCTTCTGTGTGTCCTTTGCTGGTAACTCCTCCTCCTCATTGCATCTATCTGTTGGTGTACCTCAAGGCTCTGTCCTTGGTCCCCTGCTCTTTTCCATCTACACTTCCTCCCTGGGCAAAATCATCAACAGCTTTGGCTTTAATTACCACCTATACGCTGATGACACTCAGATCTACCTCTCTACCCCTGATCTCTCTCCCCCTGTCCTTTCAAAAGTTAGTGACTGTTTATCTGGCATCTCCTCCTGGATGGCCTCCCACCACCTAAAGATCAACATGTCAAAGACTGAGCTCCTACTTATTCCTCCCTCCAATGCCTCCCCACCTCCTGACTTCTCTATCACGGTGGAGGGTATCACCATCTCCCCATCAAACCAAGTGCGCTGTCTTGGAGTTACACTTGACTCTGCTCTTTCCTTCATCCCCCACATCAAGTCTCTTTCCTCCTCCTGCCGATACCAACTGCGTAATATTTCCAGAATTCGGCCATTTCTTACCGCTGTCACCACAAAACAACTCATACACGCCCTGGTAATCTCCCGACTCGACTATTGCAATAATCTCTTATCTGGCCTCCCTCTGTCCCGCCTCTCCCCCCTACAATCCATCCTGAACGCCTCCGCCAGGCTAATTCACCTCACCCGCCGCTCTGTCTCTGCCGCTCCCCTCTGCGAGTCCCTTCACTGGCTCCCCATCCACTGCAGAATTAAGTTCAAAATCCTTATCCTTACCTACAAAAGCCTCACTAATTCAGCTCCCCACTACCTGTCCTCACTAATCACCAAATACACCCCGGCCCGCTCCCTAAGGTCAAACAGTGACCTGCGCCTAGCTTCTCCCCGCATCACCTCTTCCCATGATAGACTGCAGGATTTCTCACGCGCAGCCCCCACACTCTGGAACACTCTCCCTCGTACTGTCAGACTTTCCCCTAACTTCTCTTCCTTCAAACGCTCCCTTAAAACGTTCCTATTTAGGGAAGCCTACCACCCAACTCACTGACGCAATCATCAATCACTCTCACCTTACAGTCCTCTCCTCCTGTTTCCAACCCCAACCCTCCCAGATTGTGAGTTCCTACGGGAATAGGGCCCTCATCTCCTCCTGTACTGTTTGTCAAATGTTGTTCAATGTATTGTAACCCGTCTATACTGTGCTTATTGTACAGCGCTGCGGAATATGCTGACGCTTTATAAATAAAGAATAATAATAATAATAATAATAATCAACGTAACCAATAGCAGTAACCTGTCTAAACCTTATTCATGCTGCCTAACCACTGGCCAGTGGAAATTATACAAGCGTTCAAGATTGCTAGCGGTGGGGCACTTGATTCTATTGTCTGGTACCTTTAACATGAAACCATATTTGTATTCCACAAAGTGAGAAAGAAATCTTCACAAAGTGTCACAGAACAGCAAGATTTGTAACTGCAGCAATCCTCCTTTTAGCTGCAACTGCACGGGCAGTAGAACTAGGCCAGACAATAAAGTTAGCAATATCAACTCACGCAGGATTGCCGAATACCTCTCCATTGGATGGTAGCTCGATCGTTATCTCTTAGCGCTGGAATCACTCAAGGACAGACGGATTTCTTCTCCACTGAATGTACTCGGTCACTCCCTCTGTCACTGGAACACACACGAAGGCAGACGGACCCCTTCTTCACTGGATGCACAAGGACAGCTGGATGCACGATCCGCTGGTACTGGCAACACGTGAGGGCAACTGGATCTCTCCTTCGCTGAATGCACGAGGCAGCCTCTGGACGCACGATCCACCACCTGAGGACCGTTCACCTCAGCAGAACAAAGAAAGGATAGACCTCCAGTGGATGAGAAGTGCAAATGGGTTTATTTGGGTACAGCAGGTCCAAGAAAAGAATCAGCGACGTTCCGACCCTAAGGTCTTAATCATACATGTGATAACACAATCTTGGGGTGCTGTGTCTGCTGCTGCCAGGGCCGGCCGAAGCCACTGTGCTGCCTGGAGCGATGGATGAATTGCTGCCCCCTCTCAAAAAAAGGCATATATGAGTGTATTAAAGAGCTCCACAGCAATAAAACTCACAGTAATGTGCGCTGTGTATGAGCGTATCACAGAGCTCCACAGCAATAAACTCATAGTAATGTGTGGTGTGTATACTCGTATCACAGAATCCACAGCAATAAAACTCACAGTAATATACTGTGTGTATGAGCGTATCAGAGCTTCACAGTGATAAAACTTAGTAATGTGCGCTGTGTATGAGCGTATCACAGAGCTCCACAGCAATAAAACTCACAGGCTGCGAGCGGCGGTGACTGGCTGCAAAATAACAACATGCACAGTGAGTGTTATATAGAAAGGGGCAGTTGCGGCCTGCTGAAAGGAGCAGGCGTGGTCTTCTAGAGGGGCGGGCGCGGCTGGCTTTCTCCATGAAACACCAGTCTGCCGGAGGGCCGTGCCTTGTTTGGGCCAGGCGATCTCCATGCTGGGGCCTTTGCCAGGGCTGCAAAATGACGCCCCTGACAAAGGGCTGCCTGGAGCGGCTGCTCCACCCTGCTCCATGGACGGGCCGACCCTGGCTGCTGCTGATTGCGTAAACACAGTTTCGGTAGGAAAGAGGGTTAAGTTCCCTAAAGTTTGATCTGATACAGTGTTCAGTAATCATTTTTTATGTCATCTACTATCAGGGTTATTCAGACAGAGCCGATCTGGCCCCGAAATGTAACCGGACACTGAAATTCAGTGTACGGTGCCATTTCGGGGCCATTCGACTATTCAGAGAGCAGGCAATTCGCCAAATTCTGGCGAATTGCCTGCACGTACAGTGCCTGTTCGAGGGCAGTGAAATCCCCCATAGAGAAGCAATTCAGAGAACACCGAACAGCAGGGAAAAGCTTCCAAAATGCCCTGCTGTTCGGTGGTTTCATTCGACAGGTTTATTCAGGCAAATCCCATAGGCTCCGCTTCAATGTTAAAAATATTCCCATTTTAATCCAATATCTAATAAATCATTTATCATTTTATTCTGCAGTAAAAAGTCTCTTTATTTTTAGAATTTTTTTTAAGATCTTTTAGGCATTTTTTGGGATTTTTTTTTTAAATCGTTTTTCCATTTTTCTGTAACAGACCTTTTTATTATCATTCATTGGATCTTATGTAAATTTCAGACATTTTTGTTCAGTAGTTTTTATGCAAAGAACGTTTCAATTTTAAAACTTTCAAGCGTACTGTTTTTTATTTTTTTCACCCCGTTCGTCCTAGTGTCGGCTTTTTCCGGCGGCTGCTCTGTGCTGTGATCGACAGCTGCTCGGATTTTTCTGGCGTGTTCGACTTTTTGCGGCGGTATCTGCGAGTTTTCGGTGAGTGTGCGGCGAGTGTTCTGTGGGTTTGCGGCGAGTATTCCCTGCACTACGGGGGCCCTGCGTTGCTTGCTGAATACACTGCAGAGTCGGCGAACTAGGAATCGCTGACTCGCCCTGAAGTGCAGGGAACGAGAAGTCACCAAACGTGCGGTGACTTTTTGGATCTCTTTGAATAACCCTGTATGAAATATCATATCTCAAAAAGTCCTTGACGTACCACTTCAACACAAGTCATTTTGAGATTTTACTGCAAAACAAGTTCAAAATCAATAATCATTAAAAACCCATCAAGGAAATCTCTATGAACTGCACTTAGGGCTCTATTACATTCTTCACGCAAAAACGCACGCAAAAAGCGTGTTTTTTTGTACGAAGCGTTAAACGTTAACGCACGAAAATCACCCCTGGAATTACATTCCTTCGCGCATTTTTTCATCCGTCGGGAAATTGTGCTCTTAAAACCGACGCGCAAAATGCACACAGAAATCAGTGAGCGCAATGTAATTTTTAACGCGAGTCCGTCAGACGATCGCATTTTTGTGCGGACTGCGCACAACAGACGTACGTTCTGACGGAAGAAGGTAATGATCGTCATTTTTGATGGATCTAGTAAAATAAAGGTGCACATCGACTTTCTCCGTTGTGAATCCGCAGTCTGGTACGGTCAGGTTGTTACAATTTGCCGTTACCACCAACTTTTCAAAGACGTTAAAATTATGCGCGCAAACGCTGTCCGTTAAATTTTGCGCTAAGATTGTAATACCATGCGCGCACCAGCGCACAAACGCATTTGCTCTCACAATGTTAAGTATAGGATGCGCGCACTAAATTGCGCTCGCAAAGGGCTCACGCAGAGTAACTCGCGTTAGACGTTAACGCGCATTTTTAACGTTTGCGCGAGGAATGTAATAGAGCCCTTACTGTTTTCAGTACATGGTGGTTCATTTCATTGCTTTATATAAAATATGGTATATTTCCTCCAAGAGAACAGCCTATGTCAAAGAGAGAAATAGATGGTTCTGGTAAAGAATGTTTAAAAACGCAAACACTCCAGCATGTATATTTAATACATCAGTAAACTCAGCAAACCTCACAGGTCTATTTATAGCGTTCCGAAACACGGACATGGGAACCTAACGTTTCTCCCAAAAGCGAGTACGGAGCCAAAAGTTTTAATGAGTTACTGTGCAGTCTTGTGATACCCGCTATGTCCAAGAACAGGATTCGGACCAAGACCACAGAATCTGACCACTAGGTTTGTGTATTTTAATAAAGTCCGCAAGAACATCCTAAAACATCCCATACAACCCTCTCATTATTTCAGTTTAATCCCATGTTATTCATCTACACAAAAAAAAGGCATTTATTAAGACTATTATTTTAATGCAAGACTATTTCCAACATCCGCTTTTTCTATAAAATCCATTATCCACAGTTCGCCGTATTTTCTGTTGTTACGTTTATGTTTTGTTTTATTATTTTTATTATTATTTTTGCTTTTTATTTTTTTAACAGCAAATGGTTTTTTTATGCCTGATACAAGAGCACTTGTACTTGCAACAAAACTGTGCATCAAGTCGGAAGAAGATATCGAGTTGGGTGTATAGCGCTGGTATATTTTGGCCATGAATGAAAAGTATATATATATATATATATATAAAAAAAAATAGTAAAAAAAAAAAATAGTAAAAAAAATGCGTCTGCTACAGCATTACTGGGATGTAAATGGAACCCTCGGCTAAATATTTTTTTTCACGCAACTTTAGCTCGATCCTTCCTCCATTGTCTACCGGCTTTAGTGAAATCAAGTGGGGTAGGTTACTTCCCATATTACATTCTCACACTCCCGAATGACACCATCTGTTCTGAACCAAAACATGTCTATTCATGCGAACCACTTCTGTCTGGGGTGAGGTGTCCTGCGACCCTTGTAGACACGTAAGAAGAGGTGCTACTGCAATAACAGTGCATTTTTGGAGAGTTGTACATCTCCGCAGTGTAACGAAATATTTGTATTGGAACACAAGCTTCTATTTTATTTCTTTTTTAACAAATCAAGTGGAATCTGACATTTCCATTTGATTCTCCTCTGCTTGTATGTGTTTTGTATTTTTGTGTCTTTGAGTCACTGATTCTCAGCTCGTGTATTCTCAGTGACCCTTGCTCTTTTCCAACTATGTCCTCCTTGCATTGACCAGGACCGAATAATGAACTGAAGCAGAAATAATACACTTGCATTCATCTTCTTTTGCTTTCCTGCTAAAGCCATTATTAACCCCTTCACTACAAAGTAATTTTCCAAAAACAAACATTGTCAGAAACCAGGTTTTTTTTTTTTGTAAAATCATATTTAATTAATCTTAAAGTAAAAAATATTTGCGATTTTACCCATTGTATGTCTTACTGTAAATAACCTATTTTTGGCCAGTAGATGGCGCCATCTATTGCAAAATTGATCTAGAGTTTTTAGCAGCTGTCTATTTCCTTCTATTTCTCCCTGCATTGGCTGCTGAAAGCCAGATATTTCAGAGCTTTGAGCAGCTGATTTTACAGTTTTAGCTCTTTGGGCATTATGCCAGCTTTTGGGGGCACCTTCTGTAGCCCAAAAGCAAATGAAATTCGTTTGCAGCAAACAAATTTCATTTGCTTTCGGACT
The DNA here is from genome assembly GCA_009667805.1 of Leptobrachium leishanense. Classification (NCBI taxonomy): domain Eukaryota; kingdom Metazoa; phylum Chordata; class Amphibia; order Anura; family Megophryidae; genus Leptobrachium; species Leptobrachium leishanense. The sequence goes on along the minus strand of CM019069.1, from coordinate 132,081,765 downwards.
GCAGATCGGCATACCGAGATATCTCGAATATCGGGGCACCAGATGTTGCCTTTGAAGCCCGAGATATCTCGATATCGGTAGTGAAAGGGTTAAGAGCCTTGCTATTTCAGCTTTTCCTATTACTGCATGTGCAATGTCTCAGAAATCAGTCTTTTTGGGTTATTGGTGTGCTGAAAAATTTTAATTGAAACACTTCATCAGAAGACTGCAACATAAAAAATGTGAAAAATATGAAGAGGTCTGAATACTTCCTTAATGCACTGTGTATATTGACTTTTATGTAAAAAGAACTGCTGCCAGTAACTAGTAAGTCGTGAAAATCCATCTGTCACACACATCAACTGCTCAACATGTCAAAAAGTGTGCAGTGAAACATAACGCCAAATTATTGCTTATATTGCAAGTCAAAACAATAATTAAAAGGAACAGTTGACTTAGGAAATTTACAGGGTTATTCAGAGAGAGCCGAACTGGCCCTGAAATTGCACCGAACAGTGAATTTCCCCATACAGAAGACGCCAAATGATTCAGGTGCATATGTTGGATAGCCATCGGCGTAAGGAAACCTAAAGGTGTCAAATGTGCGTGTGTACAGAACATGGAGTATGCAGACATAAAGTACTGGAAGTATTCACAAAGACAAAGCTCATAAGTGCACTGAATATGAAAAAGGACCAAACAAACTATGGCATCTTAGACACAAGGACTGCAACCCACACATGTACATTTGCCTGATTCAATTTCCATGTTTTTTGTTCCGTCTACCTATGGAGGGTGTCATGGTCCCCCTTAATGCCAGCCTCCTCTCTTGTCCTGTCCACATAATGGCGCACCGGGAGAATACTCCCATGTCGTCCAGCAAGGAATATGTCCCAACGATCTGGCTGACCTGCCCCTTCCGAAGGTCGAGGTTCCCTGAGCCTCCTCTTCCTCTTCCTCTTTTTGCTCGGCTGCCAGGGAAAATGAAGAACACAGACATAAGAGATGGATACCTCTCGTGACATCACAAGAGATGTGCGAACATCGCTGTGTGATGTAATGATGTACCGGAACTAACGCCTTGGCGTTCTTCGGTGAGGACGTTGCCTTGATCTTTAGGAGCAGGCTATAAAAACGCATGGGACAGGTGCATTAGTGCTCAATTATTTTCCAAAACAAGCTGTTCCTGTACCTTTACCTACCTGTTCCTATCAAATGCCTGTCATGGTCCTCTTCGCGGTTGCCGTGAAAAGGCCCAAACTGGTGCTACAACATGTTTACCATAACGGCACCTTTCCTGTGATGTCCTGTTTTCTTCTGGCCTTTCCTTGCTGCAGCTTACTGATCACCTGATCACCTAACCAATTGACACTTACCTATCCACAATAAAAAGACTATTCCTCCTTTCCTTCACTGCTCATTCATCGCAGTCCCTACAACAGACACACACCCAAGCCCTGTGTGCTGCAGAACTACAGACGTGAATCTCTGCTTCCTTCTGTGTTTATTCCTCTGGTTCCTCGCTCCCTCTAAGCCTTCAGACCTTCAAGTTCCTTGTGGGTTTTTTTTCTCCAAGCCTCCATCATGTCTCCAGTATTCCAATCGTGGCCAGACCTCTTCCTACATTGTCCTTCAGTTATAACCCGGTTTGTATGTCTACAGCCTGTGTGAACCACCTCCACCTTGTACAGTATCCAACCGATACAGCACATTGGCCACATAGAACACCTTGGCCGGTTCACAGCCGGTACCAGAAGTGGATTATGACTTCCTGTTGCCTACCTCTGCTTGAACTTTGACCACCCTTTGCTTGCTGCCCACCTTTGTGACCTCTTGCTTGCTTATTCCAACTACACTAAACACCACCTGCTAGTACGACCTCTGATTTGTTATATGGATATTCCATTGCCTGCTGTTTTTACCAGTCGCTCCGTGCTTTGTTGCTGATGCTTCTTCAAAGACGGTGTATAAGCCTGGTGTCATTACCACTGTTGGGAGAGAGAGAGAGAGCTGTATCACTATACCAGCCTTTCTATCTGTTGCTGTATTGTACAGGTCACTAACCCTGCACGTCTGGTTCCTGTATCTGCTTGGCGGGATACCTGACAGTGTTGTTTATTCTTGCAAGTCTGTGTCCAATCATACCGGGTTATCCAAAGAGATTCGAAAAGTCACCGCACGTTCGGTGACTTTTTTCGTTCTCTTCAATTCGGTTCCTTTTGCCGATCCCATTTCGGTGACCCTGCGGTGTATTCAGCAAACACCACAGGGTCCCCGAATTGCAGGGAAAAGCTGTCGAAAACCTGACGAAAACTAACCGCAAAACCCACCGAATGCACGCCGAAAACAAGCAAAAACATCTGGATTAACCATCGAAAAACCCGAGCAGGAGCCGATCACACGCAGCGAAGCAGCCGAACAGGAGCCGATCACACGCAGCCGAAGCAGCTGAGACACAGAGGAGGCAGTGAATAAATTAGCAAAACCGTTTGTATGAATGTATGAAAGTGAAAAGCTGTTTGCAAAAAAACTTCTGAGCGAAAATGTCTGAAATTTACATATGAGGTCCAGGGAATGATAATAGAAAGGGCTGTTACAGAAAAACTAAGTAAACTTAAAAAATAAATTTAAAAAAATCTGACTTTAAAAAAAAAAAAAATTCAGAAAAATGCTTAAAGTATCCTAAAAAATCTATAAATAAAGAGACTCTTTACTGCAGAATTTTATAATGAATGGTTTATTAGATATTGAATTAAAACGGGAATATTTTTAACATTGAAGCCTATGGGATTCTCCTGAATAAACTTGCCGAATTAAACCACCGAATGGCAGGGCATTTCGGGAACCTTTCACTGCTGGTTTGTGTTCTCTGAATAGCCGAAGCAGTGCTTTTTTATGGGGATTTCACTGCCCTCGAACAGGCACCGAACAGGCACCGTATGTTCAGGCAATTCACCAGGATTTGGCGAATTGCCTGCTCTCTGGATAGCCGAATGGCCAGGAAAGGTAACCGAACGCTGATTTTCAGCGTTTGGTTACCTTTCTCAAGCAATTCGGATCTCTTTGGATAACCCTGATAGATAATTTCATTTCAGCTATTTAAGAAATGTTCCTGTTTTTGGCTGGTTTTCTTGATAAAGACTCTGTTGAAGAGTTGTAACATTGTAAATATTCGTGCCCTACAATAAATTAGCATGATATGTTCATCTGACAGCATCCGACCAATTATTATTATTTTTTATATTTTATTTTAGCTTTAAACACTCACCTTTGCTGCCTCGGTGCATACTGCCGTCCCTGTCACCTCAGGGCTTCCTAAATCCAGACAAAACTACAGCTATTTTAAACACTTTGCGTACCTACACAAATTGTTTTGCGTAGGGAACGCAAATCGTGTATCACCCGGAATATGCGTACCTGCACAGAACGATGGATCGGAGTTGCAGGTGGATGTGCAGAACCGAACCAATGGCAGAGTCTCTCAGGATACTTGCATGGCCGGTGTTAGACTATTTCGTGCCCTAGACAAGACCAGATACTTTCGCCCCCGCCCCCCGAAAAAATTGCTAACTGTTGGAATGCGGGGACACATACACACACACTGTGCACGCAGGAGGGAACACACACTGTGTATGGGGACACACACACTGCGGGGGGACGACAAAAACACACTGTGCACGGGGGCCGCACATGGTCGTTCAGTGCCCATCTTACCCCTCTGTTGGTCGGGCCTGGGATCAGTCTGTGCCTCTTTCTTTCCTCTACCTCTTTCTTTCCTCTACCCTTTGTGCCTCTTTCTTTCTCTTTTTCTTTCCTCTGCCTCTTTTTTTTCTTTCTCTTTTTCTTTCGGCCTTTCTTTCCTTCGTGCCTTCTCTTTCTGTCATGCATTAATTCTTACTTCCTTTCTCTCTTTCTTCTGGGCCTTTCATTCTTCTGCCTCTTTTTTCTTTCATCTGCCTCTGGTGGCGCCCGCACGTCATCTGGTGGTGCCTGCGCGTCACCATAAGATAACCACCTTCTGCACTACTAGCGTGGATCCGTGAGCCGCCTCTGCCAGCTACTTTTAGCCGCACAATGAGGAACGGGTACAATAATGGAACCCAGGTTGGAGCCGGCTGCACCCCTAGGTGGCTGTGCGCCCTAGGCTGTTGCCTAGCTTGCCTAGTGGGAGCACCGGCCCTTGATGCTTGCTATCACAAGTGGTCGGAGACAGGGTGAGGTCAACAATCAGAGAGTGCTGACATCACCAGTGACTGATCTATTGTCCAGTAGCCATAACATTTCAAATCCCAGCTGTCTGGCATGCGTGTGGGCGGAGGAGATGTCTTTGCTTCACACAGCTTTTCCTGGCAAGGGGGCGCTACACACAGGCTGGCCACTCTAAGCGCTAAAGTGATCAGGATGTGTAGAAAGTCCCTTTTATTGGAATATTTTTTCTGAAGGTGGTAGATATGTTTTGAGACTCATGTTCTTGGCAGATTGAGAGTGATAATAAAAGAATTTCCTTACAGTGTTTGGATTCCACTCTCCATTAGCATCTGATAAATTATTCCGGCCATGTTAACATCTGAGCATCTATTTTTGAGCATGTTATTTTGTGCTGCATTAAAATGAGAATGACTCATTACAACCCTTTGGTCTTTTTAGCTGGAGCTAACACATATTAAAACATGTACATAAAAGAATGCCATTGTCAACTGCCAAGCAAAAACACACATTGTACAAATATATGTTTATTTATCACTTGGAAACAGTTTTGAAGAATAACTGTTTAATTTCCATAAGCCACAGCATGAAAGGAGGAAGCAAAATAGTATCTCTGCGTAAGTGTAATTTATTTATTTATTTATAAAGGATTTTACCGAAAGGATACATTGAGATTTCTCTCATTTTCAAGTATGTCCTGGCTAATGAACGCATTGTGTTCTAAATTACATTACAATTGTTAATGGATATGTCCATAATGAGTACCTTACTTCTAAATCAGATATTATTTGCATTTATTGCAAGGTAGGAACATTTGGACAAATGTTATAGTTTCAGGAAAGCCTAAAGATTGAATATCTACTGACCACCAACTATTGTGAAGATGCTGGTTCATGAGCTTATTATATGCGTATCACAACTTGATTACTGTAACTCGCTCCGTATAGCCCCCCCAACACCCGCATTGCCCCTTTGCAGTATGTAATGAATGCAGCTACGAGGCTTGTTTTTCTCAACCAATGCTCCTAGCACCTCCATCCTCGGCGGTCCCTCCATTGTCTTCCTGTACATTTCAGGATACAGTTCAAAACACTAATGCTCACATTCAAATCACTCAAAAACTCAACCCTTCCATATATGTCTTTGTTACTCCGTAAGCACGTCCCTTCTAGACCGGGACACGTCTCTCCAGTGGGAAACCTCCACCCATCCTCTGTGTACACCCTCACTGCCAGCTATTGCCGCCACAATTTCTAAAGGGCATCTCCGGGCCTGTGGAATGACTTACCTCACCCTATCAGGCTGTCCGCAAATCTTCGATCCTTCAAAAAATCCCTCAAAACCCATCTCTTCAGATTAGCATATCACATTACTGATGCTGATCTATGCTTCTCCTGACCTACCCACACATCGTGGTAGATGCCACTTTCATGGCCCCCACTATTCCTGAACCTCTGGCACTAGTGATCCTGACAACCAATTAAACTCCTCTGGTCTTCCTCCACCCCAATCCCTCTAAATTGTAAACTCCTATTAACAGGACATTCTACCAATATTGTCTAGGTTCCTATGTTTGTTTATTTGTGTCTTGTTCCCTTTGGTTATTGTAAAGGAGGAATCTGTTGGCGCTAAATAAATTATGATAATATATAATCTCTTAGGAACCTTCGTTATGTATTGTTTGTCCACTGACATACTAAGCAGTCACTTTGAAGTACATTTGGAGATACCTGTCACTTGGCATGCACTTGGTCCAGCATAGAGAAAGCCACAATAGACATCACAAATGATCAAACTACCAGTCCTGAATTATGGACAAGTTTACAAAAACCAAGCTGGGTATGATCAAAGAATAAGTTGAGTCAAGGCAATGCAAATTTTGATGAGAAAAGCAAGGTTTAGAGCTAGATAGTCAATAAAACAGTTGAGACATAGAAAAGCAAGCCAACAGAAAGAAACACTGGGATAAGAAAGAATAACAGGGCATTGTATACAGAAAATACAGTTTACTGCTGTGCAAACCCATTAGCTTGGACACCAGAAGGACAAAACGTCTGGTCCCTCTATAGGCAGAAGTAGCAAATGTGTTTGTAGATTGATGAATGGAAAGTTCCTCACTGAAATGAAGCCTAAGTGGTGGTACATTGCCGGATTGCTTATGGACAGCGCTGCATCGCCATAAGAACATAACGGTAGTGGTGCCTCATCAGAATGATACACAGCATGTGATGCGTCACAAGAATGATGCATGAACAGTGATGCTCTGCCAGAATGACACATGTTGGATAAACCATCATTCAAATGGTTCGCTGTACTCATAAACTGTGCCGACCTATGTTCAAAATGAATATCCCTGTCAGATCCTAGAAGATGTGACAATACAGTGGCAAGAAAAAGTATGTGAACCCTTTGGGATTACGTGGAGTTTTGCATGAATTGGTCATAAAATGTGCTCTGATCTTCATCTAAGTCACAACAATTTGAAAAACACAGTCTGCTTAAAATAATACAACACAAACATTATATGTTTTCATGTTTTTATTGAACAGAACATGTAAGCATTCACAGTGCAGGGTGGAAAATTTTGTGAACCTTTGGACTTAATAACTGGTTGACCCTCCTTTGGCAGCAATAACCTCAACCAAACGTTTCCTGTAGTTGCAGATCAGACCTGCACAACGATCTGGAGTAATTTTGGACCACTCCTCTTCACAAAACTGTTTCAGTGTAGCAATATTCTTGGGATGTCTGGTGTAAATCGCTCTCTTAAGGTCATGCCACAGCATTTCAATCGGGTTGAGGTCAAGACTCTGACTGGGCCACTCCAGAAGGCGTATTTTGTTTTGTTGAAGCCATTCTTTTGTTGAATTACTTGTATGCTTTGGGTCATTGTCCTGTTGCATCACCCATCCTCTGCGGAGCTTCAGTTGGCGGACAGATGGTCTTACGTTTTCCTGCAAAATGTCTTGATAAACTCTGGAAATCATTTTTCCATCAATGACAACAATCCGTCCAGGCCCTGAGGCAGCAAAGCAGCCCCAAACCATGATGCTCCCTCCGCCATGTTTTACAGTGGGGATGAGGTTTTGATGTTGGTGTGCTGTGCCTTTTTTTCTCCACACATACAGGGTAATTCAAAGAGATTCGAAAAGTTACCGCACATTCGGTGACTTTTCGTTCTCTTCAATTTGGTTCCCTTTGCCGATCCCATTTCGGTGACCCTGCGGTGTATTCAGCAAGCACCACAGGGTCGCCGAATTGCAGGGGAAAGCTACCGTAAACCCGATGAAAACGAACCGCAAAACCCACCGAATGCACGCCGAAAACCCCCAAAAACATCTGGATTAACCCGTCGAAAAACCCGAGCAGGAGCTGATCACACGCAGCGAAGCAGACGAGGCAGTGAATAAATTAGCAAAACAGTTTGTGTGAATGTTTGAAACTGAAACGCTGTTTGCAAAGAAACTACTGAGTGAAAATGTCTGAAATTTGCATATGAGGTCCAGGGAATGATAATAAAGAGGGCTGTTACAGAAAAAATAAGTAAACTTTTTAAAAAAAAATCAGAAAAATGCTTAAAATATCTTAAAAAATCTATAAATAAAGAGACTCTTTACTGCAGAATTTTATAATGAATGGTTTATTAGATATTGAATTAAAACGGGAATATTTTTAACATTGAAGCCTATGGGATTCTCCTGAATAAATTTGCCGCATGAAACCACCGAATGGCAGGGCATTAGGGGAACCTTTCTCTGCTGGTTTGTGTTCTCTGAATAGCCGAAGCAGTGCTTTTCATGGGGTTTTCACTGCCCTCGAACAGGCACCGAACAGGCACCGTATGTTCAGGCAATTCGCTAGGATTTGGCGAATTGCCTGCTCTCTGGATAGCCGAATGGCCAGGAAAGGTAACCGAACGCTGATTTTCAGCGCTCGGTTACCTTTCTCAAGCAATTCGGAGCTCTTTGAAGAACCCTGATAGTGTTGTGTGTTTTTTCCAAACAACTAAATTTTGGTTTCATCTGTCCACAGAATATTTTGCCAGTAGTGCTGTGGAACATCCAGGTACTCTTTTGTAAACTTCAAACGTGCTGCAATATTGTTTTTGGACAGCAATGGCTTCCTCCGTGGTGTCCTCCCATGTACTCCATTCTTGTTTAATGTTTTCCTTATTGTAGATGTGTCAACAAAAATGTTAGCATGTGCCAGAGATTTCTGTAAGTCTTTAGCTGACACTCTAGGATTCTTCTTTACCTCATTAAGCATTCTGCACTGTGCTCTTGCAGTCATCTTTAAAGGACGACCACGCCTAGGGAGAGTAGCAACAGTGCTGAACTTTCTCCATTTGTAGACAGTCTGTCTTACTGTAAACACATGAACATCAAGGCTTTTGGAGATACTTTTTTAACCCTTTCCAGCTTCATGCAAGTCAACAATTCTTGATCTTCTGAGAGCTCTTTTCTGCGATGCATGGTTCTCATCAGGCAGTGCTTCTTGAAACCAGTAAACCCAAAACTGGTGTGTGTTTTTAAAGGGCAGGACAGCTTTCAGCAACACATCCAATAATATCACACTGATTGGACTCAAGGTTGGCTCACTCCTGGCTCCAATTAGCTCTTGTAAAAGTCATTAGGCTAGGGGTTCACATACTTTTTCCACCCAGCACTGTGAATGTTTACATGTTATGTTCGATAAACACATGAAAACATATAATATTTGTGTTGTATTATTTTAAGCAGACTGTGTTTTTCAAATTGTTGTGACTTGATGAAGATCAGAGCACATTTTATGACCAATTCATGCAAAACTCCACGAAATCCCAAAGGGTTCACATACTTTTTCTTGCCACTGTATCTTGATCTTTGCACTCAGTGTTAACTCTGATTTATTTGAACGCACCCGAAATAGACCTCCAGTCAAGTGGTGGGATTATTTGTATGCAACTGTAAGTGTTGCAAAATATTTATGACTTGGTAAAGGAATGGAAACTTGTTCAGAGCCTTATTATGAGTCCATTGTTCTTTCATCTATCTATTTTCTTTCTATTTACTTCCTTTTCAGTACCAGCAGCCAACCTGGACTTTTCACACTCTCTGTATTCTACAACATTGTATTTAATTAATATCTTATTCTTCTGAAGTGTCGCTATCCCATATTACCATGAGTATCTCTATGAACCACTAACCTGTACCTAGCAAGCCAGTAATTCAAAATTTGGAGATTGGCAAACATATGGCAATTGAGTACATCGAGCAAGATGTCTTCCCTTCTCTTGACTTTTCGTAGAAATATGGCTGCGACACATCTGGATCAAATCAGTTACGTTACCATCCAGCAGATAGTTTACTACCTGTATTATAAGTGACATGTATCTGCCGAGTCTATGTCGAACAAAAACAGCTGAAAAATCAGTCTCGGTTCATAGTAAATTCACTCTGTCTTTTGCATAATTTGTGCTTTGAAAACTGGAGTAAAGAAACAAGCACTCTTTGGAAATTAGACAGCATTAATTTATAGTAAATAATAACCATGAGTTCTGATATAAGAATTACACAGAATGATTAATAAACAAAGCATCGATATTGCATACTAATTACCAGACACCTCTTCAATAATGGGTTTAATGAAAATGCAATCCCCATGGAAGAAAGAGACTTGAGAGAGAAGCCAAGAAGTCATTGGACATACTGATTAAATTTCTGAGTATCAGCTTGGGGCTAGCTGCAAATTTCTGGATTCTATATAAAGTACAAGAGCCATTAGTACAGTAATCTGCCACAACCTCGGTCGGAATGGGCAGCTTGACCTGTTTAGTTTAAGAATGGAGGTGTTAGCTTACTGGGTCAGTTATAATCAGGTCCATGGGTTTTTATGATATACAGAAAGCTGATTTATTTTTTGTTTATATTATGCACTGGCTGGCCAAAAAAAATGTCAAAATATATTTTGTTGGACTGCCTTTTGCTTTGATTTCGGCACGCATTTGCATCATTTCGATAAGCTTATGCAATGTCACTACATTAATTTCTGTCCAGTGATGCATTAATTTGTGGTCAAGATCTTGTGTTGATGATGGGATAGTCAGACGCTGCGTGAAGTCTTCCCCAGCACGTTATCCCAAAGATTCTCAATGGGGTTAAGGTCTGGACTGTGTGGTGGCCAATCCATGTGTGAAAATGATGTCTCATGTTCCCTGAACCACTCTTGAGTCCAATGAATCCTGGTCATTGTCTTCTTGGAATATGCCCGCTGTGCCATCATGGGAAGAAAAAAATCCATTGATGGAAAAACCTGCTCATTCAGTATGTTCACAAACTCACATGACCTCATTTTTTGGGCAAACAGCATTGCTGAACCTAGACCTGACCAACTGAAGCAACCATATATCATAACGCTGCCCACATAGACTTGTACATAAGTTGGTGACGTTTGTTTTGTCCAGGCAGTGTATATATAAGACACAAAAACAAAGATTAAGACTGAAAATACCATTATTTAATTTACTAAAAGCCTTACATCACTGTGCAGAATGTCTTGTGGGATTCTCGTTTTGGAAAAACCTGAAGAGGATTCCCCACAAGTCTCAAGGTTTTGATGTATAACTAGTTTAATTTGGTTCACTTCAGGATAAACAGCTATAAGGGGCCATGATACCAAAAATGTGTGTATATTTTTTTTCTCATGCCCCTAAAACTTCACAGTTGACATTGAATTATTTTACTGATCCTATTGACCCTTTAGGACTGCTTGTGTTTATTGAAGGGTTACGCCCACAGATGGCCTTAAGTCCGATGTAAATATAGTGTCGATCAATTAAAAAGTACTGTATAAAGCATCTACATCTTAATTTATGTTCTCTCCTTATTGCCAAGTCCAGGGATTTCCTAATTGCCTTGGAACATAATGACTTGGATGTGTTATTGGAGCTGTGAAGACTGAGGCGTAAATGAATCCAGCTGCCTCATTCTATCTGGACCTATTCACCGGATTCACAGCAAGGTCAGGAGACGGCTATTGTGCCCTAATTGTCCGGATTCTTTGTAGTGTATTGTTGTTTGGCCATTATATATTAACACTGCTTTTGAATGCCTACACTCCATGAATTCTATCAGTAAACCACCACCTCTGAGATTTATACATCTATATGGGTGCCAACACATTGAACTTTAATGCCAATCCCACTTATTGGAAATTATAAATTGTGCCAATCTAAGAGACTAAAGTAAAAATTCCATTTAGAAATGAAGAGCTGTTTCCGATGCGTAGATAGTATTAAATAATAACAGTGTTTTGGAATCCACAGGTAAAATATAGCGCAAAATGCTCCAACATATTATTATTGATGGTCCACATCCAGTGGCATTTTGGTGCTTTCAAACATTACCAAGCCTATTATGAGACAAGTTCAAAATAGGAGGTCTTGCCTTTGCAGACCTTATAGACATGATGACTTGGAAAAAAGTCAAAGGCTACTTTTAACAAGAGGGATATTGATTGACCTCAGTTTAATCGATTAAAACTAAACGCATCCGAGCGGCTAAAGAATTCTCTCAATAGAAAGAACCTTCCAAACAATAGCACCGAGGAGTTGGGAAAAAATGTCTGTCTTACTATCCATCTGTCTGTCTATCTCTCTCTCTGTCTATATCTATCTGACCCTCTATCTACTGTATCTTTCTATTTATCTACATTAATTATTTTCATTGGTTCCCTTCACAGTCAACTAGCATCAGACTTCAAAACTGTGGAAAGTGGATCAGGTTCAACGAACGCACAAACAACTTTGCGTAAACTCTAGGAGAATAAACCATCATTTTATTTTCCATGCTGTCACTTGTAGAGAAAGGACCTAAAATATATGGCACTTGAAGACAAAAGTAGAAATGGCCATCTTCTATTGTTCGAAGATCAATAGGTGACCTTCTTGCCCGGCACAGATTAAGAGACTACTTTGTCTATTACTATGAAAAAGACAGACATGGGGAGATGAAGGGATGGAGAAGTGTCTCAACCAGGATGCTTTTTGTCCCCAGACCCTTTAAGAGAGTTTGCTGAACCTAGTTGCACCAGAGATTTTTTAATTTTTGTAAATGCTGGTGATATTTTATAAGATTACTAGAATCTGAGATTTAAGATATTATATACAGGGTGGGCCGTTATGATGGGGCATGCTGTATGGTGGGGATGACAGTGAAAGCCCAAGAATGTTATTGAGTGGTGACCATCTATGGCATGTGATATTCGAACCATGAACAGTGCTGTCAACTCTTGTACCTTGGTTATGTATTACACATAGTCCTATGTAAAAGAGCTTGTTCCAGTCCTAGAAATGTGCACTTCAAATCTGTCCCAATAATTATGGCCCACCATATACATATGTATTTATTTATATATACTAGGTGTTAAACCTGCCCGGAGGGCAGTCTATTGTTGTAGAGTGTGGTTTGCAGAAGTGCTTGCAGGAGATAAAAATCCAACCAGGACAGGGAATGTGGACCCCCTTGTGCATTCTGTCCCATGTTTTTTTCTTTATCGAGGTCTTCTTTTTCTGCCTACTTTGAATATATTTTTTTGTACACCACATTTTTTGTAAAGCACGCATCACTTTCTGGTAATAAGCAGCCTTGCTCTCGTCCATCTATGACTTATTGCGGGGGGTGGTCTTTGGGGGATATTTATTGCGGAGAGGGTGGTTAGTTTTTACTGAAGGGATATTTATTTTGGGGGTGGCTATGGGAGATTACAATCTGGGCAGCAGAGACAATAACTGGAAACTTGTTTAGAAGGGGTCTGTTTCCACTCGTCAGCAAGTGTAAAAGATGTAAATGAGCACTGGTATGTAAATCACCACATGTATTTATTGCCGGGAGTGTATTTTTTTTGCTGGGGGGCTATTTATTGGGTTGGAAGGGGGGTTATTTTTTCATAAGGGGATATTTATTGGGGGGTGGGGGGTATATATTGTGGGGGGGAGTTAGTTTTTGCTGAGGGGCTATTTATTGGGTTGGAAGGAGGGGGTTATTTTTTTCTGAGGGGATATTTTTTGTGGGGGGTTGGGGTTGGGGGGTATTTATTGTAGAGGGGGGAGTTTTTTTTGCTGAGGGGATATTTATTGGGGGTGGCTATGGGAGCTCCTATGGGAAATTACAAACTGAGCAGCGGAGAAAATAACTGAAGACTTGTTTAGAAGGGGTGGATTCCACTCGTCGAGCCGTCGGCGGGAGGCTTTTTTCTAACTGCCGAGAAGGAGGGCTGAGTGAGCAGCTGTGATGGGTGCGTCGGCAGCTGACGATGGCGACAGATGCATTAAAAACGCATTTATATATAGCGATATATCCTTACTTGTTTTTTGTGTATTTGCTGCTTTCATTAATTATTTATGCCCTATTAGAGTCTTTTCATTTTTTTACATGGAGTTGTGCTAGTTCTAAGTAGACTGTGGTCCTCGATCAGCATTTGTCTCCCTCCAACCACCCAAAGGGCTAATACTGATTACAAAAAAGTCTCTTAATTAAAAGTATAATGATAATGTATTTCTTTCCCTGTAGATTCACCTCCAGTGCATTTAGGTCAGATATACTAAACTCTGTCCAACCACAGCTGGTCCACAGCATCTGTATCTTACTGCGACCCATGGGATGAAAATTACACTTTGATAAGTTGGCTTGATTTAATTTACAAAGGTCCTGTCTTTCTAATAGCCAACCTTGTTGTGGCTTCGCTCTTCTTCTGCCTCTACTCACCTCTAGTGATGGGCCGAACACCCCTGTGTTCGGTTCGTATTCGAACATTAGAACAGTCCAAATGTTTGAATACGAACTCGAACACAATGTAACCCAATGGGGGTTGAACACGCAAAATGTGTTCACAGTTCTCCTAAATGTACCGGCAGCTGTCCCCTGGCCACCATGCCTGTTCCTCCGGTCCGGTCCGTCTCGTCTGCTCCTCCGTCCGGCCGCGACTCCTCTGCCCAACGCCTCGTCTTCATGCTGACTGAGCCCTGATTGAGCAAAGTCCAGCGCCTGACCTGGACTTTGACAATTATGGCTCTCAAGGAGTCACGGCCAGCCGGACAGAGGAGCAGACAAGACGGATCGGACCGGAGGAACAGGCACGGGGGCCGGGGGGCTGCAGCCACAGGTCTCCTAAATGTACCGTCAGCTGCCGGTACATTTAGGAGAACTGTGTACACATTTTGTGGTCATTTTTTATTATGGAATGTCCGCGGTCGAACAGACCGCGAACATCCCATAATGTTCGGCGTTCGCCGAACACTCGAACGGCCGATGTTCGATTTGAACTCACGTTCGAATCGAACCGGCAGCCCATCCCTACTCACCTCTTCTAATCATATTTTTGTTTACTAAATTATCATGAAAAGGAATGAAGTTGATAAAAAATTTAGGTTTTATATGATGTTACCCGGCACTATTTCATTAATTTTTTGTTTCTTTTTATTTATTACTGCTATAATAAAAATCACCAACGGTAGTATAGAAGCGGAAACTGACGTGCCTTTAAACATAGCATGAAATCAAGATAGGAATAAAAAAACAGAACATAAAGCAAACTGTAACACAGAACCAAGATCAATCAAATGGGAAATACGCAGCGGTAAGCTTAAGCAATTAAAAAGAACAGAGAGGATTTTAGAACTCCAGAGATTTGTAATTTGTCTTTGCGCTGGGACTGTGCTGTAGGTGAACTAGTCTTTGGTTTTAGAGATAAAATAAGCCCTGTTCAGCTGAAATTATTTTGAGTCTCTCGTGGCTTGCATGCTGTTTAACCTTGTAGATCTTGGCCTCGCAAAGTGAGATTCAGCGAGACGTGAACAGGCAACCCCGCTGCAGTTTTTAGCATTTAGACCTTCATACACTTCCACAAGTATGTTCCTCCTCAGCGCCCCACCACAGAAACGCCATATTATATTTTTAAATCAAGACAGATTATGGAACATTTGCAAACAAGCTAACGAGAATTTTCTAGGTCAGTAATGTGGTCCAAATGTATGTTTGGATCTTCATTGACGTTAATAGAGAATGGGATTAATTCACTGTAACTAAGGGCTCAATATAATTTGTCCCGATGGCCAAAATTTAGATCTTTTTAGGCCGATTTCCGACATTTTTCGGTTCGGGAGATTAAAACGCGGAGTTGCCGGCATTCTGTTTACAATTAAAACTTCAGATCGAATAACGGCTCTCGCGGCTCTACCTTTCAATGGACATATAGGCAGTATCGGTTCAATGCAAATGTATCGGCATGCCAATTTCCGAAAAAAAGTGAAGTGGTAAAAGGTGTTGATTAATTCCCTCTATTTCCCTGCCTGAAAATCCATTAGACTAAAATCTTTTTTTAACCATTGGATTTTTCTAATAGACACGATTAAAGGCACAAATCCGTATGCCGCTAACCAAAAATAAGCCTTTTCTGGCATTTTAACGACCATTTTCTTTTCAGTCCAGTGATATTTTTCAAAAAGTTGTCTCCAGCTGATCTTTTTTCAACTGAAACAGCTGATATTTCTAAAAAATATTGGCCGTAAGCAGCCAATGTTTTTCCCAAAAAAAACATTCAACAGAATTAAATTGAGCCCTAAGAGGTATATGATCAGAAAAATATTATGACCGTACAAAATAAGTCCCGTACTTGACCACCCTAATGAACCTGTAGCGATTTTTTTAACAACAATGGTCCAAAAATATGCCCCCAAAACACATAATTATGTTATTACAGGTAAAGGTTGTACTTGAAGTCATGTACAGGGATAAATATTTATGCAAGTAGCATATTTTGTATTTTACAAAATGTTCTGTTAAGAACATAATAAAAAAGAACTACGTTTTATTAATATATTATATTATTTTGAATTATAATCAAATAATGTAAGGCAGGCCTCAAAATTTCAAGTCCCAAGGTACTAACCAGGCCATAAAAGTTACTCGCCACCAATTGCTCCACCGAACCCCTACCCAGCCCTTAACTCTGCCCCTAAACACACCCCCTTAAATTATTTTATGAAATTACACTGTTAAAGGTTTTATTTAGAATAAAGTTACAAAAATAACATTAATACCCAGACATCAAACCCCAGATACATGTATACCCAGTCATCAGACCCCAGTGTGAGCAGAGCAAGGAGGCAGGGAAGCTCCTCTCCACACCCCCTGCCAGTGACAGAGACAAGCTGGGTCAAGTTAGGCAACTCCTCTGCCACTGTGCAGCCTATGGAAGGGGGGGCTGCAAAGTGACACCGCCGGAATACACAGCACAAAATAATGTATTGTGCTGCCTGTGTGTGCATTTCCACTCGCCCTCACTTCATTTCTACTCGCCAAATGCTAGTAGGCGAGTGGAAATTTTGAGCCCTGATGTAAGGTACATTTAATCAGAGAGCTTCCATTTTTATAGACATTTAAAGACTCAAAATTCCAGCATTTCTTTTATAATCTGGTTGTTTAAAAACCACAGCTCTAGAATATTAATCAGTCTTTTGTTTTGCTCAATTTACTCAATTAAATACTGCATTATGACACAATTTATCCACTCACAGTCCACTTGTTCATTTTACTTGATGATTATTCATTGGGTTTTTTTCAGCCAGGTGTTTAATGGATTTATTTTGCATGTTTTGAGTACAACAAATTTGATCTGCAGAGACAATAGAGCTCCCTCTTTTTTCATAATCGCAGTTTACTGAGGTTTTTGGGAATGAGGAGGAATAGGTTCAAGTAGCGAAAAGAACGGAAAGCTGATGTCACAGAGGAGATCAGAAGGAGTGCATAGAAAATCTTAGCGTTTGCTACCATGTGCATAATTTGCAATGAGAGAGAGCATATAAGGGCCCTATTACATACTAAACGTTAACGTTGCCGCTCAGCTGTGTGACCGTTAATGTTAAGTTAAGTGGCCCTAGCACGGGCCGACCATATTACATTCCGAACGCTAATGGGTTAAAAAACCCATTAGCGATTCGGATCTTGCACTTTTCTGAGCGAGGTTACTGTACTTTGCGCTCCCTATACTTAACATGGGGAGTGCAAAGTGTTAATTAGCGTTAGGATTACAAAGTCCTAACGCTAATTACCATCCAACTCGAAAGCTACCCACAGCTAGGACCTGGTGCTAACTGATACCGTTTCTGCAGAATCAATCAACACCAGCAGAACCTCCCACCAAAAATCACATCACAAAATCATAAAGTCCCCCAGTCTCCCTTTGCGATCACTCCGCCAACCTGCTGGATCTTGCGTCAGGTGAGATTCTGCAGGTCATGTGAGTGGCAGGTAATGCACGTGGCGGTGCTTAGCGTTGCCTCGAGCATCCCGAGGCTTAGAGCCACGTTATGGGGCAGGCTGCTGGATTAGCGCCTGCATTGCAATATCACTCTAAAACGGGGACGCTAAGGAGATACCTGCAGGCACATGTTTTCCTCCTTAGTGTCCCCATTTTAGCGTTAAGAATGTAATATGGCCCTCTGTGTTTTAGAATTACACATCTGCACAAATCAGACTTGCACCAGTGATGCATTGCAGTGATATCGATGCAATGCCACGGGACCTGGCACTTATTTCTCTGCTAGCTCTTGAGGGAGTCTGTTCAGAGTAATAAGCATCGAGCGAGTCCTTGTGTCCACCCTCTTATTTTTACATCGGTATTCCGGTTGCACTTGTTGTATTGCACTATTATTCTTCTTTCTGTTTATTTTTGAGGACTTCAATAACAACACCAACCAAAATATAAGTGTCTTTTTTTTCTCATGTGGCCGGACTCCTGGTTCTGTCTGACTATCTGCTCTGGTTCTGACCCCTGGCTTTGTCTGATTATCTGCTCTGGTTCTGACCCCTGGCTTTGTGTCATTATCTGCTCTGGTTCCTAATTTGGCTTCATTTTTTCTTTGTGTCTGTCCTGTGTTTAGCAATCTGGCTTTTCTAAAGACCGGCAGTGTAGGTAGTCAGTGTGTGCGTGTAGGGATCAAAAGAATACGTGACAGATGCCCAGAGGGATGTATGTCCCATGTAAGTGAGTTCACCTCAAAGGTTTTTAAGAACAGGTTTCCATTGCTGTCACTGATTGATTGTGGCACTGTGTGAGAGCTGCAGCAAACCACTGCTCCTCATCAATTTTATGACCCATCCTGGCAGCAAGTTATTGGTCTAATGCAGGGATGTCCAAACTCCGGCCCCCCAGATGTCCATGAACTACAACTCCCATGCTTCTCCATCCATCTAATGCAGTCAGAGATTTCTGGGAGTTGTAGTTCAGGAACATCTGGGGGGTCGGAGTTTGGACATGGGAACATGCAAGCAGAATTTAAATAACCACACTCTGCTTTATGTAACTGACACATAACGTCTGTGTAAAAGCTTAAATCTGCAATATTATAACTTAAATGTTGAATGTTCCATTTCCGTAACTACTCTAGCCTGAGAAGCTCCCCATAGACAATAAGGTTGTATTTTCGTGCTGATTCATTAGGTCCTAACACGTCTCCTTTAAAGAACCCATTGAATTAAATGAGAACTGCAAAATGTGAGATCTGTGGGGAAATTAATGATGTGAGGTTAGATTAGTACGTTTTATTTCCACATTGCGAATGTATCGAGTAATGCATTTCTCTCCCATTCTCCTTCCGCTCCGTAATGCAGTTCTCATTTTAGAGAAATTTATTTACGAAGGACGACATTAACGCTACACAGTTACAACTCCAGCCAGCATCAAAAATGAGCTGCAAATGGGATCATTAAGAAAATTGTACGAAGTGGTAATGATGTTAGGTTAGCAGATCTCGAGATCTTCCCCCGCCTCCATTTATCGAACCGTAATTGTTTTTTTTCCCTTTCAAGACGTTTTATTAATCATGACATGACGTTCCCGTTTTCCTTAAGGGTTTACTCGAATTAAGACAATATAATGGCTCACTTGAATCAAGAGAATGTATTTAACCCCTTTTGGCTAACGGGCAGTCACGTGAAACCATCGCCATTCGTTTCTCCCAAGACGCTCGTGTTGAGTCACGGCCCGAAACAATTCTTGAACGTGGAAAATCGCTGCAGGCTTACAGCCTAATTAAACACCTGTCGGGTTATTAGTCAGTTATTAAAGGTGCTATAAGGAGTAAAACACAAAAAGAAATATATATTTATGTGTCCTTGGATGGCCGACGCAGTTTGCGATCAAATCTCTGCTGAAGGCAGTAGAACAACATGGTGGCGATTTCTGGATGGGTCATGTCAAGGAAATTACTAGCTTGTGATTTAGACCAGACGATCACGTCTTTAGTTTTAGGCGGTGCTCAGATACGTGAGCTTTTTGGGAAAGCAGAGCCAGAATAATGGTGCATTTACTAGTGCAAAGTCCTAAACTGCACCTGCTATGACGAATATGTCTCAACCAATTTATAGGGATTAAGATTTCATCAATGCTTTGTGCTAGAATTTTTTTTTACACTACACGATTAATAAAAGGCACTGAATAGAATATAGGCTGACCTGCTGAATAGGACGAAAGTTAAATATATATACAAAGAATGTCAGGGTTATTCAAAGAGATCCGAATTGTGGCCGAAAGGTAACCGAAAGCTGAAATTCAGCGTACGGTTACCTTTCCTGGCCATTCGGCTATCCAGAGAGCAGGCAGTTCGCCAAATCTTGACGAATTGTCTGCACATACGGTGCCTGTTCGGTGCCTGTTCGAGGGCAGTGAAATCCCCATAGAGATGCAATGCTTCGTCTATTCAGAGAACAAAAACCAGCAGTGAAAAGATGCCGAAATGCCCTGCTGTTCGATAGTTTCATTCGACAGGTTTATTCAGGCGAATCCCATAGGCTTTAATGTTAAAAATATTCCAGTTTTAATTCAATATATAATAAACCGTTCATTATAATATTCTGAAGTAAAAAGTCTCTTTATTTATAGTTTTTTTAGGATCTTTTAGGCATTTTTTGGTATTTTCTAGCGAAATTTTTTTTCCTTTTTTTAAACTCATTTTATCTTTTTTCTGTAACAGCCCTTTTTATTATCATTCATTGGATCTTATACGTAAATTTCAGACATTTTCATTCAGTAGTTTGTTTGCAAACAGCGTTTAAATTTTCAAGCATTCAAGCGTACTGTTTTTGTTTTTTTCACTCCATTCGTCTGCGGTGTCGGGTTTTTCCGGCGGCTGCTCTGCCCTGTGATCAGCGGCTGCTCGGGTTTCTCTGGCGTGTTTGGCGGGGTTAATCCAGATGTTTTTGCGGTTTTCGGTGAGCGTTCACCAGGTTTTGCGGTGAGTGTTCGGCGGGTTTGTGGCGGCTTTTCCCTGCACTATGACAGCCCTGTGGTGCTTGCTGAATACACTGCAGGGTGCCAAATTGAACCAAATTGAAGAGAACGAAAAGTCACCGAACTTGTACGTGCGGTACAATTGGCCAGTTAAAATAAATGAAAGTGATCACGTAGGATCATCATATAGTTACTCAGCAAGTAATAAAATAACAAACTAAACATAGAACCATATAGAAACATCTGCCACATGTGTCTGAAAAACACAGAGGGGGATAAAACAAAAAAACATAAATGTCCGCAGCTGGTGTCAGGAGCAGAAAGGGAGAGAGAAAGAGAAGAAAAAGAAAAAAGGGGGGGTGTAAAAAGGGAGGCAAAGGCCAGAAACGTGACCTTCCTAGCTCACTCCTGCCAGTCCTAGGAACAGCAGAAGGCCATGGAAGTATGTAGGTCACAAGGCCGGGGCGCCTGAGGGCCAGACATGGCAGGCAGAGCCATGGTAACTGCCACAATGGTGCACCCCATAGCAGCCCCAATATGCCAATAAAAAAGGGGGGGGGTGAAAAGAAGGGATAATCCGCAGCGGCATCCGGCGTGCAGAAGGACAGCACAAAGGCATCAAACAAAAAAGGGTGAGGTAAATAAAAAAATAAAAAAATAAGTGTAAATATGAGACTGCAGTATGATACATCGGGGGCGGGGGTAAATCAAAAAGTGACCAAACGTCTTACGCACAAATCCAAGACCATGTCCTCAAGTTCGGATCCAGGAAGTCAGGGCAACTCCCCAGGTCTCAAAAATGGCTGACAAAGGTAGGCCGCAAACAGTGGGTCTAGAGTTCGGTTTGGTCACGAATCAAAGCCAGAAGTCACGTTGCGGCATCTGCTTCTCACCACTGGGGCATGAGAGTGCACATGGGGGTCCCAGAAATAACGGGAGAACGCCAAAAAGCAGGAAATAAAGAGAGGTCAGCAGAAGAGCTCTTCAAGCAGTGTCAGATCCCGTCGGTAGTTGGCTCCCCCCTGTGCGGTGACTTTTTGATTCTCTTTGAATGTGCTGGTGTCCAGAGCCAGATTTACAATTAAGCAAAGTAGGCATATGCCCTACAGCTGTTTACTACATGGTGCGCCCTGCTCTGTAAAATTTAAAAAAAATCGTAAAACAAAATAATTTAAAAATGTTATTGAATATTTTTTTTTACTTTTTTTCCCTGTGGTGGACACCTTTCTCTGTATAAGGAAAAAAAAGTAAAACAAAATTTTAGAACGCCAATATTTGAAACCCCCCCAAAAAAGCAGTTCATTTTTTTATCTGTTTGTTTTCACTTTTTACAGAGAAAGGCACCTCCTGTGGTGGGCACTTTTCTCTGTAAAACTAGAATAAAAAAATTGTAAATAAAAAAACAAATAATGATATCGTATTGTTATTTTATTTATCTTTTTGGCAGGGAGTGCAATCCGTCACTACTAAACAGTTTGAGCAGCCAGCTCTCCAGCTGCTCATCCATAGCTCTTCCCCTTCCCTCCTTCATGCATCCTGTCCCCACTCATGGAGAACCTGTTTTAATTTTTTTTTTAAATGAGTAATATATATTTTGGTTGCCTCCAAAAGAAAAATTATAACTGTATCTCACCCGGTTTTTGCATTTTTCAGGTGGGGGGCACTCCAGACCACAAGGGGGGGGCTTCTCTTCTAAAGTTAAAAACAATTTCTAAAAAAAAAATTACTTGTGTAATATTAAATATTTATTAGAATAAAATAAATATTTTTATTTTACTAACAAATTTAAAAGGGGACCAGGCACTCCTTCAAATCCAAACAGGTACTCTTTTTTTCTAGAGATACAACGTTTCGGCAGACTATGCTGCCGTTGTCAAGCCTTGGCTGCATAGTCAACTGAAACATTGACTTTCTTAACTTTTTGGATCTATAATGGAGCTGGTTATTCCAGGGACCCATTAAGCTGAAATAGGCAGAGTATATTGTGCAGTGGGTTGAGTTGCCTTGAAGTTGGCAGACTTCCCATTTTCACATATGACAAGGAACCTTTGGGCAGACTCAAGTCGAGCGATTTTTCATTCTGTATTCAATAAACACAGTACCCAGTGGGGTAGCTTCTTGGTGAAGTCATGAATAATCCTCATCATTTTTGTTTTGGGAACGTCAAACTCGTCCACAAGCTTTTTGAGAATGGTTTGAGGTTCTTGTTCCAGAAATTCCTTCACCGTTGCCACCATAGACTCATACGTGGACATGCTGAGGCTTTCCTCTCTTGGTTCATCACAGATGTCAAAATGTTCAGACTTGAATCTGCTAAGCCACTTGTAGACCTTCCGGAGACTTGCGGCTTCATCAACAAGATGGGTTTTGAGGTCTTGAAAGCACTGTTTGGCAGAGAAACCACAATGAAATGGGTAGAGCATGATGCTTTAGTTTTTGCTCCCCCACTTTTTGAGTTGTCACCTCTCTCCATGATCATCATATTTTTAGAAGTATTAGAGAGATTGGAATGTCAATGAATTTTGTTTTTTAGCTCGCATCATTATTTCATTGATTTTAACCCTACCTTTGGACCTCCCAATGTAATTATTTTCTTAAACTTACTCTACAGAAAGACACTTCATAGGCCAACAATAGGGAAACATTTTCTTAGGTTGACCTTACAAGGTGATAGATCGTTAGGTCTTCTCAACAGATAACATTTTCATGAGCCGTTTCCATAGCATAGCATTTTCTTGTGACTGACAATCAAAAGTGATTGGTAGGTTGAGAAGCCAATAGGGATGCTATAAAAACTTGAATTGAGTCACTAAAGCCGAAACTTCCATTGAAAATTAGGGATGTGCATGACTTTTTTTGGGTTCTGTTCCAGGTCTTTTTTTGTTTTGGGTCATTTTGGACAGTTTTTGTTTCGGTTCGGTTCGGATCGATTCGGTGATTCGGATCGATTCGGGTGATTCGGATCAGTTGGTTTTTCATTTTTTATGAGTCCTATTGTTTTTTATTTGTTATTTAAGAACGGGAAGTAGATTACTGCCAATAGAATGAACGTTTCTTTACTTATTTATTTTTTTAGGCCGATATTTCTTTTTCGGAAATGCTCCCGAAATACAAAAATGGTGATTTTTGTCCGAATTTGGATTCAGAACGAAACAAATTGCACATCTCAAGAACTCAACATTTTCAACTGTCATTTTCAGAGATTATGAATACACATACTTTGACGTATGTATCTATTTTCTTAATTTTTTTGGATGATTATGGGAATTTTAGCTTATTTTCAGGACCTGACAGAAATATTAATATTTTTAATCAAAACATATCCTGATTTTTCGTGAATGAAAACAGGAAACGATCGATGATTATGATGAATAAGTCCAGAGTAAAGAGTTTTTTTTAATGAATTTCCCAGAGCGTGTCAATTGCGGAGATGAGACCCTGTGATGTTAATAAACAGTTGAACACAAAATTGTTCACTATTAGGAAAGCGATCCTTCCTTTGATCCCACACTATGACAAGTGCAAACAAGACCAATTTCTAAGGAGGATGAACACAGGGCCGCTTTGATATCATTCATATGTTTTGGATGGCCGTGTATGGGTACATTCTCATGAATGAACAGAAAGGCTTTAAAATATTAAATGTAGTAATTTAAGAACCAAATCTAGTTCCTAAGGAGAAATAACTTGGCAAATATCAGTTAATCTTCAGAGTGAATTCTTATTTTTAACCGCACATCTAGGAGGTAATAATTATGAGACCTAATTAACCCCATTTACTGCCACAAGCAAGTTTATTCAATCTTCAAAAGCACCTGTAGGTGCCCAAGATCAACTTAACTCCATCTGTCCATATTTTGGAGGAATGCAAACGGATTTGATTTATTTCAAAACATGGGCATTTCCTAAAATGTTCTCATAAAATTCCAATATATTGAACATATACAAGCAAAATAACACAATGGGTGAAATGGAGATGAAGTATTACTTAACTGAAAAAGGCTGAAGTTCGCTCCGCGGAGATGGTCCACCGCTCCAAATCTGATGAGAAAAAACAACATGGAGCCTTCAGCAACTGCTGGTAACATCCGCAGTCTTAGGATCAATTCCAGACCAGAGAATTTCCTTAAACCCAGTGTGGACGGAATGATGAAAGTATTAAATAGAAGTCTAAATTTTTATACAAATAAAATACTATAAAAGCCTGACGCGTTTCGTCTATTTCTAGACTTTCTCAAGGGCAATAGTAGTGATACGCAATAAATCAAAGACAAATAAAAGATAATGAAAAATGATAACAATGAAATACTTTTGAGTACTACATAAGGAATGATGGGAAATGGAAATGTTATCTTTTATTTGTTTTTGATTTATTGTGTATCACTACAAGAGGCACGAGATAGTGCCCTTAGTCGACTAAATTATTTTCGTGACTAAAACTAAGCAAATACTAAGTTATGATGACAAAAACTTTGAGGAAAACCCCTTGACATTTTAGTTGACTAATAAAAACTAAAATATCAGGGAGAGGCTATTTGGGAAGATCCAATCAGAACTAATCTCCAGTAAGAGAGAAATTAATTATATATTTTCAGATTGGATGTTAGTTCAGGAGGATATAATGAGTTTGGAAATTCTAAAGAAAAGCTTAACTAAAGCATAATACACTTTAACCACATTCGATTTTCACTACTAAATCTCCTCTAAATTTAATAGACTAATGTTAAATTCTAGATTTCCATTATAATTACCATAAACCTTTTTCAAGTTTCTTCTTATATATCAAAACCGAAGTAAGGCGCTGCGCGACTCTGATCAGAGGAGACAATAGACACAACCACACCGAGATATGGCAGATTATCATCTGATCAGTCCGTGGTCTGTCAGTTTCGTTTATTGTTTCAACATCCAATAGAAATGTTCGTTATATATAAAAACTTCCTGCAGCTTTCACTCCCAACATAGGAGTGTGATACAACAACCAATCAGAGCAGATACATTTCTACGTCAGAGTTTAACCAACAGTGAGACAAAATTACTACATTTGATTCAGAGATTACTTTTTTCCTAGTTTACACTGTTGACACACCCTTTCCTGCACACAAAGAAAATGGCTAAATTCAACAGGCTAACATCCTATGCAAGTAAAAGACTTGCAGGGTTTGACACTTATAATGGGGGGGGTGGATTTCACACTAATGCAAAAATTAAAAAATTACCTATCATATTAAAATACCTTTCAATCGTCTCATTGATCACATATACAATCGTGATCACAAAAATGGATGAAACAAACTAGACAATTAAACTAATTATACCTGGGACCATAGTATCCTTGCCTAATACCTTTATGATATACGAAAGGGATTCCCCAAGGAGGCTCTTTATGAGCATAAAATATACTTATCTATCTAGATTCACTCTACCAGCAAACCACACTTGGAGCGTAGGCATTAAATAACTATTTATTCCCATTTCCCAAAATATAATTCACCGAACAAGAAAAGTATAATAACTTGAATGTAAAAGGTTATTTATCTAATAATCAACATGAGTCAGATCTATATCTGTGTGTTTTCCAATGTTCAGCTTCACTCCACAGACCGCATACACACCTGCATTCATACACACTCAAGAAATACTGTCTCATTTTCCCAAATACATTCCTTTCTCACACTTATCTAGGGGATTAAATAAAAAAAATATTATTCCATAATCTAATACCGTAGTCCACAGTGCGAGATCAAGGTCTGGTCTTTTTCAACATCCCAGCTTGAGACGCATAATCATTAAATGTCATCAGAGCTCCCACCATAGGGACTCCTGAACAAGCTGTCTCTTTGCGCTGGTTGCTTATTACCTGTGACCTTTGACCTTGACACAAAATGTCCATGATTCGTTCCATATGCAGTCATTGTGACTGTCAGGTTTCTTGATGATGCGATACGGTTGTAGCAACAATAAAGAAAAGAAAAAAAGAAAGAAAATATGGTATTCCCCGCTAATCATATACATCCATTCATTCATTATCACTCTCAAGTACACGAAAACAATAAAAATGTTAATTTACACAAGAAGAGACACGGATAATAAAGTTTAAAATTTCCCCTCAAAGAAAATAATACTACTTCTGACCCATTGTTAGAGAAAAAAATATATATACAACTTTGGCTCAAAAGGGAAATAGCCGAAGTGCATACTCCACCCATTCTAAATAACAAAAAAAAATATTTAACTACTATCCTATTCGGTCTTGTTCGGTGTTTTGAAACAAACCTGGTGTTTATAAAACACACCAATCCTCAAATAAAATCCAAAAAATAAAAACAACTTTAATTTTACCGAATTAAAACTTTCCATTTACCACTATATATGTCATGAAACGTATTTATGCAAATGCATTAAATTATATGTTCCTAAATACATTAATTAACTCTAATTTTAATTGGATGTGATCTTCAATAATCCTAAATGTGTCAGGGAATTTGAACAATATTGATTGTAACCGAACAACAAAAATAATAAAATATAAAATAATAAAAGACACAAAATAATTATCACTTAGACAACAACACAAAGACAATCCATCAGCATATAAAAATACATTATCTTCTTCTTTCTTTGTCTTCTGTCTTATTGGTTGAAAATAACGGTTTTGTAAAACTGACATGTCTTAAGTTATATTTCCAAATCAATGATCTTCTTTAATCGCATGATTTATTGATGAGTTGTTGATAAATTTGGTGTCTGATAATTGCTTATTATCCGGTTGATGAAACATTGCAATGTGAAATGATAATGTGTTTGAGTAAATTTCCTTCAACTCCAACAGCTTTATCAATATTGGTATTAGGCTTGTGCACCGATTTTTTTTTCAGTTCGATTCGGTTCGATTTGTTCGGATGTTTAAACTTTTCGATTCGGCTCGTTTTGGCCGATTTCTGTTTCGATTCGGTTCGGCTCGACTCGTTTTTCGTGTACATTTTTTTTCCGGAATATCGACCATTTTTCGTATTTTCGTGTCACTTTGCTCGTTTTTTGTATCGACTTTTCGTGATTTCGGAAATTTTCATTTTTTCAGAACGTCTGTTCTCCTCGTTTCAAAGCTGTCTAACTCTATTCGTTTTGATATAAACTACTATGGTTTACTTTTTTATACTTTATATATTTTTTTATAATAAATTTTTGGTTTGTTTTTCGGATCCGATAGTTCATTCTGTCGATACGATAATTCTGGCGATTCTATCGTGTTTTTTTTTATTAAAGATCCTTTTTTTCTTATGAATATACATTTCACAACTTTATTTAATCACATTAAAAAATGGTATGAAAGCCAAGGAACAAAAAAAAATGAACAAAACGATTTAAAAAACGCTAAACTGACCCGAATGGTCTGACTTTAAAAAAAAAAACCAGAACAAAAAGGTTTTAAAACGGAAAAATAGTTGATCAAAATGATCTGAAACGAAAAAAAAGAAAAAAAAAAAGATTTAAAACAGACAAAAAAAAATAATTAACCCTTTCGCTGCTGAGGCATTTCACGGCTTCCCTTCACGCCTGTGTGCGGTACTGCGGTCTGCTGCTGAGCTAATTTTTAACAGTTTCGCTCCTCTTGTTTAAACGCGTTTTTTTGAAGCCTTATTTTATAATATGACCCAGACATGTTATATATCGTTCTTTCCGGCAGACTCGGCAGATGATTCATAATATATCATTATCATATGTATGCGTCATGTCCTGTCTGTATATTATAACAAAAAATGCAATAAAATTAGAATTTTCAATGTTTGTTTTACAAGGTGTAAAGTATTTTTTTCACATTTTAACATGCGAGTGTTTGCGGTTATATTTTATGAGTTGCGTTTGTTAAAAAAAATTGAAAAGGGGACATGTTATATTTTTTTGGGTGAAAATTACACTATTTTTAACAAACGCACCCCATACAAAAATCCTTAGTGCAGCATCATTGTTCACATTATAATTGAAATGGGAACAATATTGCTGCATTAACAAAACAAAACAAAAAACCTGTTTATTTTTTTTATATTTTAAATTTTTATAATTTTTAACATTGTCATGTTTGGTATTGTTGGAAAGGCCATGCTCTGGTCGATCCAAAGATACCAAACATTAACCAACCGATAGCTGCCGCGGATCCGGAGATAGGGGGTTCCAATGAACCCCCTATCTCCACCATTGGTCGCAGTTAGGGGGTTAACTCCAGAACTGAGGTCATTGTGACGAGGTCTTGGGACTGTCGGCAGCTGCCGTTCCCCCACGCTGTTGTCTTCCTGCAAAGACGTGACCATGTTGGCGGGCAGCGTCTTAGCGGGCAGCGGTGGGAGAGAGAGAGCTCATAGCTGGGAGGAGGTGTTGCGTGAAGCTGCAAACAGGGACAAATAAACTAGACCTGAGCCGCACTGAGGATCTTTGGGTTGTGTCGGAGAAGACTTCACGCAGTGCTGCCATCAATATTTTTGATAAATTCTTGGTTATACAATGAATGTGACTGTGGACAAAAATCCGTGTTGTTGTGACATCGCCTAAGCTTAACAAAACCAGGCCACGTCGGTAATCAAATCTCAAGGCAGTACAACAAGGTTGTGTTAGTGCGTGACATTTTTTGGCCAGGCAGGAAGTGTAGAATGTGCACAGTCACATTCATGGCCACAAATATGTTGACAAATTTAGGACAAAGGGTCCATAGAAATGTCAATAAATTTATGTACATATAATTTTAACAGTGTGGAAACCAAGCAATACATATTAACTTATTAAGTAAGGAAAATCAACGCACACAAACAGGAAAATATAGAAAAAATAGAAAATTTATTTACAACATGGGGAAGGGAAGGGAACATGCCAAGGATGGCAAACTGCCCAACAGGGGCACAAACAAATATAGTGTAGTGGAAATAGACTGGAAGATGGCCGCCATTGTAAGCCAGGCGAACATCTTGTTCAGAATATTGGTTCACTTGAGATAATTACTGGCATTTGAGGAGATGTTGGAGCTGGTCCGCATCTTTGATCACAAAGATTATGACTGCCGTAAGGGCCCTTACGGCAGGAAGAATAACACCCGCAAGGATCGTATCCTTGACAAGCTACGCACCACCATCCTGGAGCTGTTCGGGAAGGACCAGACGAAGGACCAGGTCCGAAAACGCTGGTCCGACCTCAAAGCACGCGAGCAGGAGCAGCTGAGGCACATCCGTCGCGTCATAGCCAAACGTAAGTGTCATGTTATATTGTAAAGCGCTGCGCAATTTCGGGAGGAGGCTGGTCTCACTGCCGCTCCAGGATGTCAGCGGCATTGCTTATGTGCTCCCGCAGTTCCTGGAGCAGTTCCTGGATGGCATCTATAGTTGTCACAGCAAGGCGTAGCTCGCCGATCGCCATCCGGTTAATTTGCCTAATGCTGGATGTGTCCGGTCTGGCTTCTCCTTTTATATATCCAATAAATGAAAGAAGGAAAATACAGTAAGTAAAGCAGGTTTCTATTTTTGACTGAAAGTCTTGAAAAAATATAACAGTAGTATATACCAGTGCTGGCGGCCTCCTGAGGCTCTGACTCCTCCTCCGGCTCCTCCTCTTCCTCCTCCTGCTCCTCTTGTGCTATACATAAAAAAATTCAATTAAAATACAGTAAACAAAAAATGTTTCTGTTTTTGTCCAAAAGTCGTTTGCAAAATAAAACAGTATATACCAGCGCTGGTGGTCGCCCGTGGCTCCTCCTCCACTGGGGCACTGGTGCCCGCCGGGGCAGATGCTGCCTTCTTCCTGTCTTCTGCCAAATCCAAAAAATAACACGTAAATAATGCAGACTGGAAAAAATGGTATATCTATACACTATATTGCCGAAAGTATTGCGACACCCCTCCACTACCCACTAGCACTACCAGCTTGACCCCCCACTACTCCCATCTCATAGGTCTAAAGTCACAAAATATTTATTTATTTCCTCTGCACATAGACATATATTACCGTTCAATTATATATTTTTTTCAGAAGTAAACATTACATTTATTCAATAAAAACTATTATTTGTGTTGTGTGCGTACAAAACGCATTGTGCTGACTGCTTTTATTTATTTTATAGAAGGCCTCAGCTTCAGTTTCCCTTTCAGTTTCTGCTAATAAAACTGTGGTTATAGCAGAAACAACAGAAATCCGCCATTTTGTTTTGAAATTTGCATCTAAAGCGTTCAATAATGACACTGCTGCAGCAAACTGAATTGCTGCGCTGCAACAATTCAGCAGCTGCTGAGGATGTATTGAACGCGGCTCTGTTTGGATGCACTTTCAGAACAACTACATGTCCCATCCTACCACTTAGCAGAGACGCAGAGATTTTTATTGATGCGCAGATGGGAGCCAATATTGAGCAAGCTGCGGGTCTTCTCGTATGCATCACTCAATCACGACAACCCCCCCCCAGCACACTACAGACTACACACAGTGCCAAAAGAAATCCAGCATTGTAACTTCATCTACATACATCAAATGTCACAATTTTCACGAATACGTAAAATCACAAAAAGGAAGAGCTATGGCAAAAATGCATGTATGACGAGTCGTGAAAACGCAATGCTATACACAATCACATTGCATGAAAAAAGGACTAGATAAATCAACATATTTCTGTGCACATTAGCACATGCAAGCACATTATTTTTATTATACAGGATTTATATAGCGCCAACAGTTTGCGCAGCGCTTTACAATATAACATGACACTTACGTTTGGCTATGACACGCCGGATGTGCCTCAGCTGCCCCTGCTCGCGCACCTTGAGGTCGGACCAGCGTTTTCGGAGCTGGTCCTTCGTCCGGTCTTTCCCAAATAATTCCGCGATGGTGGTGCGTAGCTTATCTAGGATACGGTCCTTGCGCGCGTTATTCTTTCTGCCGTAAGGGCCCTTACGGCAGTCATAATCTTTAAGATCAAAGATGCGGACCAGCTCCAGCATCTCGTCAAATGCCATGTTGCTGGCCCGCTTCTTCCTGGGTGTCTCTGGGGTGGAAGCAGACTGAGGAGGTGTCCGAATGGGACTCTCTGTCTCTTCCTTCAGCCATTATAAATAATTTCGATATTTTTTGGCAATTGTCAAAACTCTCTACAAAAATGGCTCAATAAAGTTACGACATCCGCGCGCGCGCACATGCGCGACCCGCGGACGAATCGGCTCCGACCCGATTCCGAAGAACTTTTCGTATCGACAGAATTATTGGATCATTGGAAACAAAAAAAAACAAGTGATACGCATTTACAAATACAAAATTTACAGAATCAGCGATATAACCGATAATAGTTAAATATACGATGTCCAGAATTACCGAAATGGAACCGAAATCACGAATGGAACCGAAATCATGAATAGAGCGAAAATAAATTTCGATTTGACACATTTCAAGTCCATTCGAAAATTCCGAAAATATTTCGTTTCGGCTCGGAAAACTTTTCGGATTTGCCATTTTCGGATCTAAAAATTTTCGGAAAATCGTCCGGATCCGAAAACACGAATCGGGAAATTTCGTGAAAATTCCGAAATTCTGAAACCCGAAACGAACATCCCTAATTGGTATTCAATAATCTTCCATCTAGCTTGAGCAAAGTTGGCATGCATGGGTAATTTTCACCTAAAGTAAAAAACTTGGGAAAAAAATGTATTATTAACCTGTTCAAACTTTAAAATTTATATGGTTAAAATACTTTTAAAATGGAGAAAACAAAAATGCAACACATTTTTGGACACAAAGAAAAAGGAGTGGTCATGAGAGAGAGAAAATGGAGGGGCTGGGAGAAAAATGTGAAAACTGGGTTTTGTTTTGTTTTTTACTTTTGCAACGGTCACCAATTTTCTCAAAATGCTCTTCAATTCAAATAAAATTTTTTTAAAAAATAACAAAAATATCATGAACTGGGAAAGAAAGTATAGAAGGGCATGTTAAAAACTTGACGTGTTAACTAGCAAAATGTTCTCAGAGGAAACTCAGAGAAAAAGATTCTTAATAAACATCTAAAACTACAATCATTATTAAGGATATTAATCATTATTAAGGATATATTAAGGATATATTAAAAACAAACATTCAAACGTGAGGTGTTTGTGCAGCTATTTTACAACCTGTTTTATTCCCTCCAAGAATATTCAATGGGGGCATAGTCATACATTTTGGCACTTCACCCCAAAAGACAAAAACATCAGACAGCAAAAAATAAAACTAGACATCTGGCTACCACTGCAGAAAAAAGAAAACAAACAAACAATACTCAAGATAACAAACTACAACCTTCCATCTCCCTTAGTCAACTAAAATAAAACCAAAAAAAACCCCACCTTCTCTCATTTGAAATCTGCCTAATTTCCTTTGTACAGCGCTACTAAACCTGTAGGCGCTTCCTTTAAACTTTCACTCAAATCCTTCAGCTTTATATCACTTCATCCTCTTAGATTCCAAACAACTAAACATGAACCTACATATATATTCCATTATACAAGTTACAAAAACTGTAAATGATCTCAGTCAGCCATTTTGACAAAACATATAACCTATATTAAGGTGTGGTCAATCCCTTAGTGCTGGACTAAAACAAAGACCAGAGGAAAATAACCGACCACGCCTCTTTTGGGAAAATGTATAACTTATATTAAGGCAGATTGAGCCAATCACCTTGATACACTAATTTTTTATATATCATACATCAACTTATAACATAACATTCACGTGTAACCTGCCTTGTCAAAGTATTGACTTTCTATGTTCATCTTTCAAACATAAGCTAAGAATAAAAAAAGGAGTCATTTTTGAAATTTACTGTAAAAGTAAAGCCCTATTGTCTCCATTTTCTGTGCCTTTTTTTTTACACGAGGCAAGGCAGTAAAGACACAAAAACAAAGCAACCTGTTTTAAGAGAAGCAGTCCCTATACATAAATTACATATAAAAAAACACTATCAAAACTACAAAATACAAAACATCAAAGATAAACACATATATTAATAGTTAGTAAAGACAAACATTTAAATAAACAGTAATCAATGGCAAGAAACAAAAAATAAAAAAAAACAAAAAAAACAAACAAACGTGAAATCTGAAAGAAAAAACAGTTTGCAAATCCTTTAGAATCAGTTAAATTATAAAATAAGACAGCACGAACATACAGCAAAGCAAAAAATAAAAAATAAATAACAAAAAAAAAAAATGGCAAGAATGCAAGAGAAAAATTGCTCTCAATGGAAGCAACGCTATTTTGTTTTCTATCTTGCTATATAAGAAGAAACCGGACCTAATCAATTAAAATAAAATGCTACGAGCCAGAACTCCAGAACACAAAAGAGCTACACTATGGACACAAAGACAAACACATTTACTCAACGCTAGAAACATCTTTCAGTTTCCCGGGTGAGTGACATAACGAATACTCAGCACCAGAACTTCATCAGGGTACATCAACATAACGAGTGAGTCACCGCTCATTAACAGTTCTCTATCAGGCGAGTTAAGATAAACAACCAATAAACAAAGAAAAACAAACAGAGCATCCTACAACAACACAGTGGCTCTCACAGGCAGCCTCCCCATGGAAGCAAAGATTATTTTATCTATATAGGAAATTGTTTAACATGAAATAAATCATATCAGACAATTGAATTATTAAATCCCACTTTTGACACCAACTGTTAAATTCTAGATTTCCATTATAATTACCATAAACCTTTTTCAAGTTTCTTCTTATATATCAAAACCGAAGTAAGGCGCTGTGCGACTCTGATCAGAGGAGACGATAGACACAACCACACCGAGATATGGCAGATTATCATCTGATCAGTCCGTGGTCTGTCAGTTTCGTTTATTGTTTCAACATCCAATAGAAATGTTCGTTATATATAAAAACTTCCTGCAGTTTTCACTCCCAACATAGGAATGTGATACAACAACCAATCAGAGCAGATACATTTCTACGTCAGAGTTTAACCAACAGTGAGACAAAATTACTACATTTGATTCAGAGATTACTTTTTTCCTAACTTACACTGTTGACACACCCTTTCCTGCAAACAAAGGAAATGGCTAAATTCCACAGGCTAACATCCTATGCAAGTAAAAGACTTGCAGGGTTTGACACTTATAATGGGGGGGTGGATTTCACACTAATGCAAAAATTAAAAAACTACCTATCATATTAAAATACCTTTCAACTAAAATCTTGTGTCATTTAGTCGACTAAAACTAGACCAAAACTAAAAGAATTCAGACGACTAAAATATGACCTAAAACTAAATGGCATTTTTGTCAGAAGACTAACAGGGTTATTCAAAGAGATTCGAAAAGCCACCGCACGTTCAGTGACTTTTCGTTCCCCAGACTTCGGGGTGATTCGGCGATCCTAGTTCGCCGACCCTGCAGTGTATTCAGCAAGCACCATAGGGCCCCCGTAGTGCAGGGAAAACTCACCACAAACCCACCGAACACTCACCTCTAACCCACCGAACACTCACCGAACACTCACTGAAACTCGCAGAAACAGCTGGATTAACCACGCCGAGCACGCCGGAGAAACCCGACTAGCCGCCGATCACAGAGCAGAGCAGCCGCCGGAAAAAGCCGACACGCAGACAAAGAGCGGGGTGAAAAAAGAAAACAGTACGCTTGAAAGTTTGAAAATTGAAACGCTGTTTGCATAAAAACTACTGAACGAAAATGTCTGGAATTTACACATAAGATCCAATGAATGATAATAAAAAGGTCTGTTACAGAAAACTGAAAAAAACGATTAAAAAAAAAACGATTAAAAAAAAAACGGAAAAATAAATTGACAAAAAAATCCCAAAAGATGCCTAAAAGATCCTAAAAAAATCTAAATATAATGAGACTCTTTACAGCCGAATAAAATAATAAACAGTTTATTAGATATTGAATTAAAACAGGAATAATTTTAACATTGAAGTCTATAGGATTCTCCTGAATAAACCTGTCGAATGAAACCACCGAACGGCAGGGCAATTCGGCAACTTTTCACTGCTCGTTTTTGTTCAAGGAATAGACGAACCATTGCTTCTCTAGGGGGGATTTCACTGCCCTCGAACAGGCACCGTACGTGCAGGCAATTCACCAGATTTTGGCGAATTGCTTGCTCTCTGAATAGCCGAATGGCCCCGAAATGGCACCACACTGAATTTCAGTGTCCGGTTACATATCGGGGTCAGATATACTCTCTTCGAATAACCCTGACTAAAACTAAATTAAAATCACCTTTAAAAATTAACATTGTTGTCATTGAGTGTATTTCCTATTCAATCGCATTCCTTGTGTTCATGGAAAATAAGGACAATTCTGAATGACCCCAAACTTTTGAAAGCCAATGTATATATAACAGAATACATTCATAGGTAGATAACATTATAATTAAAATAATTTAATAAATACATATTACCATGATATAATAACATTTTAAATTTAATTAGAGCGTCTGGGAACACAATAATCTACAAACAGAGATCTTAAAGAGAGAGTAACTAACCATGGAGACACAATAACTTCACATAAAGCCAAGTCCAGCCTCGCTTTACTGGGAAATACTTTATAACGTTCACCTAAGTAATATAGTAAAGCGCTTTATTATACCGTAGTTTCCTCTAATAAAAAGTTTATTTCTCCCATGTAATTTTCCATTAGTTCCCGCGACATGTGCAACGGCATATTTATAGCCTGGGATATTGCAGTTAACAGTGACTGAAAAATATTATAATTGAAAGGTTTTCCCAAATTCTTTTGGCTATTCACTATCATCAAGAAAAACCCACGCGAGGCTGTGTGAAAACAGGCAAACACGTGCAAACACTCACACGGTGTGGAAAAACATTAAAAAATGATTAAAACTGAGAAATTTGTTGTTTTGTCGGCATTTATAGATTTATGTTGGTGACCGCTGCCTGGTAAGCATGTGATCATATTTCAAAACTACCGCAAGGATTTAGCAGCTAACCAAATCTGGCAGAGTTTGCTGAAAGGAGCTTTTAAGGTTGGATACGCACTGGGACTACGTTAACCTATTACCTTTGAGGCTCTGGTTTCCCTTAGTCATGGCTAAGTGTAGCAATGTAAACCTTAAATCTTCAAAGTCAGGTGCCGCAATTAGACCTCTCTGGGTCACATGCCCTATTCCGAAATTCTAAAACAAAAAGCAAACCTTTTCTTCACTTGTTACATTCTGTTTTCTACCTGCCAGTTAACAAATGTAGAAATCACACCACTTGCTTGGGACGTTTCATGGAAGTTTATGTTTATTGTATTATTATTATTAATCTTTATAGAATTCATCATTTCTAGACATGTGCGTTTCATTTAATCCGAATTGAAATTCGGATGAAAAGCAACCAATTTTAGTTTTCGGAAGCATTTCTGAAAATGAAAATCAGCAATCCGAAATTCCAGTCGCTCCAAAAAAAAGGAATCACAGTAATAACGAAAAAACGAAACAAAATTGATCAGAGACAAAAAAATAAAAAAAAATCAATGCAATTCAAACCAAAGCAATGGGTTAATGGCATCTCACAGGGCAAAGTTTATAACTCAAATATAGAAAATACAATCGTGCTAACAAACCGGGGTTCATAAATATTTGGACAGTGTTTGCACTCCCAAAAGACGTTTCTTCCTATTACCGTCTCAATAAAGTCCTCTAAAAAATACATATATGGGAGGCAGACATCAAAATGGAATTAATGAGATGCGACTTCTAAAAATACAAATATTACCGATTGCTATTACTTCCATTTTGATGTCTGCCTCCCATATTTGTACTTTTAAAGTTTATAACCCAGTCAGGGGTTAATAGGCATCTTGCAGGGCACAGTTTATATCCCAGTCAGGGGTTAATGGGCACTGGGCATCTTAAATGACACAGCTTATATCCCAGCAAAGGGTTAATTTCTGCTCTCCATGGTGCTGAATAGGTTTCAGCAGCAAGGAAAGGGTCCCCCGTATCTTTTTATTTTTAATCATTATAGAATACAAAATAAAAACGAAATTGGTAATAAAAATGAAACACGAATGGATCCGAAACGCAAAATAACTAATAAAAAACAAAGAACTAATCGATCCGAAAACTAAATACAGATCGTCCGAAATAATGAATCAGTCCAAAATACCTTAAAGAATCGATCTGAAACTAAAACAAACCGTAAGAAAGAAATCCGAAACGGAACGAAACGAAAATTTGGGTTCCATGCACATGTCTAATTTCACTTCTCCTGACACCATTTTTTCATTACTTTTCAAGTTGCTAACTATCAAAATAGATATTAATAAGTAAGGGTTGACTATCCCTTATTCTAAATACTGGAGACCGGAAGTGTATCGGAATTTGTATTTTGGAATATTTGCATATAATAATGAGATATTTTGGGGGATACACACATGGCCTGAAGGTTATTTTAGACAATGTTTTTTTTTTTTTTTTTATTGTAATAAAGTTTTATTGTTTTTACACACGTATTTTACATGACACTAAGTGCATTACAACATAATCAGGCAGCTATGTAGTATTTATGACATATGCATCTGATGGTAGACACGCAGGTTACAATACTGCGGTCCTCCTGACGGTTTTTGGTCATGTAAACATATAAAATACCAATTTAGAATATCAATTGAAACAGAAACAGAAAAATAAAAAAGGGGGGGGGAGGGATGAGGGAGGTAGGGCCTGTGACAGAGGAAGTGTAATAGGAAGGGGGGTATTAAGGAAGCGGACTTTCTCTTGTTATTTAGTTGCAGCCAAGAGCGGTCTACTGGGGCTTAGGGTGGTGTGCTCGCTGGGGCAGACCAGTAGTACCAGCGCCTCAGATGTTTGGCGGTGGCGCCAGAGGATTGATGCAGCAGATCCTCCACATCTCTGGTGCGTTGGACCTCATCCAGCCATTCCCGAAATGTTGGGGCTATCGCGGACTTCCAGTGTCTAGGTATCACCGCTTTGGCGGCATTCAGCAGACGAATGTCAAGAGTGTTTCTGTAAGTGTCCACAGGTAGCGGTGTGTGATGGAGCAGCATTGCTGCTGGTGTAAAGGAGGGTGGAGTGTCAGAGACCCTGCTAATGGCATCATGAACCAGTGTCCAGAAGGGTTGCAACACTGGGCAGGACCACCATATATGCAGTAAATCTGCTCGTTGCGATCCACATCTCCAGCAGGAAGCATCTGCTGTGTCCGAATACATGGCAGTAGTGATGGGCGCCCTATACCAACGCGACAGCAGCTTATAAGCCGTTTCTTGTGTGCGAGTAGCAATAGAGCACCGGGTACTGAGCGCAAACATTTGGTCCCATTCTTCCTCTGTGAATGTCTGGTGAAGGTCCGATTCCCATTTCGCCACATACTGGGGCGTGGTGGGGGAAAGGTTTTGCAGGATACCATACATGGTCGAAATGCCATGTTGTGGGGAAGTCCTACGAGTAATCATTTGCTCAAATGCGGTCAGTGGGCGAGTGTATTTGTCTAAAGGAGCCAAGGAGCGGAGATATGTAATGAGACAGTGCATGTGAAATGTCGTAAGGAAGGAGTCAGGGTGGGCCAGTGGGATGTCCTTTGGGGCTTTAGGTCGGTCACCATCTATGTAGAGGCCAGGTAAGGGGGTCTGCGTCAAAGCCGCGTCAGGGAGAGGTAACAGTCGTGGCGAGAAGGCCGGTAACTGGTTGAGCGGTAGGAGTGGTGAAGGCCAGGGGGCCAAACGTGTGGACCTCTGCAGCCGCCGCCAGATGGCCATTGTGACTGATACTGTCGGGTGTGTGGGGATATCAGTAAGGGCAGTGGTGCCTATAAGCCAAGGGAGGGAGGTGAGCGAGCGCCCTACCAACTCATGTTCCAACGCCACCCATTGTTTACCAGAGGCACCCAAGCTCCACTCCACCAGCCGCAGAAGGTGAACCGCCTGATAGTAGCGCTGCAGATGCGGCAGAGCCAGCCCCCCCCTAGAGCGAGGAGCCGTCAGCAGCGCCACCCTCAGTCTTGGTTTACGCCCGGCCCAGACATATCTAATAAAAAGAGATTGCAAGGATCGGAAGAAGGCAGTTGGGACATGTACCGGCAAAGTTTGCAATAAGTAAAGGACTCTTGGAAGAACATTCATTTTAAGGACATTTATGCGTCCAAACCATGTGATATGTGGGATGGCCCATCGAGTGAGATCTTTTTCCAGGACCCGAAGCAAAGGGACAAAGTTCGTGACATAAAGGTTTGATACCGCTGGGGTGAGGTGGACTCCGAGATATTTAAGAGACGAGGCACACCATCGAAAGGGGAATGTGGATTGAATATGGGTGCTGAGGGGGGCAGGTATTGAGATATTCAAAATTTCCGATTTTGACATATTAATTTTGTAATTACTGAGCGAGCCATATTCGCGTAGCAGTTCAATGAGTGAGGGTAAAGAAATCTGGGGCTGCTGCACAAAAAATAGCAGATCATCTGCATATGCCGCCACCTTATGAGTGTGGCGCCCAACACCCACACCATGAATGGAGGGGTTAGCCCTGATGGCTTGAAGGAGGGGTTCCAGGGATAATGCAAATAAAAGAGGGGAGAGGGGGCAACCCTGGCGAGTGCCATTTTTGATGTTAAAGGGGGGAGACAAGGTGCCATTCAAGTTGATGCGAGCGGTGGGTGAGTCATATAGGGCGGTTATCCAGCGTAGGGCTTTGGGGCCAAATCCCATATGATGCAGGGTCTGAAATAAGAAAGGCCAGTGTACCCTGTCAAACGCCTTCTCAGCGTCGGTGGAGAGGAGCAGGGTCGGGCCAGCACCAGGTCTCTGGGCAGCGTGAATCAGGTTGATAGCCAGCGTAGTATTATCACGTCCCTCCCTCCCCGGAATGAAGCCCGTCTGGTCAGGGTGGATCAGATGTCTCATATGGTTAGCAAGGCGCAGGGCAAGGACTTAGCAAAAAGTTTTACGTCCTGATTCAGAAGGGAGATTGGTCTGTAGTTAGCACACAGGGCATGATCCTTGTCTGGTTTAGGGATCAATGTGTGATAGTGGCAGAGAGTGATTGTGGTGGCAGATGTGCTGTAGGTTCAGTCAGGCCATTAAAAGAAGCCAGCCAAGCGCGGGAGAGGAGTTTTTCGCAAGTTTTATAATACTTAAGGGTAAAGCCATCAGGGCCTGGGGTCTTACCCACTGGTGTTCGCTTGATCGCTTCATGCAGTTCTTCCGCAGTGATTGGGCCCTCTATAGATGACCTCATGTGTGGCGTCAGCTTTGAGCGTAAATGGGTGCGAAGGAAGCGCTGGGTGGTGTCCGGGGCCGTCTGATCGGGAGCCGTGGGGAGGCCATATAGCTTAGTGTAATAGTCATGGAAGAGGCCAAGCATATCTTTCGGGAGGGTAACGGTAGGGCCCTGTGGTGTGCGAAGGTGGGTGACATACAATGCCTGTCGGTGGGTTCGGAGGGCGTTGGCCAAAAGCCTACCGCATTTATTTCCATGTTCATGGAAGGTTTTGCGTACTGTCAGGAAGGCCTTCTGAGCCCTGTTATTAAAAAGAGAACGGAGCTGCGACCTCAGGTCTAATAATTCAGCGTAAGTGTCGTCATCGAAGTGCAGTTTATGGGAACGTTCCAAGGACGCTATGCGCTGCAAGAGGGACTCCTGCTCCGCAGTGCGTTCTCTCTTACGACGCGCGCCCTGCTGTATTAGGTATCCCCGAATGACGGCCTTATGAGTTTCCCAAATAATCTGCGGGGAGCAGTCAGGTGTGTCATTTTCCCTAAAGTAATTCTGTAGCGCGTCCTGTAGGCCTTCTTTAATCTGGGGGTCAGTGAGCAGGGATTCATTGAGGCGCCAAAGTTTCTCCCTTGGTCGGGCTAGGGGTGAGGAAATCGTGATCAGGACCGGGCAGTGATCTGACCAGGTCATGGGACCGATGGTGGCAGATTCCAGGAGATGCATACTACCGAAGGGGAGGAAAATATAGTCGAGGCGTGTGTAGAGCTGATGCGGTGCACTATAAAATGTATAATCTCGTGTGGAGGGGAAGAGCGAGCGCCAGCAGTCCATCAGTCTCAGGGAGTGTAGTGCCGTTCGGGTGCGGCGGAGGACGTTTTGGGGTGCTAGTGACGCCTCTAGAGGTATCTAGGCGAGCGTCGAGCGGCAGGTTGAGGTCACCTCCTACCACTAAGATACCCTCCTGGAAGTCCTGAAGTTGACGAAATATAGAGCGAATGGCGGAGTGTTGCTGTCGATTCGGGAGATATATGGAAACGAAAGTGTACCATTGCGCACCAATTTGGCCTTTCACAAACGTATAGCGACCGGCCGGATCTAATAAAGAGGTCGGGTTGCTAAGCGGGGTGGAGCGAGAAACCAACACGGCAGTTCCGCAAACTTTACCAGCCGTGGCATTACTGAAGTAACCAATAGGGTATTTGTGGTTTTTAAATGAGGGAGGTCGGGCATGCGAAAAGTGGGTTTCCTGCACCAACACTACATCCGCGCGAAGTGAAGTGAATTCCCTGAGGGCCGCATGGCGCTTTTCGGGGATGTTCAGGCCTTTCGCATTGATGGAGAGAACTTTAAGAGTGCGGGGGACGGTGGCCATATCAGATTGGTGCGGAGGTTATTGATGCAAGGAGACCTGGGAGGGGGGGTATGGGGAAGCGCCCAATAGGGCAGACCAGGTACAGGGTGGTAGGAACGAACAACCAATTACAATGGTACAAATATATACACAGGAAGCACGTGCCTAGTAGGACAGTTCACCGCGTCACTGAGTGAGCGCGGGAGAGTCCCAGGCCACAGAGGGGGGTGCGGACACCACCAATCACTCTGTGGAGGCACTGACTCGTGGGGGTTACCAGCACGGACAGTCAACAGTGAAGGTCAAGTAATATAACGGTAAATGCTGAATGTAATTTTAGCAACGGCTATTAAAAAGACAGCTAAATGTAATAAATAATAAAGTTCCAAAAAATTCAATAAGGAAAATCAAAAATCACATAGGAGACGCTGAACGCGCAGCCCCCAGAACAGATAAGTACACGGGTGTACTCCAGGAAAAAGAAAAGGAAAAAGAGAACAGCTCATTCACGCCGCCCCTGAGGTGCATAGAAACTTGTATTGTTTCAGACCTTAAGCAATATGATCAGGCCGTCGGAAGTTCAGGACCGAGTAGGGCCTTGCCTCCAATTGTGTCACATAAATCATCCTGAGAGGAAGCTTAGGCCGTCAGGCCCGCCTCAGGTCGGGGGACCCAGTGAAAAGGGGGGTCTCGCAGG
The DNA here is from genome assembly GCA_009667805.1 of Leptobrachium leishanense. Lineage (NCBI taxonomy): Eukaryota > Metazoa > Chordata > Amphibia > Anura > Megophryidae > Leptobrachium > Leptobrachium leishanense. The sequence continues at coordinate 132,039,040 of CM019069.1, read as the reverse complement.
GCAAGAAGCATATAAAAAGGATACTGACGCCGTCACTGTCACGGTCTTCAGGTCGGAGAAGCACCGGTGCCAGTTGGAGGTAGCCTCCACAGTGTCGGGGGAGGTCCGGAGGGCCCAGTGCAATCCAGGCGAGACCGGTGGAATCCAGTTCAGGTCACCCGTGCTTGCGAGGAGGAGGAACGGCGTCTGCGGCGGGATCGTCGCGGACGTTGCGGAGCCTGTTCTGGCGGCATGTACAGCAGTGCCAGGTCTGGCCAAGCCGGGAGTGTGTCCGGTGGAAGTGAAAGTTCCTCCAGGAACAGTGGGAGATCCAATTCGCTACGGAGTCTAAGAGGTCCCGATGGCGTGCGTGCGGATTGGAGGCCAAAGGGAAAGAGCCACTTGTATTGAATTTTCATGTCCTGCAAAGCAGCCGTGAGCGGGCGTAGCATTCTTCTGGACTGCAATGTAGCAGGCGAGAGGTCTTGGAATAGTGAGATCTTAGCCCCCGCGAAGTCGATGGTGCGAGAGCCTCGGGCCGCTGCCAGTATGGAATCTTTCAGCGGGTAGCGCAGAAGGCAGCAGATCACATCACGTGGGGGGGCGTCAGGTGGGCCCTTCGGTCTCAGTGCCCTGTGATAACGTTCCAGGTCAATAACTGTGCCAGGGTCCCTTCCCAGGACATCGTTAAACAAAGCGATAAGCGTGCTTTTTAATTCCTCCTGTGTATTCTCTATCTCCGGGAGACCACGTACCCTGATATTATTCCGGCGATTCCTGTTCTCCACATCTTCCAAATGACGCGCCATCATTTGTAGGGCTGAGCGCTGTGTGGCGATTGCAGCGGAGTGGGTCACTAATGTGGCAGACTGTTGTTCCTGCGTCACCTCCACGTGCTGCAGCCTGGTTTGAATGCCGCCAAGATCAGTGCGCAGCGCGCGGATTTCTGAGAGGAGAGAAGCTCCCAATTCAGTGGTGGCCATGGCTAAGTCCTCTTTACTGGGGAGGTATTGTAAAAGCTGGCGAAGGTCATTTGGGGGGTCCCAGGCACTCACCGAATGTGTTGGAGAGCTGGAGACTGAGGAGCATGAGGCGGCGGCCATCTTGGATTCCGGGTCAGCGTTTTCAGCGGTCAAAAGAGGAGCTAAAAACGGCCTGATGGATCCAATTTGCTGATTCCCAATGGTCTCTGGGGGGCCTGGAGTGTGTGGGGGTTTCCTGGCTTTACCCATGGGTGCGTATATGTAGCGGATTAGGGGTATATGCAGCGCGCTCAGCGGAGCTCACCAGTCAAGCGGCCATCTTCCTGGACGTCCCGGCCACGCCCCCCAGACAATGTTTTTAATCATTTTGTCCCCATCACATGAGGTCAGGTGTGGGGTTTTGCACTTGTGTTGCCATGTCGACTCAGAAAGTTTTCGGATTTTTGGTTAAGTGATATTCAGCCTGTAACGTGAACTGACTAGAAATGAAAATGTAGAAATTTAGCAGATATCTCATAATTGGGGTGGCATTACTGTTTGAAGTGGTGTTACTATCTTAGTGAAACTTAATTCTTCGAAAGCAGAGCTGTCAAACTCTGGTACACCCAGATGTTGCTGGTCTACAATTCCCATAGAACTCTGAATGCAATAGATGGCAAGATAATCATGGGAATTGTAGTTCAGCAACATGGGAGGGGGTTGACAGCCCTGTTCTAAAGGTGTAATTTTTACCCATTGGTTGACTCATTGAAAGACTTCAGAGACAGCACCTGATGTTCCCTTTGTGAGATGAGCATTCACTATGACAGGGTTCTCATACTCTAGGCCCCACACATGTTTCTGAACTATCATTGTTAACCATTGGACTAATGGTGTCACAGTGTTGTCTGTCAATAAAGCTTTCACTGTTGCAAAGGATTAGAATTGCCATAAAGAGCACTCCTATAGGTAATAGTGCCAGCAATTAATTCATTTTTCTGAAATCAACTAAGAACTGAAGCAGAAGAACAGACCAGGAAGGAGGAAAAGGCAAGTGTAGGAAGATGTGGTGCCTAAATGCATATAGTATTCATGGGGCAATGGCGTAGGATGTTGGCTTGCTATGGGCGGTGTTTGGGCTGCATATGGGAGGATTTGGTCAGCTATGGATGGATTTTACCAGCCATGGGAGGGGTTTGGGCTAGTCTTGTCTGGGGTATGCATGGATCACGGACAGGATTGTGCTCTTCAACGATGGCCCAAGTCCATTGCTGCCCACCAGAAATTTGGCTGGTGTGCCCAATGGCAGTCTAGGCTTAAAAACATGAATTCCTCTAACAACACATGTTTATTATCCAAATATGGTAAGAAGTAGAAAAGCAAAGACCTTTAAAATAATTTAGAATTCTATTAGATCCTGTTTGATTGGTTCCTCATTACTCAATACATTTTTTCATATACTAAACTTTTGTTTCACAATCATCTTAAAAAGCAAATTTTGCCTTGACGTCTGGAAGTCCTTATTAGATGCTTATTATCCATATATTCATCATTCCATGGTCAAAGTCACATTATTCAAAAGGAACAATGAGGATACCTCTAGAATTGCATGAGATCACAGGGCAAACCGGCTCATTTTACTTACAGTCCCTGGTGAGTAATTAATTCACTGAAAACCTAAAACACCGAACATTATATTTCTGTAAAAACCACAACAAGCGCTCTTCATGTCGACAGTCTATATAGGATCCCATACTTCAAAGAATTTAGCGTGAAGATGACAAGAGACTAGTAACAAATATCTTACTTTAGTCCCTTATATATGAAAAGTATAATACATCTGGTCATTTTGTAGGTAAATTCAGAATATTCACCTTTCCAAAATTCGATAGAGTTTGATATACACAAAACAGTTGAAAAGTATACCAAATGAATATAAAACTATTGCTATGTTTCATGGAGGTAAAGAGATAAGTAAATGGGAGTATATGGATGAGATAACGTCAGGTTTTTATGTTATATATAATTGCAAAATATCTGTATTAATTCTGCTAACAGCATAGCGTGAGCCATAGATCTCCCTTTTGGCCACCCATGTCTTTACTAATTGAAGTACAAAACTTTAAATAAATGAAAATAGATATTAAGAGCTAAAGAATGTGCAGACATTAATACTGCACTGTTTTTATTATGGTTGAAAGAATATTATTTCAAAGAATTGAAAACATGAAAAAAAGAAAGAAAAAGGCCACTATCGTGTTGCCCTCACTAAAACCGGGACGCTAAGGGGAAAAATTTTCGTTCACTAATTTCCCCTTTGCGTCCCAGTTTCCCCAGCAGATCGCGGGGCAGGCGTTGAGTTCGGCAACCTGCCCCTTAGCGGTCGCTAGGCTCACGGATGCTAGGGGCAGTGCTACAGCGCCGTCCCCATAATCCCATCCATGACATCCATAGGACCATGGAGGATTGTGCTGCCGGGTCACATGACCAGCAGGATCTCGCCTTTACCCGTATTAGGTATAGAGAGCGCAAAGTAGAGTAATCTCGCGCTACGAATCGCAAATTAATGAGCGCTAACGGGTTTTTTAACCCGTTAGCAATTCGAATGCGATCTGGCCGCAGCACTATGACCTCCTTCAAGCTAACGCTAACGCTGACACTAGTGTTAGCTTGAGGGAGGTGATAGAGCCCAAAATACATAGGAACCTCGGTATGCAGTAAATGTTGTTAGCTTCATTTAAGCATTTCAATTTAGACATTTTGGTCATTTCTCTAAATACAATATTTACAGCATGTCAGCCATACCCTTTTCTAAAACTGAAACTATGATGTATTTAATTTTTCCATTAGTTTTTGTGTAGGTATGTTGCTAATTGATTAAATAATGTTTTGGATTGTGTTTGGTGTTCACTATAATACCTTATGGTTCCTTCAACATTGACCCTAGCCCTAACCTAACCCTAACCCTAAACCTAACCCAACTCTAGCACTAACCTATCCCTAATCACATGACATGCAGCAACTGTAACCCTAGCCCTAACCTAACCCTAACCATAGCCCTAACACTAACCCTGATCATAGTCCTAAACTAACTCTAGACCTAACCTAATCCTAGCCCTGACCCTAATCATATGACACACAGAAACCTTAGCACTAACCCTAGCACTAACCCTAAACTAACTCTAGCTGTAACCCATGCCCTAGCCCTGACCCTAGCCCCCTAACAATAATTTTATGTATTATACATGAAGGTTCCAATTATCGGAAAAGGACGAATATATCTGATGTTTTTAATATTCCAAATTGGTCTAATACTGAAATATTGAAAGCTCCTGATATTCTGAATCGGGTGATTCTGATTATTTCCGAATCCGATACTTTCGGATTATGAACAAATCCAAACTGAACCAAGACAAATTTTTTGGTGCTGCACCTGTCTATAACTTATCATCCAGCCATCTTCTTAAATAAAGAGGTGACATAGGATTACCAGGTCACGTCAGGGTGTAGGCCCCACTACACTGGCTTGTGCCAGCTTCACTTTCATGCATAATGTTGCCAAGTGTTTTTTGCACATTCCTGAATCCATTCGGCCAGGCATAAATGGTAGGGATCCCTGGAGAGTTTGGTCATGGTGGAGGGATGTGGGTCCATAGCCTGGCACACATGTCAGTGGTAGCAGGTCAATATGGTAGGAATTGCTTGGGTGAGAATATGTCATCACGCATGTAGGTGACCTTGCATACTAGCAATCTCACATACAATACACCGTCGCTCTATAGATATAACAATATCAAAGGACTCACTGTCTGGCGATCTTCTTAAATAGATGGATGCCATGAGAAAACCAGGGCAGGTCAGGAGTAGGCAGCACCACATTGACTTGCGCCAGCATTGTGTTCATGAAATAATGCCAGCTGATGTTTCATGCACATTCCTGGAGCCGCTGGGAGAGGCAAAACGGCAGGGATCCCTGAAGATTTTGGTCACTGTGGCAGGATGGAAATTTGGGTACTTAATTTGGCACACATGGCAGTGGTACAAGGTCAGTATGGTAGGAATTACCTGGGTGGGAGAATCCCATCTTGAACGTATGTGACATTGCTAAATATCAAATCTTGGTGGCTTTCACAGTGTAGATAAAGTAAATTTGAAAGGTTTGGATGCAAAATCAGTACACAGTTCTTCCCACAATATATAATCCAATCTGATCAGTTATCAGTTCTCATCTTCGGATACTTGGATTTTTTCTGCTGCCTATATTGATTAACAGCTCCCTTCTGTTATTAGTAGAGGTGTGCATTCATTATGTAATTAACCTCAGTTCGTTTGAAAATTCGTTAATTCGTATTTCGGAAGTACTTCCGAAATAACGAATTAATTTCATCCGAATTGAAATGAAAACGAAACAGTATATAGTGAAATTGATTTGTTATACTGTTTCACAAGAGAACCGTTGAGTGAATTATTCCTCTATGCACCCTACAGTGAAATGGTAATTTAACCCTAGCTTGCCTTTTAACCCTCATCTAACAGTAATAGAGCAGGATTAATTGTTTTTTTTCCATTGATTCTAAAATTCGAATTGATCCAAAATTAGAAACGAAAACATGACAACAAATCAGATTAGTTTTACTGATTCGCAAAGCACCCCGTTCCTGTCAGCAGGATGTGGTGCTGAATCTGTTGTATTCAGCACCACAGGCCAATAAACAGCTCAATATTTAACCCTAGCTTGCCTTTTAACTCTCATGTTTAACCCTAAACTAACAGTAATTGAGCAGGATTTATTTTATTTTTTTAGTGATCTGAAATTCGAATCAAATCGAAATTAATCAGAATGAAATTATGAAACGAAGCTGCGAAATAAAATTACGAAATCATTTTCAAACGAAACAACACACATTTTTCAGCTGTGCAGTGCACACCTAGTTATTAGACGAGCCGCTAACATAGTGTCTCACTCATAATAGAGCCATTGATATGAAGCTTCTAAAGGTTATCGGTTTACACTAATATTTCCACTTAGCACCTCCCTGTTACCAGCTATATTGGAATAGAGAAGAGGTCAGAGAATGTATAGAAAAGAATGTCTGACACCCAAAATACGATTGCAGTAGAATTGCTAACCTAAAACAGTGAAAGATATTGAGAAATTCCTTTTAATATAAATTTACATAAAACATTAACAACAATCCATGTTACATTTAATGGTAAGAAAGCTAAACTGGAGAATCCCAGTGTGACCTATTTTTGCATTTTCACTTTTGTATCCTTGTCATCTCTTTGACCTTTCTAATCATTCCATTAAATTGTTTTGAACATTATTAAGTCTTATGTGTCAATCTCTGTATTTGTGTCCGAAGAATGTAACATTAAAATATAAACATTTCAAATGATCCCCTTTGTTGTTTTCTGGCTAATGGGCTATTAACGCCATTTGATCTACGTGGTGGCTAGAAGAGAATGAAAAATATGGAATAATTCGTTCCGCTAAAGAGATGAGAAAGGTTTCCCATACATAAACCTGCCAATCAGTTGTATGTCCTGGGGCAGTCATTGCCTGGGAAGATTCCGGTATTGCCATTTCTGAGGCTACAAGTGAAAAACCGATTGTTACTTAGATGATCAAAAATATGATTAAAAATATGAACCTTGTGATCAGAGATATACAGCTAAAAGAAAGAGTAAATGGATGTGTAATAGTTATTTTATAATAAAACTAAAGAACTACTATAATTACTTAAATTGATATTGTCATGACCCCTGCCAGATGTCACCTAAGTACCACAGGCAGACCGAGCCCACACCTGACATGGAATCATCTTTCGTGTTGTCAGCAGGTTTCCATCCCAGGCCTGCAGTCTGCTGGGTTCCTGCCCAGAATTTCTATGTTCTTCCTGTGCTCCAGGTGCATACACTCAGCCTGATGAGCGGCCTCAAAAAGGAAGACCCGCCCTAAGCTTTGGGTTTCTGTATTGAGTGTTTTCTCACACTTGAATGTGCACCCTAAAGTACTGTATTCCTGCCTCCAAGATCCCCGTGCACCCCATCCTCCAAGACCCCCAGCATAACCGGACACCTCCAAGACCTCCAGCATATCCAGACACCTCCAAGACCACCTGTGTATCCAGACTCTCCACGACTGCGAGCACATCCAGAATTCTCCAAGACCCCCAGCATATCCAGACGCCTCCAAGATCCCCTATTGTATCCAGACACCTCCAAGTCCTCCAGCACATCCAGATGCCTCCAAGACCCCCAGCGTACCCCGACACCTTCAAGACTGCCTTCATATCCAGTTCCTCCTAGACACCTTGCCTCTCCAGCCCTGTGTCATCAGTTTCTCTTGTGCCCTTCTGTGAGTTTCCAGTGTTTGTGTCTTGTCTGTGTTCAGCCCCATTCCTGCCTTGGCCACTGTCTGTGGCCCGCCCCATTCTTGACTTGCCCACTGTCTGTGGTCAGCCCCATTCCTGCCTTGTCCACTGTAGGTGACTAGTCTCAGCCCTACTTTAACTTTGATTCCTCAGTTATTCCTTTAATTTAGTTTGCACAGTTGTTTGCTTTTACCCTTGTTGCTTTGCTTTTTAATACTTGTACCTCAGCTAAACCTGGCCATAACCCTCTAGCCCTGACCCTAGACCTGTATCCAATTTTTTTTAGTACTCTAAATAATGATTACGAATTTTGGAAACAGACAAATGTATTGGATATTTCCGATATTCTGAAACGGTCCGATATCGGAAGCTTCCGATATTTCGAATCGGCTAATTCTGATTATTTCCGAATCTGTTATACCTAAACAAAACCAAATGCTTCAGCGCTGTTCATGTCTAATGATTATATCTTACTTGGAAGCATTATGTTATGAATAGCTGACTGGTCATTCTGCAATGAAACTTCTTAAACATGTGCGTGGGCAAAAAAAATGGTTTCTCAACTTGCGGTATGTCTGAAAATTACAATTGCTTTGGTCTGTCTGAATTTCACTGGACCATTGATTCTGGGTTTTAAATAATTTAATGAAAACCTCACCCATTGACAGCATGTACGGCGTTAATGTTGAGAGCTAGTAGGCTGCCAGGAACTCCCACCTGCTACTGAACCCCATCGAAACCACAATCTCCTGTTATCAAAAAATGAATGACATGTCTATCAATTTTACAGTTGATCATATGGAAGTCGACGTGCAAACACGGGCCTCATTTTAATCATATTGCCAGGTATTTTGAAAAAAATATTGGCAAATTTGACCGATATTAATTTTGGAAGTATCGGCTGATTCAATTGAAAAAAAATTCATAGATAAATTCCAGTAAAGGACACCTTACTGTTAACATTTGGGATGCTCAAACGTAAGAAATTTGGGAGTTCCAGTGATTCTAAGAAAAAGGAACACCACAGAGTTGTAACTTATGAAAATTATATCACTGGTTGTGATATATATCACTCACAGGAAAGATTGATGTCACCATCTCGTTTCGATGTTCAGTTGCCCTCAGGGATGGTAATTAGTCTGAATTTTTTTTATTTTCTATCTAATTAACCCCTGTTAGTAAACCTAACCCTAAAATAGCCCTAACCCTCAAACCAACCACAAACGTAGCCCTAACTCCAAGTGTCCAATTGTCTAGGACTTTTAATGTAGGGTTATTTTTAGGGGTTTTATTGCTAAATCAACACTAATATAAAAAAATGAGGACATTAAGTGTAATTTTAGAGTGATTTTCCTTGTTTCTCAACATGAAAATCTATTTAACAACACCTTTCAGCACTTAATATTTTTGTGCCAAAGCGGAAATTTCCATTAAAAACTAATATTATTAATTGAGCTGAATTTTTATCGGAAGTTGAAATGATGGTATGTCCTTGCAACAGTCCAAATGTCCAACATGTCCAAATGTCCAACAGTCCTATGCTTGCAACAGTCCAAAGTCGTAAGCCCACCTGCCACGACAAAGAAACCTCTAAGGCCCCGTTCACACTGTGCAATTTGAAAATCTCGCGATTTTCTGTGCGATTTTCATATTCGCAACGTCGCACGATAATGTCGCGCGATAATGTCGTGGTTTTGTGCGATTTTGCAAACCACCAATGCAAATCGCAAAAAAAGGGTCATGCACCACCGACATGCTACCACGACGCGTGACATGCGACATCGCGCGGCAAAATGTGAACAGCTCCATTGAAATGCATTGGAGAAGCTATATAGCGCGGCGTCGCGTGGATTTTGCTGCGACGTCGCTGCAAAATCCGCGCGATAAAATCGCGCAGTGTGAACGGGGCCTTAAGGTGCCAATGTACCGGCTCCTGCCTTTTTTCAACTCAGAAAAAATGGTGGTTTATATATATTAGCTGAACCAAAAAAGACCCCCTTTGGGATATGTGGGATCCAAAATGCAGATGACAATTTCATGCTGCTGCCCAGAGTACGCTGCATGCTGGCATTACTTAGGACCGAGCTTATGAGGTTTGCATTAACGTTGCCAGGTGGGTGAAAGACTTTATTTGCCATTTAATTCAGCAAAAATGTCAGCTTTAGGTTAGCCAGAAGATATAGAAATCTATCGTCAGGTCCCGGCAGGCGCCATACTCCTTCCCCAACTCCCAGGACTCACCATGATCCTGGCAGGATCATTGGACGGGGCGCAGAGGCTATGCCCTGCCCTCCTGGCTGGCGTGTGTGGGCCCTCAAGCCTGAGCACGGGCCTCAGGTTCCTCCTCCCATCACGGTGTTGGGATCTCCTCGTGGTTCCGGCATCCAGGCAAGTCTGCGTGCGTCAGGTGTGTCGGAGGGTGTGTAGCCTCTGCGTCCACAGCTGGAATGATGTCCGCAGTGAGACTTTGAGTCTTCCCCTCTGCTCCAATGGTGGAGGAGGTGGACTGGAGGTTGGGGCTATGGGGTAGGCGTGACTAGCTCCTGACTCCCTATAAATACCCTGAACACCAGAACAAAGGTGCTTACTCATTTTGTGTCTCTGGTGAAACAAGAGCTCAAGCAACGCTATTGAATATCTTATTACCGACTCCTGCTTCCCTATTGACCATGTACCTTGTCGCCAGCCCTGACCTCAGAACTCCTTGTCGGATTAACCCTTGTGTACCTTTGCCTCAATCTTCCTACCTCCGCATCCTGGATTAGTTATCCTTGAATTCTGACATCTACAGGGCAAAGTAAAGTCTTAGTTGTATGCCAGTATGCCAGGAAGCAGAGGGGGGGACTACATCCAGGTCCCAATGGAAGCGATAGTTTCTTGATCCGAGCTGCGGCATCTCACCAGTTGTATCCAGGATCCTAAGTGTGCAGGCCAAATGCAGGAACCAAAAGGAGGAAAATTGACAACACTGGTGTTTCTAGAAGATGCACTGGTGCCACCTACATTTATTTACAGCATGAACATACAAACTAAGCATTTCAGGTGAAAACCCTTCATCAGTGCAATGTAGGTGGCACCAGTGATGCACTTTTCAGTAAACACAAGCGCAGTCTCTTCTTCCTTTTGGTTCTTGTAACTCAAAAACATACCAAAAATATACCTTATACTTTATTTTCTATAACAAAAGTGATGGCAGCTTCCGTTATAACTTTTTTCACTTTATTCAATATGGCATAGCACCCTACATTGTCCTCTGCAACACCGAGTCCAAGACATGTGGCTGTCTTATTCCGTAGGAACAGTAAATTCTGGTAAGAATGTGTAACCTCATACGGTTTATACTGCAGCATTGTGCCTGATTGACAACTCGCTCTCAGACATCTGTAGACGTGAACAGGCAGCCGCGGTCGGAAATTAAGATTAGATTATGTCTTTTCTTAACCCATGTGGCCCATTTTTGAAGGAACTGAGTTAGCACTTTGTTCTCTATCTCTTTGGCCTAAGATTAAAGACTAAAATGTTGGTATGTTTCATACCATTGGCATTTTTATGACAAGTTACTATCATGCCAAAACATAGATAAGGGATGTGTTTGCACTCACTCCTCAGTTGTCCTCATTCCTGTTACAGATATCCTTAACCGGCTGGGGAAAGTAATGAAATTATTAAAATTCGAACTTAATATTCAATAAAGATGTCTTTAGCTGTCATGTTCTTTCTACTTTTAGTGCTCAAGACATAACACCTGCATTCCGTATTTAATTATATTGTGCTCTTTATGTGAATGTGGATTATTAACCAATACGTCCTTGGGCATTAAATGTACATTTTTGAGCTAATTTCCCACATTAAGACAGAAGGTGAATTAGGTTCACGTTGACTCAACCATTCTAGTTTATTGGCTTGATAAAATATTTCTCTAAGTGAAAAAGACATATTTTAGAGGAATGTTAAATAAAAATATTCTTAATGCACTATAGATACTTTTTTTAAGCCCTATGGGCTTTGTAAGTATTTGGCTGCAGAATTTTAATTTTGTTAGTATTCACTTGAGATGAACTGGCAATGACACATTTGTAGAAAACAGAGACACAAGGAAGGGATGTGTATGTCACCACATATTCCAATTTTACCCTAATACCCATCTTGACATGAAGATGCAACTTGGCATTTGAAAAATCCATTCATGGTGGAAATTGCTTGTCTCGAGTTGACATGACAGCTCATCGAATACTTGTTCTAGACTGTCTATATAAGGAGAAATAACATAAATTAAAACCAATGACAGAAAACATTTACACTCAGTCTAACATAATAGAGATGTACGATTCAGTTCAGACTGATTCAGAAATCATCCAAAATATCAGCTATTCGGCAATTAAGATCTGTCTGAATTCTGACTGCTGCCGTCCAAACCGGAGCGGATTTCAATTAAAATAATTCAAATCAATCTGAATTTTTCCAATTATCATCAATCAGGTCCAAATAAAATTGGAAAAATTCTAATTTAATCTAATTAACAAAAGAAAAAACAAAACAGAAACCGTGTCCTAACCTAGCTAAACTTTTTTTCGCTGTGTCTATGTCTGTAACAAATCCTGCACACATAGAAATAACGAGGACTCAGTCTTCCAACCTTGGCAGATTTATTGGAAAAAATTGCAATGTTTCGGCCCTACATGGGCCTTTCTCAAGCTTGAGAAAGTCCCATGTAGAGCTGAAATGTCGCCAAATTTTCCAATAAATCTAGTAGTGTTGGAAGACTAATTACCCATTCCTTCTTTACTCATGGACTATCAGTTTTTTTTTTTGAGAAAGTATTTTACCAGTATTTTACATTGAGAATTCTCTCGTTTTCAAGTACGTCCTGGGTGGCGAGTATGTACCGTTGGGTGTCTTGCCCACGGACGCTTACTGGAGAGGTGCTCTTACTGGGATTTGAACATGTGTCTCAACGGTTATAGAGCAGTGATGTTACCTCTACTCCATCTAGCCGGTACTCAGAAAGAAGTGAAGACCAGGAGAATGACTGGAGAAGTGAAAAAATCTAGTTCAAAATAGACGATTTGGAAAGTGAGATAAATGGGAGAATTTTTCTGGTTTGGCTATTTTGACCTAGATTTTTAATTTCTCCAGTCATTCTCCTGGTTTTCACCGTTCTCTGAATAACCCTGTATGTGTTGTTGTTGAAGTTGGCCTCTCCAGGACTTGGTGCACCTATTATATGTGTCTCAAGGGTGGTGTGTTTGTCCTGTATTGTGTTTGTACTCAATATAACATAACGTTGAACACATTTTCACAATAATGATATTTTATAGTCCTTATTTTTGTATCACTCAAAATCCTCATGAATGGCTTATAATGCAAAGGGCTAGGAAGGCCATGTTTGCCACTCGTTTCTGGTTTTTATTCATTTTGTGGACTTTAAAACTGTTTTGCATAGAGTCCAGGTGAGAAATATATATAAGTCTGGCGTCTATATTCTTGTAGTGACCCTTTTGTGGTTGCATTAATTTTTTGGGGGAATTTTATGACTAAAATCGTTATTTGTATGCTTTAAATATGTTTTAATGTTCTGTAGGTATTGTTTTAGAAGAAAACTTCTATTAGTGCCGTGATTGTTTCTCATATTTAATCTTTGGGCACACCTAATCACCTCATACCATTCAAAAATGGCCACTTTTGTTGAGCTTTACTGCTGTCTCCTGGTCAATCACTGGTCACCTATTGTATGAATATTTCGCAGTTCCAAATATCCCACTACCTATTAGGAGTTTCTTTGAATATCATCAAATATTGGGAAGTATCTTCATAGCAATTTTGCTTTCTGATCTACCATTTGTTTTTAATTTTTGGCACAACTCAATCTATTTGTACCGGCTGGGTGGAGTAGAGGTAACACCGTGGAAACACAGGTTCGAATCCCAGCAAGAGCATCTCTCCAGTAAGTGTCCTTGGGCAAGACACCTAAAGGTACATACTCGCCACCCAGGACATACTTGAAAACGAGAAAAATCTCAATGTAGTGTAACGCTGTTTAAAACTCTGTTGCTGTATTGCTCAGTTTTGGCCACCAGAGGGAGACAAGCGCAATGTAAACATACTGGACACAATGCAACTATAGACAGGAAGTGGGTGGGGATTGAGAAAAGGACATCCGCAGCCTCGTGGAAGGAGAGTCAATGTGAGCCGAGGGGTGAACAGAGTGAGACGCATGTGAGACTGTGAGCGATTATTACCAGGCCGGAGAGCAGGCATTGCCTTGCCGATGCTGGGATCGATACAGTGACTTGCCAGAGACCTAGTAATCCACCGCGGAGAGGTTTGCACAGACGCAGAGTAGCAGATTGGACCCCGAGTAAGGAGACCGCGATGATCCACAGGGAGTGCAGGCGGTAGGCCGTGGACCTTGCTGTAAAGACGGACAAGCAGGAGAAGCGGATCCAGTGGCACAGAGTCCCAGTGAAATCCAGCGGAGAGACGTCCTTGATCGGGCAGCGGAACAGAGTGTCTGGCGGATGGGTGAGAGGCCTTCCAGGCCACAGTCAAACTTTAATGAAGCACAGGGCCCCAACGTGACTAGTCGAAGATTTACTAAATCCTTTCACTGGCCAGTTGAAATCTAGTACCCGGGTACCTGAGCTCACACACACACACCTTTTTGGGACATAACCTGTACGGGACTTACACTCCAGAAACGAAGGTGTTAAACTTTTATTTTACCGCTACGCGTTTCTCGCATTACGAAATCCTGTTTTCTATACACCGTGCTTACATTATATATGCCGCTTTATTGAGACCAGTAAAGTATATAATTTATAAAATCCACAACAGTGCTGGTGTATATTTATTCCCTAGTGCGGAGAGACTAACCCGAGGTTAAATTCAGCGGCTCCTCCGGGAGTGAGCGCTACATATCCTTCCTGTTAAAATCCTTTCTCAAAAAGAAAACAAAACATCACTGCTCTATAACCCTGGAGACTGTGGAGACACACTTTTGAATCCTGGCAAGAGCACCTCTCCAGTAAGTGTCCTTGGGCAAGACACCTAATGGTACATACCTGTCACCCAGGACATACTTGAAAATCTCAATGTATCCTTCCTGGTAAAATACTTTCTAAAAAAAAAACAACATTTCTGACGAGCTTGTTCAGACAAAATTGGCCTGTAATAAATTCATTTTGTGTATCCAGGTGTTACCAGGTGTTATGTCCTCAGCCCCTGCTACACTCCCTGGGGGGTCTGGGCATGGTTCTGTGCCACTGGCTGGTCAAGTGCCAGCACATAGTGATGGCCGATCGGCGACTGAGGGGGCAGGACCTGGCGTTGTCACGAGGAGTCGCCGGGTTTAAAGCAGGGCGCGAGGAGTTGCCTTGTCGCCCTGACGTGGAGTTTAGTTCCCACATCGCCTGCTTTTGCTATCAGTGTGTTTCCAGATGCCAACCCGTTTTGTTTACGAATCCTGCTCCTGTTTTTGACCCGGCTTGTCTTTGACCATTCTTCTGTTTTTCCCATGTCGGTTCATATTGCTGTACGTTGTTCGTTTAACGCTATGTATGCCGCTGGGGTTTGGGCCCGCCACCTTGGTATATACCCCTCTCGTTCTGGGGTAATATCTGCAGCCTTATCGGGGTTGTGTTCGAGACCTAAGGTTTCCGAATTTGTGTTACGCTATCTTTACGTGAGATTAGGGAAAGATAGGTACAGCTTGTTTTCTACTACGTATTATTGTAATACATACGCCAAGTGTTACCCGATTATTATCAGCTCGATACTATCACGTGTGTCATCAGACTCTGGTTATATCAAGGTATCACAAAAACAGTCGGGTTTATCCAAGAACATGTTATCTGTTAATTCTGTGACCGCCCTGCAGTCTACTCAATTTATCGACTGTCAAGAAATCTGCTGGGTAACCAGCTTGAGAAATATACTCCGTTATCGAAGTCATCTGTATTGTTGAAAGTCCCTGTATGCGCACTAAGTTGTCTTTTGGTCTTGAAACCATTGGAGCTTAGTTGCAAATCAGTTGTGCTTTTATACTCCTTGGCTTTGGAGTATAAATCTGTGTTTACCGAGTGTTTTGTAACTGTCAAGCAGATATTTCTGTCCATTAAGATCACTACTCTTGTGTGAGTGCTACAGCGCCCGTTACACCAGGCTCTTCTGACAAGTGAAAGTGTAGCTGTGTAGCTACAAAGTTGAAAGAACATCAGTTACTTGTCACTATCTTTGTTATATATCAAAATTATCCAGTTCTTCAAGAGTTACATAACCATGTCACAATTCCTTGAGTTTTTGTCGCTCTTTTACAAAAGTCAGTCAAAACTATTCACGACCCGAACATGAAGACTATTCACTGCCTTCAGGAAACTCAATGTATCATTTTATCTATGAGCTGTTCAAATGTGTTTTGATAGATATCGTGCATCATACGCCCTCATCTTTTCAACGCAATAGTAATAATCAGAAATATAACAATCAGAAATTTAGAAATGTGATATAGATTCAAAATGGCTGCCTTCACACTAAAGTATTACAAGCTTCTTAACTTGCAATTGAACAGTATTCATCTTAACTCTTTATCCTTATTGCCCATTATGCCTATTGGCATGTAGGGCAGCAAGAAAGGTTCACTCCTGTTTGTTCTGGGCCAGCTTTTGTATGGTACCCCACGTGTGATTCACAGTCTTGAGTTCTCTGTCCACCAGTTGACGCCAGGTGCTCTTCGATCTTCCTCTCTTGCATTTTCCTTCTGGTGTACAATGAAGGGCAGTTCTTGTGATGTCCCCATGCTCTTTTCTGATGACATGCCCAGTCTATCTCCATCGTCTTCTTGTCATGATAGTTTCCATACATTCTTGTCTACTAGTATGAATGAGGAGATGTTGGTTGCTGATCATAACTCGGTGTAGTGAAAATATTAACATGTCGGTCTGAATGTTGCTATGTATTTATTAAAAAAAAAAAACGTTTTGGGGCCAATACCTTTCCAAATCTTATACCCAGCATTCTGAGATTTTGTTGGCTGCTGCTTTGTCATGGATACAATATGATCGTAAGAGTCTTGACTAATTGTTTGGTTGGTTCAAACAAACGAATAAACACAAGACAAAGTGAATAAGCAGAATATTTTTCAGAATGAACTTCTCCTTGCCTGCCAATGGCACCATTTAAATAAGACGTCTAAGATGTAGGTTTTCCCAGGTTGTCTCAACATATAGAAGCAGGATTGTTTATGTGTGATTAGTTAAACACTTAAAACCATAGTGACTGAAGACCCCAACATTGTAATTCCAAAGAAACCCTCCAGCAGCATGATGTCATTTTCCATGTCAAGTGTGATCAGTCAAACCATAGTGAAGGTCCCAAAATTTAATTCCAAGGAAACCCTGAACTAGCATCAAGTCATTATTATATATAATATATAGATCATGATTGGTGTAAAAGTTATATATATATATATATATATATTATTATTATTAATACTAATATTTTTTGGTAAATACAAAACACGATTAAAGGTATTAGGGGTTATTCAGAGAGCATGGAAATGTAGCCGACATTTTGGTGCTCTCTCGTTCCCCGCACTTCCCTGCACTTCAGGGAATCATGCAGGGTTATTCAAAGAGAATCGAAAAGTCACCGCACGTTCGGTGACTTTTCGTTCTCTTCGATTCGGCTTGATTTGGCGATCCCATTTCGGCGACCCTGCGGTGTTTTCAGCAAGCACGAAAGGGCCGTTGTAGTGCAGGAAAAAGCCGCCGAAAACCTGTCGAACACTCACTGCAAAACCCAGTCGAATGCACACCGAAACCCGCAAAAACATCTGGATTAACCCCGCCGAACATGCCGGAGAAACCCGAGCAGCCGCCAATCACAGCGCAGAGCAGCCGCCGGAAGAAGCCGACACCGCAGACGAATGGAGTGAAAAAACCAGTACACTTGAATGTTTGAAAAGTGAAACGCTGTTTGCAAAGAAACTACTGAGCGAAGATGTCTGAAATTTACACATAAGATCAAATGAATGATAATAAATAGAAAAAACGTTTAATTTTTTTTAAAAAAATAGGATTTTTTTTGCAAAAAATCCCAAAAAAAGCTTAAAAGATCCTAAAAAATCTATAAATAAAGAGAATTTTTACTGCAGAATATTATAATAAATGGTTTATTAGATATTGGATTAAAACGGGAATATTTTTAACATTGAAGCCTATGGGATTCGCCTGAATAAACCTGTCGAATGAAACCACCGAATGGCAGGGCATTTTGGCAGCTTTTCTCAGCTGGTTTTTGTTCTCTGAATAGACGAAGCATTGCTTCTCTATGGGGATTTCACTGCCCTCAAACAGGCACCGAACAGGCACCGTATGTGCAGGCAATTCGCCAACATTTGGCAAACTGCCTGCTCTCCGGATGGGCAGGAAAGGTAAACGAATGCTGAATTTCAACCTTCGGTTACCTTTCCCCAGCAATTCGGATCTTTTTGAATAACCCTGATAGTTCCCCACCCGGCGGTGAATTCAGCATTCACCGCAGGGAATCGGCACACGGATGTCGCCACAAACCCGCCGGCTGCCAGCGCTAACCCGCCACAAACATGCCGGACAGCCACCAAATGCAGTTGACGAGCCGCCGATCAGAGCGCTGAGCCGCTGACCAGCCGCAGGAGAAAGCGAACAAGCCACCGGATGGGTAAAAAAAAAGATCTCATACGATTAAAAGTGTCAAAATTTAAACGCTGTTTGCAAACAAAATGCTGAACGAAAATGCCTGGAATTTACATATAAGGTCCTATGAAAGATAATAAAAAGGTCTGCTACAGAAGAAAGAAAAACTGCTTTCAGAAAAAAACGGAAAAGGCATTTTGTCTAAAAAAACCACGAAAAATGTCTAAAAGATCCTAAAAAAATCAATAAATAAAGAGACTTTTTGCTGCAGATTAAAATAATAAACAATTTATAAGATATTGAATAAAAAAGGGAATATTTTTAACATTGACATCTATGAGATTCGCCTGAATAAACCTGCTGAAAGAAAACACTGAATAGCAGGGCATTTCGGGAACTTTTCACTGCTGTTCGGTGTCTCTGAATAGATTAACCATGGCTTCTCTATGGGGGATTTCACTGCCGTCAAACAGTCACTGTACTGGATAGCCGAATGGTCCCGAAATGGCACCGTACGGGGAAATTCACTGTACGGTGCCAGATCTCAGGGCCAGATCTCTCTCTGAATAACCCCTATAGAAGCAAAATATGTAATCACAAAGATATACAGGTCTATTCACTAAAGGCTAAACTCTGGAGAACTGGCAGGAGAATAAAACAATCTAGACCATCAGGCAGGGCTGGCCCGACAATGGTGCAGAGCGGAGCAGCGGCGCCAGACGGCAGAAATTCGGGGGCGGGAAATTTCAGCCCCCGGCACCACTGCTGCGCTCTGCACTAATTTTTTTTGCAGCGACAGATTGTGCGGCCACCACGTTCGTTCCTTCAACGAGCGGCAGCCGCATTAGTATCTGCCGCTCGCCTGAGATCCAGATCGAGATTGCGGCAGGCTGGAAGGTGGATCCCAGGCGAGCGGCAGATACGAGGCTGCCGCTCGTTGAAGGAACGGCTGCAGGATCTGTCCGTTGGAGGGGCCTGGGCCGGCAGAGGTTTGCCTGGGGCAATCTATCCATGATGAGGGCAAATATATCAATATGTGAGCCTGGGGGCAAATATATCAATGTGTGAGCCTGGGGGCAAATCTATCCATGTGTGAGCCTGGGGCAAATATATCTATGAGTGAGCCTGGGGCAATTCTATCCATGTGCGAGCCTGGGGGCAAATCTACCCATGTGTGAGCCTGGGGGCAAATATATCCATGTGTGAGCCTGGGGGAAAATATTTCCATGTGTGAGCCTGGGGGCAAATATTTCCATGTGTGAGCCTGGGGGCAAATATATCCATGTGTGAGCTGGGGCAATATACCCACGTGTGGGCACTGCTGGGTATGTGATGCTGGGCACTGCTGGGTATGTGACACTGGGCACTGCTGGGTATGTGACGCTGGGCTCTGCTGGGTATGTGACGCTTGGCACTGCTGGGTATGTGATGCTGGGCTCTGCTGGGTATGTAACGCTGGGCACTGCTGGGTATGTGACACTGGGCACTGCTGGGTATGTGTCGCTTGGCACTGCTGGGTATGTGATGCTGGGCACTGCTGGGTATGTGACGCTGGGCTCAGTTATACACACCTCACATTACTGTATCACAGAGCTCCACAGCAAGAAAATTCTAATGTACGGTGTGTATGAGTGTTTGAATTTTATTGCTGTGGCGCACTGTGATACGCTCATACACGCTGCGTGTTTTTTTTTGGGGGGGCAGCATTTCATCCGTCGCTCCAGGCAGCACAATGTCTTGGGTCGGCCCTGCCATCAGGTCTTTCAAAGAAAGGTGAACTTCAGGAGAATGACTGAGACGTGAAAAATCTAGGTCAAAATAGCCAAACCAGAAAAATTCTGCTATTTATCTCACTTTCCAAATCGGCTATATGGTCTAGATTGTTCTCTTTTCCTGCCAGTTCTCCTAGTTTTCACCTTTCTCTGAATAACCCTGAAATAGCTGATTTGGAAAGTGAGATAAATAGGAGAATTTTTCTGGTTTGGCTATTTTGACCTAGCCAATTCTCCTAAGTTTCACCTTTAGTGAAAAGACTTAATACTTTCAGGGGCCAAGATAGTAGCAGAAACTGGTTTCTTTAAGGGTGGCCTAATACAGGGTCTCTAACACTTATGGTCAACTCTGAAAGAGCATCATGGGAGCTGTAGTTCTATCACAGCTGGGGATTTACCATTTGGCCAGCCCTGTATTCTGAAGTACACTACTTAATTCCCTGGTAAAGCCTGCCAGCACGTTGTGTCTCTCGCCATGGAAAGGTGAGCCAGACTAGCATTGGGATTCATCAAAAAAGGAAAAATATGTGCTCTCCGCTTTGTTCTGGATACATCTGTTTCGCATTTTCGATACACTTTGGCCAATTTGTTAAAGTGACTACAGCATTCTTATTCAATAACACTTCACAAATGGGTTTTATTTCCTTATTTTCCCTCTGACACAGATAAAGGACACAATAAAAGCAGAATTCCTTTGTAATACCAAAGTAATATGGTCTGGATAGAAACGGCCGCTAACTGCATCCCTCGGTTCAGAATTCTAAACAGATACTTTCTGGAAAAATAATGGCTATTTTACTGCAACATATAATGAGTAAAAAGGAATAAATACATTGAATATAGATCAAACAGTGCCTTGTATGAACAGGTCAAGCTCCCACCACAGACCATGTGTGAAAAGCCCCCTCCAGTGGCCAGCAGTTCATACTACACCCTGAAATATAAGTATGGCTGATTTTTTTTTGAAATGTAGATCTTGGTTTCCAAAATCCACAAATTATGTCGAAATATATGACATCGTGAAATATTTCTCAACATATTAATGTCTTATGTACATTATTAATGTGTTATGTACACATATTATAAGCCAAAAATGGTCAACACACACACACACCTAATGGAGAGCACTCTAATTTAAAGATATTCACAGTTTTCGCCGAATTTTATATTTTGTTTAAAAATTGTTTCACAACCTAACTAGGTAATAAATGTTGGAAGCTTAATTCACAAACTATGATCGTCTTTTGCGTACGCCTGTCATAACATTAATGCTTTCGCTGGCTGAACCACCAGGCAAATTGTCACTTTTTTCCCCTTGAGTGCAGGCAATACCAATATGATATATATATATACACACAAAGGGTGACGCCTTGGATTTTGTAATCCAGGCAAATCGAATGTCGGCAGGAGAGGAGATCATAGCAGTAGAGCCACAATCCAATTCCCGCTGGAGCACCTGCATGCACACACAGGGAGACGCTGAGCAGCATTTCTCAAGGGACATGCTGCTCAGAGTCAGTATGGCTCTGTAAAGCATGTGCCACTCTGAATTGGAAGGCCCATCCAGAGTGTCAGGGAAGTAACTAATTTTGACATTTGGAGGCTTTTGGAAATGCCAGATTTCTGTAATGCCTCCTCTGCTGACTGCACTGTGCTTACCTTCCATGCTCAGGCACTACATGTAAAGTGCTACCCCATGCTCAGCACTGACATCCTGTGCTCAAACAGATACCGTAGATACTCGAGTATAGCACGACTAGAATAGAATGCGATGGATAGAGATTTATTATGGAAATGAGAGAATACTCAAGACTCGAATATAACGCGAGGAACAAAATAAACCGGTAAACCATTAAAATCCTTCCAGATTCTCTTAACACATTCAGGCTACCCCTCAGGCAGTGGCGTCACTAGGGTTGGTGTCACCCGGTGCTGTAACTTATGGTGTCACCCCCCCCGAGTTTTACAGATTTTTTTTTTAACTACTCTTACTCCTAAATCAGTACTCCCATATAACACTGAATGCTCATACACACAGCGCACATTACTGTGAGGTTTATTGCTGTGGAGCTCTCTCATATGCTCACACAAATTTTTGCCAACTGCCAGCAAGTACGGTGCCTGTTCGAAGGCAGTGAAAGCACACATGGATATATATTGCCCCCAGCAGCTCTGGATATATTGCCCCCAGCAGCTCACCCATGGATATATATTGCCCCCAGCTCACATATGGATATATTGCCCCAGTTCACAGTTATATATTGCCCCCAGCAGCTCACCCATGGATATATATTGCCCCAGCTCACATATGGATATATTGCGCCTCAGCTCACATATGGATATATTGCGCCTCAGCTCACACATGGATATATTGCCCCAGACCAGCTCACACATGGATATATTGCCCCAGACCAGCTCACACATGGATATTGCCCCAGCTCTCATGGATATGCCCCCAGCACACATGGATATGCCCCAGCTCTCATGGATACTGCCCCCAGCTCCTCTCATGGATATTGCCCCAGCTCCTCTCATGGATATACTGCCCCAGCTCCTCTCATGGATATTGCCCCAGCTCCTCTCATGGATATTGCCCCAGCTCTTCTCATAGATACTGCCCCAGCTCATGGATATGCCTCAGCTCATGGATATTGCCCCAGCTCCTCTCATAGATATTGCCCCAGCTCCTCTCATGGATACTGCCCCTGCTCATGGATATTTCCCAGCTCATGGATACTGCCCCCAGCTCATGGATATTGCCCCAGCACATGGATATGCCCCAGCTCATGGATATATGCCCCAGCAGATGGATATGCCCCAGCAGCTCATGGATAAGCCCCAGCTCACCTCCGCCGTGTGTTCGCTCCCTCTGAGCATCCGGCGGCGTGCAGCTTGGGCGCTCGCCTGGGGGAGCCACGTGACCAGCCGCGATTGGCTGGTGACGTGTTTCCCCCAGGCGAGCGCCAAAGCTGCACAGCTTCGGATGCTCGCAGGGAGCGAACACGCGGCGGAGGGTGAGACACCCGCCCTAAGGGTGACGGTGTCACCCTAAAGGCGGGTGTCACCTGGTGCGGGCCGCACCCCCAGCCCCACATAGCGACGCCCCTGCCCTCAGGCCAGGGTGCACTGCTCTAGAATGATTGCAGTTGATACTAAGTATGAAGCCGCCGGCCACCCGTCTTCTTTACTAGCGATTAGATGACCGGCGGAGGCGAGCGAGGTTAATGATTGGCTTAAACTGAGCGTGCCCTCTAGCTGTGATGGATCCCACCTCTCCCAAATCCAAGAGTTCCTGAAGTGTTTGCAAGTATCAGGAGCCCGCATTCACTTCAGCGAGACAACCGGAACTTCTGGGAGACTTGGGATCCAGAGCAAGGCAAGGTTTTTTTCAACGCGATGCAGATGTCTCGAATATTACGCGACCCCTCCAATTTTAAGGTACATTTTTGTCACCAAAATCTAGCGGTATACTCGAGTATCTACAGTAAGCACAGCAAACATACACCACACCTTCCTGCTGAAATAAAGGTCTACTCCTCCCTCCCGGCAATGCTTCAGCATTAACGTTCTAACTGTGTTCCTAACCAGTCTGACCCACCCCCTGATCTACTCTTGAATTCCTGTGTACCAGACCTCCTGCTTTGCCCATCGATTACTGTCTTCTACCAGCCTCTGACCAACGAACCATTCTGACCATTCTCTTGATATACCCACTTGTACCTTGCATGGAGTCCCCCTTTGTGTCCTGTCTACCACCCCAAGGTGCATTCTCAGTGTCTTCCAAGAATCCTGGTCCCTCCTGTCTGTATACCTGGGAATCCTGGCATAACTGAGTTCAGGCCACCCTCCCATCCTTTGCATTTTCAGAATGTTCCAGTTTTCAAGAATTCTGGATAAGGGATGCGCACTTTTGGGGTTGTAAATTAAGGCATAAACAAATCCCTCAACACAAATTCTTGTATGTGATGCACATATTTTCATGGATAACAGCTGGTTCTTTTATTTTTTTCCCACATAATTCCCATTGGAGATGTATAGAAAAAGAATATGGTAGACACTAGCTACCCAATAACAACTTTATTCGGTGTACATTGAAAAACTCATTCCCGACCGTTTAAAAACACATATATAAGCCGCAGTTGCTTAGGCGGCGAAACATGTTGAGAAGCATGGCATTTTAACAGTTGTTGGTTTGATGGTATACCCACCGCGTAACTGCGTAACTTGTGTCTTTGCCCCTATCAATGAGGGCGTAGCCGGCTTATTGTGAAGTACAGTGTGGGTTGCTTTTAGATACCAACAGTGATTGAGTTCGGGATCATTTATTTTGCAATCTTGATCTGTACAACTGAATATTTTGGATATGCTGCGTTCACCAGAGCAGTGATTTACCTTCCCCAATATTGTACAGAGGGTATTAGACACGCTGGTCTTGCGACATATGGTATTTACACTGTGTATGTGAAACACCTGGTATCGGTTCACGGTTAGGTAACCTATCGCTTTCTTGGGTGGGATTCATTTTTCTTCATATTTCATTATATATGTGTTTTTAAACGATCGGGAATGAGTTTTTCAATGTACACCGAATAAAGTTGTTATTGGGTAGCTGGTGTCTACCATATCCTTTTTCTTGACATAATGTTGGGTGATGCCCATTTTAAGACACTAGTGTGTTTGATCCCTAGTGTTTCTATAGCTAATATCTTGTTCCATTGGAAATGTATCCCTGCATCCAAATAGTTTATGTATAGATTGGGTAGCTACTGGTTCTGAAATGTTTTGAGGAGAAAAGTGCACCAATATATCGTCATTGTATAGCAGGTACAACTTAATCCATTGATATAGTGTGATCGACTATTCAAGAACTCCCCATCAAACTCTCTGCCTAATTACCCAACATGCCTTTGTGTGACCTCTCTTCACAGCTGCACCTCCAACACCCTCTTGTAAGAAGAGAGCACCACATTGTAATTAATGTCCTCTGTTAACCTTCCAAATCTGTCATGATCCACGAATGAGGAGATCAAAATGCTTGATAGCCTTTTACTGTGCAGTCCGTCAGATACACAAAGATGGGTAAAGCAGCGATTTCAGGATACCACTTGGACAAAACAGAATGCAATACCAGGAGGTAACTGGAAACCAGGAGAAGACAATCAGATGTCTTTCCCTTGGACTTGTGGGTTTAAATAGGAACCCCTGGCCAGTACACACCTCCTGCAGGGAAGTCTCCAGCCTCCAGCCACGCCTCCCCCTAGAGCAAGGGATAGCCTAGATACCCTGGCCCTCCCCCTCCAACTCCAGTAGAGGACATGCCCCCTGGGGTTACCACGCCTCCCCCTAGCAACCTCCAGGCTCCTGCGGGAGGCCACGCCCCCACCCTGGGAACGAATGGCGGCGGCCATGTTCGGCATCCCCACCAGGCATCGCCCCTGCCCACCAGAGTCAGCCAGGGAAAGAACTGGACCAGCCCCCCACCAACGCCGGAGCGCCATGAGCACCGCGCGCCATGACCACCCAGCGCCGCCAGCCGAAGCCCCCGCACCACTGGGCCGCCGCCACGAGGCCCAGCGCGCCAGAGACCCCCAGCCAGAAGGGTAAGGCCTGACAAAATCTTTCACAGGGCGTCTCTTCCTTCATTAATTACCTACAACCATTTTTGTAAAAGGGGACGGTATATCAATGTGCCCTTAATTCCCTTCCTTCCATCCGTCCTCCCCGGTCTGTCTTCACACCTCATGTACTTTCACAGTTATCTTTACCCTAGATGACCTTCTTACTCTTCAGTTAGGTCAGATACCTTATAAATGTTATGTATTTGCTCAGGTAGATACAGAGCGCACACCTGGCAGCCTTCTAGACACGTCTCTCTATACTGACAGCTATTTTGAGCAGGGCTCATCTCTCTTTGTTTATATCCACCTTGAATTGTTTGTTGGTTTGGTTGATGTAGTTGACATTTTGATGCCCCATAAAAGAAGAAGCGGGCGAGATGAAGAACATGCAGGGTTATTCAGAGAGCACCGAAATGTCGCCAACATTTTGGTGCCCTCTCGTTCCCCGCGCCTCCCTGCACTTCGGGGAGTCAAAGTTCCCCACCCTACGGTGTATTCAGCATTCACCGCAGGGTACCCGGAGTACAGGGAAAACCGGCCGCAAACCCGATGTACACTCGGCCAGCACTCACCGACCACTCACCAAAAACCCACAGAAACCGCCGCATAAATCAGGTGGAACATGCTGGAAAAAGTCGACGAGCTGCCGATCACAGCGCAGAGCAGCCGCCGGAAAAACCCGACAAGCTGACTAACGGGGTAATAAAAAAAAAAACAGCATGCTTGAAAGTTTCAAAATTGAAATGCTGTTTGCAAAAAAACGACTGAACGAAAATGTCTGAAATTTACATATAAGGTCGTATGAATGATAATAAAAAGGTCTGTTAAAGAAAAACGATTTAAAGAAAAAAGGAAAAAAAAAATCCGAAAAAATCACGAAAAATGCCTAAAAGATCCTAAACATTCTATAAATAAAAAGACTTTTTACTGCAGATTAAAATAATAAACGTTTTATTAGATATTAGATTGAAACGGGAATGTTTTTAACATTGAAGCTATGGGATTCGCCTGAATTAACCTGCCGAATAAAACCATCGAACAGCAGGGCACTTCGGCTACTTTTCACTGCTGTTCGGTGTTCTCTGAATAGACGAAGTATTGCTTCTCTATGGGGAGTTCACTGCCTTCGAACAGGCACGGTACGTGGTATGCAGGCAATTTTGCGAACTGCCGGCTCTCTGAATAGCCGAATGGCCCTGAAATGTCACCGTACACTGAATTTCAGTGTCCGGTTACATTTTGGAGACAATTCAGACCTATAATTAATCCCAGGAAAATCTAAATCTAGTAGCCATTAAGGATCAGGATCATGATTAGGAGAACACATTTCAACATATTAAACGCAAACTTGAATTTTATGAACCGCTTTTAAACATTTTGGGCCCTATTCCAATCTTCGCGCCAACATTTGCGCCGGCACAAAAACGCATTAACGCGAGGGGTAAAACCCTTTGCGCTGAACGTCGTATTACATTGTCAGCCCAACAAACGCGCGCATTCCTCTTCCGCGGGTGAACCTGCGCGAACCCTTTGCAAGCGTACTGTACTATACTTAACATTGTGAGCTCAAACGCAAATGAACGCTGGTACACGGATGGTATTACAATCAATGCGCAGGATTTAACTCATAGCCTTTGCGCGCATAATTTTAGCAACTCCTAAAAGCTGGCGTTAATGGCAAATCTGAACGTTCTGGCTGAAACCAAACACCCCAGCCTGAAAAAAAATACAGTTACACATTATACTCATACCAAACCAATAAAATTGAGAAGTTGTGCGTGTTTTTATTATTGCTGCAGCATATATGCTCAGATTGACTTTGGCAGGCGCAAAAACTTAACGTGAGATAATTGTGGTTCTTAATTCTGATTGGCTGAATGGCGTGAAAAAAACAGTCTGCACACTGATTTCTGCGCGTAACGTTGCTGCACGCGCACTTGTGCGCATCCGTTTTACGCGCGTTATTGATCGATGGTTAAAAAAATGCACGAGTATTGTAATTCCAGCGTTGATTTACGCGCGTTTACGTTTAACGCTTGGCGCAAAAATTCACGCGTTACGCGAGCGTTTTAAAGCGAAGATTGGAATAGGGCCCTTTAAGAGTGCAATAAGAATCGCTCCATTCACCAAACCAGAAACATATGTTTCACTTTTTGAACTCAGTGACGGACCATTATCTAAGACTTATATTTAAACAGTTGTCTATAAGGTGAATACTGGTACAGGTTGGTACAGCATTATTTGCCTTTCCTGAAGAATTTGCACTGTAAATAAATTAGTCTGGAATCTGCAGAGTTACAGCTGTAGCAGGAATTCATTTGTGAGAACATAAATAGAGAGTTTAGAGATTCGGATCCCAAGGACGGAACGACTTGCTTGTTGTATAAGTCGTACAGACAGAATTATGACAGCCAGAAATCAACCAAACGGATGAATGACATGTAGCGATAAGACGGGGCCTGAAACTGCTTTCAGTATTTTTTTCCCATTAAACAGAGATGTTAAAGGGAACGTGTTTACTAACTTCACACTTAGTAAGAATCTAATATTAGATAAATAATATTTATCTGTGACTATCTATCCGTCTGTCTATCAAGGAAATTTCACTCGGCTTTATGGGCTTGGAGATGATTTTTTTTGCATCTCTCTCTCTCTGGCCCCTTCTCTTCACCTCTAGTGATGAGCCGAATACCCCCATGTTCGGTTCGCATTCGAACTTGAACAATTTCAAAAGTTCGAGTTCGGACTCGAGCACGAACCGAACTCAATACAATACAAGTCAACGGGACTCGAAAGTTCGATTTTTAGAGTGCCCTCTAAGAATGCATATATGCAAGATATTTGCCATAAAAGTTGTATGGGGGTCCAGGTAGTGCCCTGGGTGACAGGAAACAAGGACAAAAAGTTAAAAACAAACGTTTTTAAAGGAACAGTGAGTTTTCCATTAAATAAAGGTTAAGATTAAAAACAAAAAATTCCTTCAAATATCGTGCCTAGGAGGTCCCCATAGCCTGCCTGTGAAGTGGTGGATTTGTAGGATGTATAGAAACATTTAAAAACAAAAAAAATGACATTTCAAATGACGGTAAATGGTTTTCCTATAATCTATTCATAAACAACTGCTTGGGGCGGCAGCCTGTATGAAAAGAGGAGACATTTTGGGATACGCAGAACAAGTTTAGTGATTTTTTGGCTAAATTATGGTGAAACTTATGCAGGCTTTGGATGAAAGTAACAATAGGTGCTTTAAAATTGGGCCTTTAGTGTCGGCAACAGTGCCGTCACACTGTAACCCCTCTGTGGTATTGTGGAAGAGTGCAGGGTTGGACCCCGCGGTCAAATATTAAAATGATATGAATCTGGTATAGGCGTCAGTGGCAGTGCACCCAAATATTGTGCCTTTGGTGGCAGCAAGTGCCTTCACACCGTAAGTAACCCCTCTGTGGTATTGTGGAAGAGTGCAGTGGTGGAGGTTTTGGTAATGCAGAAGAGATCCCCGATCTATTCAGTTATATCAGCAGCTATAACAAAACTGGGTCAGCAATGTTTAGGCACTTGTACTGCGCTACTGTATATGGCGAGAATCGGCGCACAACAGTAGCAACAGGAAGCAGACAGAACAGACAGGGAATACACAGAGAGAATAGTCAAATGGCAGGCAAAGTCGGCAACAGATCGGATCCTCAGAACAAGCAGGGTCAGTAGCAAGTATACAAACTGATTCGGTAAGCTAGTGATGCGGGAATAAAGGCTGAGAAACACTGAGCGTGTAGCGATGCACAGCGACGCACAGCGTAGCGAAGAGAAGCAAACATTTTGCAGGCTTGACTTCACTCTGCTCCGCCTCGCAGCGTGTCTACACTACATTACGTTTGCTTCTCACCGCACTGGACAGGAATCCACTAACTAAATGAAAATGTACACACAAAACCGTTTTATTTTCACAGAGCACATGTTATATAGGCAAAAGAAAGTTTCTACTGAATAAAATACATCAAAAATTACTGTTAATTTAATAGGAATAGTATAAAAATATTAAAAGAGGTAACCCCTGATCATATATATTATAGGGAAACGGAGCGCTGTGTATAGAGTAGGGATTCATTGATACCACACACAGACATATACGTACAGTATATATCAACACGCAGACCTATATATACGTATATATCAGCACGCAGATATATATATACACCCACCCTCAGACCTCAGACCATATATATACACATACGCACATGGGGGGGCGTATGTGCCCCCCCATTTGGCTGATCCCTCCAGAAGAAATGTTGAACCTGACAGAGCAGAGAATATACAGTATATGTTATTCTCTGCTCTATCGGGTTCAACATTTCTTCTGGAGGGATCAGCCAAATGGGGGGGGCAATTAGTTGCCAAAATGTGTGTGTAATACAAGTCTGGATATATATATTTATAAGAATATAGATATACTGTATATCTTATCTATATATATATATATATATATATATCATACCTGCCCTTACCTTCCCCTATAAATTTGCTAAAAATCTACACACAAAAAAAACAAACCACTAAATGAGACCCCGCGCAGCCCACATGCCACTCCCCTCTACCTGGCTGAATGTATCTAAGATATATAATTAAATACATTCAGCCAGGTAGAGAAAGAAAAAAAAGGTTTTATTTTATGTTCCCGGGGACATTTAGAAATGTCCTCGGATTTTTTTTTTTTTTAGAAATGTGTTGCCTTACCTTAGCCTGGTGGTCAGTGGGGGCTCCCTGGATCCTGGTTGTGGGGGGGGTCTGCCGTGGCTGCCGGTGCAGTGGCTCCTCCCTGCGCTGCCTGTCTCTGCCACATGCACCTGGGCGGCTAGCCCGCACAGTCGCAGCTCTGTCATCCGGTGGCCGCATGCTCCTCAAGGGGATCCTTGGGTGGCCCCTGCAGGCTGCCCTCTACAGTGCCTGATTAGAGGGCCTTGTCTGCCTGATGTTTTAGTAACAAGAATGTTTTATCCCATAGGCTTCAATGTTAAAAATATTCCCGTTTTAATACAATATCTAATAAACCGTTGCTTATAATATTCTGCAGTAAAGACTCTCTTTATTTCTAGATTTTTTATATTTTTTTAATCACTTTTTATACTTTTTTCAAATTTTTTTTTTCGAACGTTTGGCGAACGTCCCCAAAAAGTTAGACGTTCGCGAACTGTTGAACGGCCGATGTTCGATGCGAACTCCGAACAGATCGAACAGAACAGCTCATCCCTATTCACCACCCATTGGACTATATTATGATCATCACACTAAAATGGGGACGCTAGGGAGAAAAACCTGCACCTGCCCAGTTTTAGCATGATAATACGGTGCAGCCGCTAAACCAGCAGCCTGCACTGTTACATGGCACTAAACCTCGTGATGCTGGTGGCAGTGCTAAGCTGGTTCTGCTGTTGGTCACATGACATGCAGTATCTCACCTCGCGAGATCCGGCAGGACTGTGTAGCGATTCACAGAGGGAGACTGAGGGACTTCCCCCCCTTCACCCCCCCCCCAGTATCTCTCTGCATCCCAGAGGCGGATGGACCCTTTCACTGTGGAGGACGTGTGGGGAACATCCTCATTGACTCCCGCTATATGAGGGGGATGTTCCCCACACATCCTATGCTTGCGGGACCCTCCAGAGAGATACTTACCTCTCTGTCCGGGATCCTGCGGCGTTCTGACTTCCTGGAAGTCAGACGCCGAATTTATACCCTTCCCCAAAGTCATTTTCAGGCGACCCCCAGATCACCTGAAAGGGAGGGGGGATCCTTTCAGATCCCTCACCCTCACGATCGGGAGGGTCTGCAAATAAAAAAAAAGGCAACACTTTGAAGGGCAATGTCTGCCCTTTAAAGAGATGCCTGTTTTTAATCCCTTAAATGCTGGATCACGATCCGGCGCCATTCGGCGCCGGATCGCAATCTAGCTCTGGTGGGGGCCGCGATCCTGGATGGCGGCTCCACCTCTGAGTCCGTCCTCACTACCGGATGTCATCGTGCATGGCGCGATGATGTCAGTTAGCTGGGAACCCCTAGCTGCCCGGGGATTTCCTAAGTAAATCCCCTAGTAGAGATAGGGGATTCCTTTGAATACCCATATCTCCCGAAAGGCAGCTAGCATGGCCTTTCGAATGCTACGAAACATGATCATGTTTAAAGTAAATAAATAAATAAAACAAAACAAAAACGTGTTTTTTTTTTGTGTGTTTTTTATTAATACTTCAATATTGTTCTGGTTTCATTTATAATGTGAACAATGATGCTGCATTAACAATTTTTTTCTATGCTTGCATTTGCTAAAAAGCACGTAATTCCCCCAAAAAATTTAACGAGTCCCCATTTCTAATTTTTTTTTACAAGCGCACTCCATAGAAAATATAACCACAAAGGCTTGGATGATAAAATGTGGAAAAAACACTTTACACGCTATAGATGATTAAAACTTCAAATTTTATTGCATTTTTTGTTATAATATTCAGGCAGGACATGACGTATACATATAATAATGATATATTAAGAATCTGCAGAGTCTGCCGGAAAGAAATATATACAATATGTCTGGGTCATATAATAAAATGTGACTTCAAATTGCATTTAAACATGATGAGCGAAAGCGGTAAAAATTAGCTCAGCACACAGACGTGAATTGGCTCAGCAGCGAAGGGGTTAAACTGGTGCACTGCTGACCAGTTATCAGTTAGCACCAGCTCCTAGCTGTGGGAAACTTATCAGTTAACCCTAGCTTGGCGTAATTAGTGTTAGGACTTTGTAATCCTAATGTTAATTAACACTTTGCACTCCCCTTGTTAAACATAGGTAGCACAAAGTACGGTAAGAAAGGGAAGTGCTCATGCCACTGTACAGAGCACTGGTGAGACCTCACTTGGATTATTGTGTGCAGCACTAGCGTCGCAAGGGGGGCAGGGGTGCGGCCCGCACCGGGTGGCACCAGCCCATAAAGTTTTTACACAAAACTATTTTACCTGGAAGGATACATTGAGAATTCTCTCATTTTCAAGTATGTCCTGGGTAGGCAAGGCCTAGGCTGGCACTTTCCAGGGGGCAGCAAAAAAAATCACAACTAAAGGGGATATTCACAGAGCACCGAAATGACGCAGGCACTTTGGGGAATCAAATTTCCCTGGTGAATTCACCGCAGGGTCCCTGAAGTGCAGGGAATCAGCCACCGAATGCCACCATGAACCCGTCACCAGCTGTTTTCAAAAAAACTACTGAACGAAAATGTCTGGAATTAACATATAAGATCCTCTGAATGATAATAAAAAGGGCTGTTACAGAAAAAAAAAACTATTAGAAAGAAAATAAAATAGATTTTTTTAAAAAAATGGCTATTAGATACTAAGAAAAATAAATCAACAAATAAAGAGACTTTTTACTACAGATTAATGGAATAAACGTTTTATTAGATATTGGGTAAAAACGGGAATATTTTTAACATTGAAACCTATGCAGGGTTATTCAGAGAGAGGTGAAAACCTTGAGAATGACTGTAGAATTGAAAATTCTAGGGCAAAATAGTCAAACCAGAAAAATTCTCCCATTTATCTCACTTTCCAAATTGGCTATTTGGTCTAGATTGTCCATTGTCCTGGCAATTCTCAAGGTTTTCACCTCTCTCTGAATAGCCCTGATGGTGTTCATCTGAATAAACCTGTCTAATGAAACCACTGAACATCAGGGCATTTCTCTGCTGTTCGATGTCTCTGAACAGATTTACCATTACTTCTCTATGGGGACTTTCACTGCCGTCGAACAGGCACCGTACTTGCTGGCAGTTCACCAAAATTTGTGTGTGAGTATATGAGAGAGCTCCACAACAATAAACCTCACAGTAATGTGCGCCGTGTATTATGAGCATTCAGTGTTATATGGGAGTACTGATTTATGAGTAAGAGTAGTAAACCCCCCCCGTAAAATTCGGGGGGGGGGTGACACCATCAGGGTTATCCAAAGAGATCCGAATTGCTTGAGAATGGTAACCGAGCGCTGAAAATCAGCGTTCGGTTACCTTTCCTGGCCATTCGGCTATCCAGAGAGCAGGCAATTCGCCAAATCCTGACGAATTGCCTGAACATACGGTGCCTGTTCGAGGGCAGTGAAAACCCCATAAAAAAGCACTGCTTCGGCTATTCAGAGAACACAAACCAGCTGTGAAAGGTTCCCCTAATGCCTTGCCATTCGGTGGTTTAATTCGGCAAGTTAATTCAGGAGAATCCCATAGACTTCAATGTTAAAAATATTCCCGTTTTAATTCAATATCTAATAAACCGTTCATTATAAAATTCTGCAGTAAAGAGTATCTTTATTTCTAGATTTTTTAGGATACTTTAATCATTTTTCTGATTTTTTTTAGATTTTTTTTAAAGTCCGATATTTTTTTTTTGATTTTTTTTTTAAAGTTTACTTATTTTTTCTGTAACAGCCCTTTTTATTATCATTCCCTGGACCTCCTGTGTAAATTTCAGACATTTTCGCTCAGTAGTTTCTTTGCAAACAGCGTTTCATTTTCACAGATTCATACAAACGGTTTTGCTAATTTATTCACTGCCTCCTCTGCGTCTCGGCTGCTTCGGCTCTGTGTGATTCGGCTCCTGTTCGGCTGCTTCGCTGCGTGTGATCGGCTCCTGCTCGGGTTTTTCGAAGGTTAATCCAGATGTTTTTGCTTGTTTTCGGCGTGCATTCGGTGGGTTTTGTGGTTAGTTTTCGTCAGGTTTGCGGCAGCTTTTCCCTGCAATTCGGGGACCCTGTGGTGTTTGCTGAATACACCGCAGGGTCACCGAAATGGGATCGGCAAAAGGAACCGAAATGAAGAGAACGAAAAGTCACCGAGACCTAGAGAGTTGAGGGTCTGTAGAAGGAGGGGGTGGTCAACAGTGTCAAAAGCAGCCGAGAGGTCAAGCAGGATGAGAATAGAATAGTGGCCGTGTTTTTTAGCAGTTAGGAGGTCGTTGGTGACTTTGGTGAGGGCAGTTTCAGCTGAGTGTAGGGGACGGAAGCCAGATTGCAGGGGGTCAAGTAGGGAATTGGAGGACAGGAAGAGGGAGAGGCGGTTGAAGACTAGTTTTTCTAAGAGCTTTGATGTGAAGGGAAGCAGGGATACAGGGCGGTAGTTGGATGGAGAGTTGGGATCTAGGGATGGTTTCTTTAGTAAAGGGGTAACTAGCACGTGTTTGAAGGCGGATGGAAAGGAGCCAGTGGAGAGAGATAGTTTGAAGATGTGTGTGAGAGCAGGGGTGAGGGAGGAGGAGAGGGGAGGAATTAGATGTGAGGGAATGGGGTCGAGCGGGCACGTGGTGAGATGTGAGGAGGACAATAAGGAATTGACTTCCTCCTCAGTGGCTGGGAGGAAGCGGCAGAGGGTGGCAGAGGGGACCTGTGGGAGTGGAGGTGGCAGATAACTATCTTGTGCTGGGATGTTGCTTCTGATAGTTAAAGTTTTACTGAGGAAGTAGTCTGCCAGGTCTTGAGCGCTGAAGGCAGCTGTGGGGGGAGGTGCAGGTGGGTAGAGGAGGGTGTTGAAGGTGGACCAGAGCCGTTTAGGGTTGGAGGACAGCGTAGATATAAGAGATGAGAAGAAGGATTGTTTGGCCAAGTGGAGGGCAGAGGTGTATTACCGGAGAATAAACTTGAAGTGAACAAAATCAGCTTCAGAGCGGGATTTCCTCCAGGCACGCTCTGCGGTGCGGGAGCATCTTTGCAGGTAGCGAGTATGGAGGGTGTGCCAGGGCTGAAGCTGGCGGCGTGGGGCCTTACAGAGTCGAAGAGGAGCAAGAGTGTCTAGAGCAGAGATAAGCGTAGTGTTGTAGTGATTAGTGGCAGCATCAGGGCAGGTGAAGGATGAGGTATGAGGGAGGTGGTGAAGTAGGTTGGAGAATTGATGGGGGTCCACAGCATGTAGATTTCTGCGAGTGTGTGTGTGGGGTGGGGGAGCAGGGTGTTTAGGAAGTCCAGATAGGTTGAAAGAGAGAAGGTGGTGGTCAGAGATGGGGAAAGGGCGACATTTGAACTCAGAAATGGAGCAGAGATTGGAAAAGACAGGGTCAGTAGCGTGACCATCGCGGTGGGTAGGGAGGAGGGAGGATTGTGTGAGTCCAAGGGAGGACGTGAGTGAAAGACGTTTGGAGGCAGCAGGGGCGGAAGGATCGTCAATGGGAATGTTGAAGTCCCCGAGAATTAGGCATGGAAGATTAGAAGACAGGAAGTGAGAAAGCCAGGTAGCAAAGTGGTCAAAGAACTGGGAGGTTGGTCCCGGTGGGCGGTAGATGACTGCCACCCTGAGAGCCAGAGGAAAGAACAGGCGGATGCAGTGTGTCTCGAAGGAGGAGAAGGAGAGGGATGGGGGTGGAGGGAGATGCTGGTAGGTGCAGGTGGGAGAGAGCAGGAGTCCGACCCCGCCACCATTTCTCTCACCCGGTCTGGGGGTATGGCTCAAGTGTAGACCGCCATGTGAGAGAGCAGCAACGGAGGCCGTGTCAGAGGGAGTTAGCCAGGTTTCAGTTAAAGCTAGGAGGTTGAAGGAGTTTGAAAGGAAGAGGTCATGGATTGCTGTGAGTTTGTTGCACACAGAGCGAGCGTTCCAGAGGGCGCAGGAGAAAGAGGACAGGCGCTGAGGGATTATGGGAATGAGGTTGCTGGGCTTGCAGGGAGGTGATTTATGTGCGATGGAGATAGGATGAGAGGGGAGTATTGGATGTGTTGTGGCTCCAGGGTTAGGGGATATGTCACCTGCATAGAGTAACAGCAGGAGGGTGAAAAAGAGAAGGTGGGAATGGGATTTGTGGGAGTGGGAGTGATTGGCAGCACGAGAGTTAGAGGGAGACCATGTTCTGAGGAAACAGAGGAGCTCATGCGAGGCCGTCATGTGGGACGAGAGGAGGGAGGGAGAGATGCAGATAGAGTAGGGGTCGGTGGTAAAGGGGCAGGAGTTCCATTTAAGGAGAAAGGTAGAAGTAAAGAGTAGAAGCGTGAGAGAAAGCATGATATAGACGTGTGATTACCCAGAGTAAAAAGTGGGCCTTGCAGTTCCTTCCTCCAGTCCCGCAACTCCAGGAATCAACTCTGAACGTCCACTTAGGATGTCACTGAACTCCAGGAATCAACTCCGAAAGTCCACTTAGGATGCCACTGAACTCCAGGAATCAACTCTGAACGTCCACTTAGGATGCCACTGAACTCCAGGAATCAACTCTGAACGTCCACTTAGGATGTCACTGAACTCTAGGAATCAACTCCGAACGTCCACTTAGGATGCCACTGAACTCCAGGAATCAACTCTGAACGTCCACTTAGGATGCCACTTGGGGAGGTCACAAGAGCCAAGGCTCAAATGGAGCCAGTGTTAGTGGTTATATAGGCCGGACTGATTGCATTCAGGCAGTTAAAATGTAAACACATGAAGCTGGATGGGCTGTGTCAATAGGGAAGGAGGTTCACATGCTAATTAGCAAAGCAAATGGTGGAGAAAAACAAAAATAAATAAAAAAACAGAAAAAGACCAAGGTAACGTTACAATGTGGGTGCCTGCGAATACTGGGTGATGGGGGTCCTACCAGCAAAAGTATGCAGGGGATCAGTTGAGATGTGGGTGTCTGTGGATAATGGGTGATAATGTCCTACCTGTGGAGAGAGGAGACACAGGAATTAGGGATCGTGATGGTGGATGGCATAGGGTATCTTGGATAAAATTCCAGGAATCAACTCTGAACGTCCACTTAGGATGCCACTTGGTGAGGTCACAAGAGCCAAGATCCCATAATCTCTGTGGCAGGTCAAAATGCCACTGTTCATCTACAATGGAAACACATGTTCATAAACTGTGCACTCACTCACAGGTTTCCACCGACATTGTCTCTATCCCTCAGCAGGTGCCCACGCCGCCCAGCAGTCTTCTAGTAATTCCAACTCATTATTACAACCAAAGTAGAGAACCGGTCACATCAGATGAACATGTTGCAAACAGGAGCAAGGTTTTATTGGAAAATGCTATGTTTTGGTCCTATTCAAGGACCTTCAACAAACACGATGATGCTCCTTGGACAGAACTGAAACCCTGCACCTATTTTCAAGATTCCCATCTGATGTGCTGACTGGTTCTTTTCTTTGGTTGCAAGGATACAGTGGGCTTGTTACCATTGGACCTTGGTGCCCTCAATCTGGGTGAAGTACTTTTGGCGTGTGCTTCTCTTTTTTCTATCTAGCAATTGCGATCAAGACCACTGATCCTGATCTTTTTTAAAAAGCTGTTTTTTTCCCGCCAACGCCGAACTGAAGAACAAACAAAAAAAAACAGCAGGCGAACTCTGCCGAAGACATGAAGGGAACTCCCATGCTGTCCCTGGTGCTGAAAGGTCTTTAAAATGCACATCACCCAGAACATGAAGCACTTTCTATGCTCATGTTCCGTAATGCGTTTGCAGAATGACTGTTATGATCTGGACTGATTTTGTGCATCTTGCGCCCCCTCTGGTGCATGAACTTTCATATGTCCTGCACTGAGGATGCATGTTTCTGGACGTGATTCTCCTCACAGGTTCAAGCCCTGCACCTCACCTGAAGACACCTTGAACTTATTGAACTGTGTATATAAAGAGACTACACCCTATGAAGGGTGCGGTCTCATTCACTTACTCGTTCATTTCATGTTTTGTCCTGGTTGTTTGCAGCACTGCTCCTAGGATCTTCAGTCTGTACCTGAGTATCTAAGGACTTCTAATTTCAGGTTTATTTTGTTAGTACCTTCCGATTGCCCTCCTGTTCTGTTTCATAGATCTTCTTGTGTATGTACCTCCTGCTTAGTTGTGATTATTCTCTACCTGCTCTCTCTGATAGTTTCTTGGATATATACATGTTATGTTTATTTTGGTTATTACATATTGTGTTTTCAGAGTCTGATTTCATATCGGTTTCTTTTCAGTTTTTGGTTTCATCTATATTCTGCCCTCGTGTTCCATTTAGGTTCCCTTCCTGCTTGTAGCCCTGTACTCTGTATTAGTATTGTATCTCTTGTATTTGGTTTCATGGTTCTTAGGTTTTATTTCTTGTGTGTCTAATTTGCCTTTGTGCTGGATCCCTGTTGTGATAGATTCAGTCTTGTTTATGTCCGAGGATACTTATAATAAATATCTTTGATATATCCTGGATCATGTTTCACTGCGCCGTAGGCTCACACCCTTCTACGTTCATGCCAGACGTAGCCCACTGTAACAATGATGGATTGGAGCTGTATGTGAATGCACAGATCCGATCCCTCGGCTGCCTCTCTCAGGGCGATCATTGTAGTCTTCTTTGTTGGATCCACTATTGTTTTGATTATGGCACACGTTCACCGTGGCATCATTTCGATAATCTTATGAAATGTCATAACATTTATATCCGCCCAGAGTTGCATTAATTTGTGGCCAAGAGCGCTGTTTAAGGCTAGGGTCAGATGAGCGCATTTTGTAGGACTGTACGTCCGTGCAGTACGGACATCGTCAGTACGGATGACGCAGTAGTGGTCACACAGTCCGTTTTTTCACTGAAGTTATTTTTTGACGGATGTAGGAGGGGAAAATAAATTACAATGAAAAAACATTCTGTCCGTCAAAAATGCTGGACGTATAAATGCAGTCCGTCTGACATGCTCCATCACTCACACACAAAGCTATGCGGACGTTGTGGATGTGGCGCACTCTGCACGTCCGTTCTAGCAGTATTACGTTCTTGCCTAACCTGCGTCCGTTTGCAGCGTCCGTCAGCCCCCGCACTTCTGTGCGGACGTACTTCGTGTGTGGGGCTCCATTTAACACAATTGTATGCTATCACGGACGTACTTATGTGCGGCAACACGGACGTTAACACTGCGCTCGTCTGACCCCAGCCTAAAGTCTTCTCTAGCACATTATCCCAAAGATTCTCAATGAGGTTAAGGTCTGGACTATGTGGTGGCCAATCGATGTGTGAAAATTAGGGGTGTGCGTGGCTGAAAAATTTGTTTTCTTTAGTTTCCTTTCGTTACATTTTTAAATTATTTTGTTTTTAGAATTTCGTAACTAATTTTGTTTCGTATTTCCTTTTGTTTCAATTTAAAATGTCGAATCGATTTGAAATTTAGAATCAATTCGAATTTCATGTATCAATTTCATAGTTAATATCAATTTGAATTTTGGATCACTAGATAAAACCCCAATTAAACAAATTTTGCTGTTAAAAGAAAAGCTAGGGTTAAATTTTAAGCTGTGTCACAGATTTAGTATTTGAGTCAAATTAAACAGTGAAACAAAATGAATTTGTTTCATAAAGTCCTTTGCTTACTATTACTTGTATTGTAAGTTTAGATCAATTCGATAGTTCATTTCAAATTCTATAGTTGATATCAGTTTGATAGTTCATTTCAAATCCGATAGTTGATATCAATTTGATAGTTCATTTCAAATTCGATAGTTGATATCAGTTATTCAAATTTTTATTTTATGATGATGACACAGTGTAAAACGAAATAAATTTGTTATATACTGTTTAGTTTCGTATCAAATTTGTATCGTATCGATTCGTTATTCGGAAGTACTTTCGAATACAAATTATCAAATTTCGTTCAAAATTCCAAATTTTTACAAAACAAATGCACATCTCTAGTGAAAATGATGTCTCATGCTTCCTGAACCACTCTTCCACAATTTGAGCTTGTTGAATCCTGGCATTGCCATCCTGGAATATGTCCGCAGGAAAGAAAAAACCCATTGATGGAGAAACCTGCTCATTCAGTATATTAAGGGAGTCACATGACCTCATTTTTTGCCGGATGAAACATATTAATCACTGCAGAAATTGTCCGATGGAAGGCTCACACCTACACATCTATGTGCTTAGCTAAATCCAGGTGATGACTTTAATTTGGCCAGGAATTGTAGTTCATGATTTCACAAAGATTCCTCAATAAAACTGGCACCATAAATTCTGTTTCTGTCATCACAACTACCCCTTCAAAAAACCATAGTAGGTTTCCTCACACAAACATTTCCGTATGTATGGGTAGTAGGAACGAGTGAGCATTACCGATCTGAATTTGCCGTAATCCCTCAAGACAGAAAGTCAATTTTTATTATTTTGTGTGGGAGATATTGCGTTCATTCCTAGTTGATATTCAACATTAATGTAACATAATTCTGTGGGAAAGTGTTAAATACATGTAAATATTCTCACAGATTTCTCTCTTTGTTTTCAAACGGATCTTTTTGAAGAAGATTTTAATAATTTTAATCGCGCTGCTTGCCGACATAAGCTGTCTATTGTATCATTTAGAATACCTTGTGAGGGAACTTGTTCTCGGAAAACAGTGGGTCTTTAAAAGGAAAGGGCTGTCTCGTAAAAGTGAATGATTTTGAATATGAGAAATTTTAACTAGAATTACAGTATTATATATCGTTCTGTCATCTGTAATCCCGCTCGTGTTTTGGTTTCCCCTTGAAATAAAGTAATAACGTGAAATGTGTTGATTGATTTGAATTTCAATTTTCTTTCCAAAAAAAATTACGAGACTCCACCTGTCATTCAAACTGAGAAGCGGTTATCAGTGAATGATAAATGTACTTTGCTTAATGTTCACATCCTTAAACAGAATTAGGGTTTAATGCCTTCAAGGAGCAAAAGTAAGAAATGATCCCTAACCGTGACAGAAATAGGATGTGGACAGGGTGGTACAGGAATGAAAATGGAAAAAGTACCAAAAAAATATATAGCGTTACTTAATGCGTGATTAACCCTTTCACTGTGGAGGACGTGTGGGGAACGTCCTCATTGCCTCCCACTGTATGCGGAGGATGTTCCCCACACGTCTTCCGCTCAGCGGGGGGCCAGAGACATACTTACCTCTCTGGTCCGGGGTTCCACGGCGTTCTGACTTCCTCAAAGTCAGAGGCCGCTTTTATAGACCCCCCCATAATGGCGTCATTGCGTCGGACGCGATGACATCATTTTCCGGTAACCCCCCGGCAAAGCCGGGAGATCGCCTGAAGGGAGGGGTTGGGATCCTATCGGATCCCTCTCCCTCCCAATCGGGAGGGTCTACAAGAAAAAGACAGGCACCGTTTTGAAGGGCAGTGTCTGCTCTTCAAAGCAATGCCTGTCTTTAACCCATTAAGTGCTGGATCATGATCTGGCACCATTTGTCACCGGATCAGTTAGCCGGTGAACCCCTAGCTGCCCCGGATTTCCCAAGGAAATCCCCTGGTGGATATAGGGGTTTCCTTTGAACCCCCATATCTCCAGAACCGTGGCAGAAAGAGGGTCCTGCGTGGCCTTTCAAATGATACCAAACATGACCATGTTACAAGTAAAACAAAATTATCAAAAATAAAAATGTATTTTTTATTTTTTTTATTAATGCAGCAATATTGTTCCCAGGCTCGTGATTGTGGGAAAAAACACTATACACTCTGTAGATGATTAAAAATTCTAATTTGTATTGCATTTTTTGTTCTAATATACAGGCAGGACATGACATATACATATAATAATGATATATTATGAATCTGCCGAGTTTGCCGGAAAGAACGATATATAATATGTCTGGGTCATATAATAAAACGTGGCTTCAAATCGCATTTAAACATGAAGCGCAAAAGCGGTAAAAATTAGCTCAGCACACAGCCGTAAAATGGCTCAGCAGCGAAGGGGTTAAATATACGAATACAATTTCTGCCAGACAACAACCCAAAAAAATCATAATAAAATAAGCAAGAGAAAAACAAATATACATGTAGAGAGTTGGGGAAGAGGATGAGTGTGAGTGAATGGCGGATCCAGAGGGGAGCACACGGGGGGGGGGGGGCTCCCCAACCAGCTGCAATCTCAAAAGGGAAGATACAAGGGTTATTTTGACCAAACTATCTTCCCTTCCATATACTCCACAAAGTCAACTGAGGTGTCATTGGATAGGCCAGAGTCTGGCCTTTCAAATAATACAAAACATGACCAGGTTACATTCGAACATAGAATAAATAAAATACTATTTCTTTTTATTTTCATCCTAAACCAGGAGCATTGTCCCTTTTCATTTATAAAGCCAACATTGCCGCTGCAATAACATACTGTCTAATTTTTCACTATAAAGCATTGCTGCGTGGGGTCTGTCAGGTGTCACCTGAGCAGTAGGAGGACAGACCATGTGAGACATTGTTCTGAGAAGAGTGATTGTGATGAGTGCAGCCTGAGATCTTGTGCCCGCTTTCACTACTAAACACATTTACGTCTAACGCGAGTGACCCTGCGCGAACCCTTTGCGAGTGCAATTTAGTGCACGCATCCTATAATTAACATTGTGAGCGCAAATGCGTTTGTGCGCTGGTGCGCGCATTGTATTACAATCTTAGCGCAAAATTTAACGGACAACGTTTGCGCGCATAATTTTAACGTATTTGAAAAGCTGGTGGTAACGGCAAATTGTAACAACCTGACCGTACCAAACTGCAGATTCACAACGGAGAATGTTGATGCGCACGTTTTTTTTACGAGATACGTCAAAAATGACGGCCACTACCTTGTCTTCTGTCAGAACGTACGTCTGTTGTATGCAGTCCGCACAAAATGCATTTGTCTGATGGACTCGCGTTAAAAATTACATTGCGCTCACTGATTTCTGCGCACAACTGTACTTTGCGCGCATTTTTGCACGTCGGTTTTACGAGCGCAATTTCCCGACGGATGAAAAAATGCACGAGGAATGTAATTCCAGCGGTGATTTTCGTGCGTTGACGTTTAACGCTTCGCGCAAAAAAACACGCGTTTAGAGTGCGTTTTCGCATTAAGAATGTAATAGGGCTCTATTTGTGGGAGGGGAGTTCAGATCAAGTTTTATGCAGGTCAATTGAAGTTGAAAATATGAAGGAGCAAAAAATAACATAAAGGCAATTTAAATTGAGCATTATTTTATAGCTCCAACGAATGTGAGCCTGAAATGAAAAAGAAGCTTGCTCTACTTCTTGAGCAGCGTCCTCTCGCCTACTGTACTGCGTGTTGAACCTGTATATATATTTGTTGTTCTGTCTCCCACTGTACAGCGCTACAGAACTTGTTAGCACTTTATAAAA
Organism: Leptobrachium leishanense; assembly: GCA_009667805.1. Lineage (NCBI taxonomy): Eukaryota > Metazoa > Chordata > Amphibia > Anura > Megophryidae > Leptobrachium > Leptobrachium leishanense. The sequence goes on along the minus strand of CM019069.1, from coordinate 131,995,558 downwards.
ACTTCCTCTCATGTGAACGGGCAGTATGTTTATGTGGTGCCTTTTGTTCTTTTTTTTTCTCTGTACTTTGTGGCTGTAGGAAGTCTTCTTCAGTCTGGTCACTGCATTGCAGCAGAAAGGTGACATATTTCAATCTGACTTCCATCTTGCACAGCACTAATGCTGGCCTTATACAGGCCTACTGAAAATATCCTTTTATCTACCCATCAGCTCTTGGACAATGGCATTGTCATCTGTCATGCTCAGGGGCTTATCTACTCTCAGCTTTAAAAGCTAGAGACGGCTGCTAGTTGTGAGGTTTTGCTCTAGAACAGTGGTTCCCAACCGCGATCCTCAAGTACCCCTAACAGGCCAGGTTTGCCAGATATCTGAAGCACAGCACAGGTGATATGATTTGCTGCTCAGTGATTGCAGGATTCATTCTGCATTTCCCCAAGGTAATCTTTAAAACCTGGCCTGTTAGGGCTACTTGAAGACTGCGGTTGGGAACCACTGCTCTAGAACGTAGGACAGGATAAGTACTAGACTAAATAGGATAAAACTGCACTCCAAGAAAAGTAAATATCCACCTATAAGCACCAGAACTTTGACAATATGAGAAAGATATGTGTTTTTATTGCTAATTAATAGGGATGTCCATGGCTGAAAAATAAATTTTGTTTAATTTAGTTTCATTACATTTTTAAATCATTTAGTTTTCGGAATTTTGTAACTAATTTCGTTTCGTATTTTGGTTCAGATCGATTTGAAATTTCAAATCGATTTGAATTTCATATATCAATTCGATAGTTAATATCAATTCGAATTTTGGATCCCTAAATAAAACCCCAATTAATCAAATGTTGCTGTTAAAAGAAAAGCTAGGGTTAAATTTTAAGCTGTGTCACAGATTTAGTATTTGAGTCAAATTAAACAGTGAAACAAAATTCATTTGTTTCATAAAGTCCTTTGCTGACTATTACTTGTATTGTAAGTTAAGATCAATTCTATAGTTGATATCAATTTGATAGTTAATTTCAAATTCAATAGTTGATATCAGTTATTCAAATTTTCCTTTTATGATGATGAAATAAATTCGGTATATACTGTCTCGTTTCGAATTCATGTCGTATCGATTCATTATTCGGAAGTACTTCCGAATACGAATTATCAAATTTCGTTCCAAACTCCGAATTTTTCCGAAACGAATGCACATCTCTACTAATTAATGAGGACGGAGTATTGGATTAATCTAAATTGAGAATACAGAACACGAGGCAAGAATAAATATAATAAAGTTGATGAACCATCGGACTAGACGGTTGTACTGAGTTATTTTTAAACACCTGGGTTGACTAGTATGCAATTAAATCATCCAGTTACAAGTTATAACTGATTATGTGAATCATTGTATGTTCTGAAAGATCAAAATAGCTACCCATGGAGCCCATGAATTCAATGCTAAACACATAAAACTGTATTGATTGAAGCAAAGTGTATAAAACTGCAGGCCACTGCTAAGAGAACCATTATGGAATAGACATGACGCATCGGGTGATTTGCATAATGCTTTGCAACATTTTAGGAACTTGTAAAATGTATCATTATAATAGTTTACCATAATTACTTTTATTATCTTTCTTCTGGTTAGATACAGCTTTTTTCTAGGAGTGTTGAAGAAACTACTAAAGCTTTAGAAATGTAACGACGCAGACCTGTAATTACTACAATGAGTTAATTATAGAGCAGACTATGAATAACTGGTTTATAAAGAAAATGATACAAAATTCTTTCGCCTAACAACATATAATTTTCATTCACAAACGGAATACTTCGCCATTTTAAGATTTTTTTTACTTTGTCGGAAGCTATATTTACTTTTAATGATGTTCAAAGTTTTAAAAAGAAAACGACAAAATAAAAATAGTTTGGAATCAGTTACACGAGGTCAGGACTATCCTCTGAAGCTATCTATCTAGCAAAGGTGAAGCAAAAAGTCACATGGTGACCTCGTCTAGTGACTGGTTGGATGTAACAGAAGCTTCTCCCTCCTCTTTCTGTAATTCGGTGACTTCCGCTATCACCTCTGTGATATTGCACGGCTGGGATTCGGACCTTCCCTTCAAGGCGTCCTTTCACTCTCCTTGTGAAGTCCATTTTCGTATGGCGTCTCCATCACTTGCCTTCTCTTAGAATGTGATGTATTTCTGCTGCAGTTTCAATAAGGGAATTCCCATCGCTCGCCACCGGATTATACCAGCAACTGGGGGTGTGACTGGTCTCCAGCTTGAGGACCAGACCCCAACCTGTTACAGCATCAGTCCCTTCTACCAAGTAAAGCAGATCTGAAGCAGTTTTCATTCCTTCGCAATCCTCAGCCAGAACTTGAGGGAGTGCTGTATAACCCCTGGTGGTTCTCCCCAAACACAATTTACAGGGGAAGAATAATGATGTTTAATTTAAAATGGAGACCAGTTTATAAAACAGAGAGGGGGGAGGTAAAATGACACAAAAGCACTGTACACTGTCTACAAGAGGAGGGTGACAATTATGGATGGGCTGCCGGTTCGATTCGAATATCGGCTGTTCAAAAAGTCGCGAACTTCGAACTTTTCGGGACATTCACAAAAAGTTTGCAAAAAACAAGTTTTAAAAAAAATCCAAAAAATACTTAAATAATAAAGAGACTCTATACTGCAAAATATAATAATAAACGGTTTATTAGATATTGAATTAAAACGGGAATATTTTTAACATTGAAGCCTATGGGACATAAACATTTCCCACACCTTGTTGCTCAAACATTTCCCACAACTTGTTGCTGAAACATTTCCTACAGCTTCAAATCACGTTTAAACATGAGCAAAAGCGGTAAAAATGAGCTAAGCCCACAGCGGTGAAATGGATCGGCACTCAGCAGTGAAAGGGTTAAATACGTGGTTTTTAAAAAAATTCATTTCATTGTTTCCTGTCCACCAGGGCAGTACCAGACCCCATACACCTTTTATGGCAAATATCTTTCATATATGCCCTCTGGAGGGGACCTTAATTTTCGAACTTTCGAGCCCCATTGACTTGCATTGTGTTCGAATCGGGTTTGAGTTCGCGGTCAATCACTTCAGGAGATACAGAAACTTGATCAGTATAAAAAACACAGGATTAACACATTATCAACATCGACTCAACATCAAATCAATCTAAGGACAAACATCACTAATGATAGCTCTAAATAGGATTACTTAAACAAACCAAAGGCTTCAACCAAAACCAGTTTAAAGATACCTATACATTTAATAAAGTTAACCCTTATACGCCCACTGTGAAAGTTGGCTTTTTTAACCTGTTAGCGTTCTCATTGTAATATGGAGCGCCCGCGCTAGGGCCACCAATGCTAATGTTATGATTGTAATAAGGCCCTAAACTGGGAAAAACTCACCCAAATAGTAACAACACATCTAATCACGTTAGGATTAAGTAACCGGGGGGGGGGGAATGGCTGCAGAGGCTCTCACAGCTCTGGTTACAGCACCCATATCCAATACCAATACCACCAGGATAGATCCGGAATTCCAAATCCTGATGGCCAGCTATTTTAAAACATATATGTTCCTGAGGGAAATAGTCTCTTTTTAAAAATACTATGTTCATTTTAGCCCAGCCAGGCTAATAAGTCCAAGGAGACGAAAAGGGTTCCATGAACCCGGCTACAAGTACCGCGTTCGCTCGGTTCCATTGATCCGGCAACTGCGGATACGGAGGGTGTCACGCTAGGCTCGTCAGTCCGAGGAACCATACTAGCGTCTCATTTATGGAAGAGGCGTCTGTCCGCTGTAGGTGCAATACCCCACCGTAGACTTCCCCTAGCCCTGGCTTTCCGGCTGATAGTGCATTTTGGCTGTATAGCCCCAAATCCATCCAGTGTCATAATCACTCTGTAGGACGCCCGTCCACAACTCCTTCTAGCCCACACAGTGGCGGTCCAGTCCATCACAAGTACGAACGTGCATGTCATAAATATAACTGTAAAATATTTAAGTATGCTCTTGCTCACATACATTAAATGGTGCTACAAGCATCTGAAGACCCATTTATGAACAGCTTTCAACATTTGTTATTTCTCTTTAACCCCTTGGTGACCAGGCGGTTTTACAATTGTCAGTCCGAAGGTGCCCGCTGCTCTTTTTACATTTCTGCTCTGTTTGTGTTTAGGTCAAATTTTCCTCTTACTCATTTAAGCAAACCACACATATTATATACCATTTTTCTCTCCATTAAATGGACTTTCTAAAGATACCACTATTTCCATCATATCTTATAATTTATTATAAACAAAATATGAAATATAATGAAAAAATGGAAAAACCACACTTTTTTGAAACGCACGGTAATGACGTCATCGCGACGGCTGGGCCCCATAAATAGGCAGGGCAGGCTTCAAGCTTGCCAGTCGGCTGCCTGAGCCCGGCCAGAGAGGTGAGTATAGGGAGGGAGAGGCGTTAAAGGACCATAACATACATAGTAAATCCTTGAACCTTAGAGGGAATTTTCCACAGAACAAACCATGTACGTCAAAGGTCCATAAGGGGTTAATCTGCATACTAAAAAACTTGACTTGTCACAAAAGCCAAAACTTCCATTGAAAAGTATAACCACAAACCAAACTTTTATTTTGAAACCAAATGCCAGTAAGCCGGAATTTGAATCTCCTGAACCAAAAACAACGGCCAAAATGCAGCCGAAAAGGTGCCGAATTTGGCTATCAGGCCGATCTTCTTAATTATCATAAATGGATTTATGTGTGGAGTTTCTCTTTTGAAACATTCATCTGAACATGTTTTATGTTAGAACTGATTCAAACTGATTTATTTTTTTTGCCATGCTCAATATATCAATATATTATCAGATGATCTTTATTACGTTTTACAGATTTGTAAAACGTATGAATTAATGTTTGGATTAAAATATGTTAACTTGCTTAAAATGTGTATTTCTGTTCTCCATTTGAACAAGTTGCGTCCTGGCTCTGACACCGTGCCCAACCTGGACAGCGCAGACTGCATACTTGACGTTGTTAGCACACGCATGTATTAAGTTTAACTAAATAAATATCATTAGAAATATGATACATTTTCTGCGCTTTCAGGCTGTCAAGCTGCATCCTTCTTATATTGCTCTAGTCAGTCTGTTACACGTCTGCGGCGAGCAGGGTCTGTCATTGTTATGCGGCAATTAGCATCTCTTAAACTGAAAGTCTCCTGACAGGTCATTATTTCAGTAAATCCTCAGGTATTACAAAAAAAACAATGTTTTCTACAATTCTGATCACATGGATGTGAAGGTGTTGTTGATGACGATGATTAGGAATTCTTTTCTTTTTTTTTGGGTGAACATAAGGATTTGAGATAATTTCAGTGTGAGATTTGCACGGAATGAAAATTTGCTTTAATGCTAGTATTGGGATTTTTTCATTCCTTTTGTATAAACTTTATTTATACTCCAGACAGATCGATTCAGCCAAGACTTTGGGGTTTATACACTAGTTACCATTGTTTACCATTGTTGCAACGGTGATAAAAGTTGTCGATTTCTGAAAGGGAAATACAACCAGTGTCAGGAAAAGGGGATCACAGCGCAGCGCCAGCTACTGGTATGTGGGAAATCATACACAACGCATGTCCATCGTAAGGGCTTGATTATTCCTTGTTCAATGATCCACCCTGTATAATAGGTATATCCCAGAAGGCTGTGGAAGTAAGGGAAACAACAATGGCGTAGTATGTGTGTAACAGAAGATTCCAATAATAGTTTGTGGTATCAAACTCACAATGTGTTGAGCCCACATCCGGTTCTAGGTAGGACTGCCTTATGGGTCTTAACGTATTTCAGGTGCCCAATTCGATCCCTTTTACTGCAACTTATTCTTCATACAAAGTCACCCTGTAGTAAAGGCAAAATACATTGGGTGCACCCTTAGAATAATACTGCTAAAAATTCACAGGGGAAAAGCACGAGCCAATTTGGAACTTGCACTCTCTGGAGCCCCATATAGCTCTAGTAACACACTTTTGGAATTTTAATGGAGTTCTAAACCTCCTTGTATTGGATAAACGGTGAAGCAGCAGTGGATAAAATCAGCATTTATTAAAATAAACCAGAAAATAGCTATCAGAACGCGTTTCGCCGGATGGTTTCTTCAGCTGGTCTCAGTTTCAGGAAAAGCTTCATCAGTAAATCGTCTCCTCTCGCTGTCTGAATTCCCCTCTCTGGATCGCCGAAGCTTATCATCATTGCAGCAACGGCAAACAATGATAAATAGTAGATGTGTGCACATTGCAAAATTTAATTTTGGAAAATTACAGAATTCAGAATGAATGGTTTTCAGAATTTTATAAATTTGCCAGGACCCAGTGGTTTTACGGAACACTAATTTCCATTGTAGAGACTGTAAAAATGTATGTGTTGGGGACTTACCAGGAGTTGGAGAGCAGAATGAAGTAGATGGTGCACACCATTGCAGAACCTCAACACACAGTGTTACCAGAACAATGCTGACCTCTGTGTAGTGGGAGAAGGCACAGGGGCAGGTCCGGCTATGTGGTACAAAGCAGGGGTGATCCAAGGATGTAGTCGGACGGTGCAGAGGTTGGTGTTGGAGGAGTGGGATCATAAAAACAGGCAGGAGTTGAGTCCAGAACAGCAGGTCTAAAAGCAGGCAGGTATATCTCAACACAAGTCAGTGAACGCAGGCAACACAGTACTGAGTCCTGAGGAAGGCTGCATTAAATAGCCAGAGAAGTGGCCACAGGTGGTTCTGATATTTAGTCTATAGACCGCAAGTGGAAGCCCAGGAGTGATGTTGTCTTCACAGTATGGAAGGAACAGAGCCTAGTAGAATAGCCAAGGCAAGAACAATTCCTGTGGCTGTCTAAACAGAGAAGCTGGTCATAAACAATGCTGGAAACCAAGGTTCAATTTCAGGAAGGGTCCCTGAAAGGGCAGCCTCATCTAGCTGTCTGCTGGGCTTGAACCATGATAGTATGTACCTTTCATTAAATATATTTTAGAGACAGTAAGCTTATTTGACTCAATAAAAAATGCAAAACAGGGTGAATCTGCAAATAAATAATAAAACCTTGATTGTGCAGTATATTAACAATGGTTGTTAAATAGGCCCCCTTGGACCTCACTTACTGAATTTAGGAGTATAGTAGGCACATCACAAATCACTCCACGTGACCACCGGTCTCTCTGGATCTCCGGGTCTCCCAGGACACAGGAATTTCAACACTCCGAATGGATCACGATAATGCGTAGGAGTAAAATGTGCATTTATTTTAATAAAAAGTAGAACATTCCAACGCGTTTCATCCTATATGGACTTCATCAGGGAATGACATACATATCAAACAGAAGATATACAGAATTATTCAAAAAGAATGAACCGATTTCTTTACACAATATTTTATTAAGGAAAACTAATACAAAACTCCAGCCAAGTAACAAGTATTATACTCACAATCAACTTTTATTTCCTGTCTTACAAGTGTTCAATGTGACCACCATCTGCAGCACGAGCAACATCAATGCGAGAAGAGAATTCCTCCCAGGTGCGTTTCAGCATATCACGATCCACTGAGTTGATCGCTGTTGTTATTCGATATTTAAGGTTATCAAGTTTAGTGGGTAGCGGTGGAACTGTCATGTCCTCCGCCCCATCCTTAAGGATTCCAACTCTGCTACTCTCTAGTGGGCGCTACTCCCCCTGTTACAGGAACATAAACGTGATCTTTTACATATCCCCACAAGAAAAAAATCACACATGGTGAGGTCTGGGGATCTCGCAGGCCAAGCACAAAGAGCAAGGTCATTGGCCCTCTTCCGACCAATCCATCACTGGTGCACTTTTTCATTAAAAAAAGCTCAAACCATTAGGTGACAATGGGGCGGTGCTCCATCTTGTTGAAAAATGAAGTCATGTGAATCTGCTTGCAGTGAAGTGAAGAGCACGTTTTGGAGCATATCGAGTTTGTCCTGTAACGGTGTTTCCTTCAAAGTAAAAGGGACCATAAACCTTGTTCTGAGACACAGCACAGAAGAAGTTCACCTTAGGGAAATCTCTTTCGTGCTCAACTGTTTCATGTGGGTGCTCTGTTCCCCAAATACGCACATTGTGACGAGTGACTGTGCCGCTCAAGTGAAAAGTCACTTCATCACTAAAAATTAAACGTGAAATAAAGGTTTTGTCTTCCATCATCTCCAGCATCAAATTGCAAAATTTATCCACTTCCTTTTGTCGTCATTTATAAGTGCCTGAACGAGCTGTAGTCTGTATGGTTTCAAATGTAGACGTCTTCTTAGCACACGCCAGATAGTGGATTGAGGGATCGCAAGCCCACGACTAGCTCAATTTGTGGACTTCCGCGGGCTTCTCTCAAACGCAGCACGGATTCTCGCCACTTGTTCCTCTGAAACTTGTGGTCGCCTGGACTTTTTTTCTTTACAAAGACACCCACTCTCTTGAAACCGTCGAAACCACTGTTGAATGTTCTTAGGAGAGGGCGGATTAATGTCAAAACGCCTTTGAAAAGCACGCTGCACCGTGACAACCGAATTTGTTTTCGCGAACTCGAGAACGCAAAACGCTGTTTGCTTAGGACTCGTCATTCTGAGGGTAAATAAACAACTTAACCTTTTCCCGAAGAACGACGCTACTACATCGCCCCCTTGTGGCAGCCATTCAAAACTTACTTTCGAATGGTCACTGACTCATTCCAAAACTGAGATAACTCCTCTTTCAAATGGTCACTGACTCAATCCAAAACTGAGATAACTCCTCTTTCAAATGGTCACTGACTCATTCCAAAACTGAGATAACTCCTCTTTCAAATGGTCACTGACTCATTCCAAAACTGAGATAACTCCTCTTTCAAATGGTCACTGACTCATTCCAAAACTGAGATAACTCCTCTTTCAAATGGTGACTGACTCATTCCAAAACTGAGATAACTCCTCTTTCAAATGGTCACTGACTCATTCCAAAACTGAGATAACTCCTCTTTCAAATGGCCACTGACTCATTCCAAAACTGAGATAACTCCTCTTTCAAATGGTCACTGACTCATTCCAAAACTGAGATAACTCCTCTTTCAAATGGTGACTGACTCATTCCAAAACTGAGATAACTCCTCTTTCAAATGGTCACTGACTCATTCCAAAACTGAGATAACTCCTCTTTCAAATGGTCACTGACTCATTCCATGACGATGCTTGAGAACTGAAGCAATGCGTCGTGATATTGGTTCATTCTTTTTGAATAACCCTGTATATACAGTTAATTTTCGCGGGCTTGTTTAGTTGTTTATCCTATCGGCGAGAGGCTTATGTCATCAGGAGGCGAGCGTCCAATCGGGAAGTTCTCCCTTAAGGTATGTAATTCTCCAGTCACAAGCGCCTTCATTGCCCCTTTGATTCCGTTTTGGTGTCTAGAGTGACCCTTCAACACAAGTCTGTCGTGGCATGTTTCAGAAAACACACTGCACTAGGAATGAATTATGTTTGTTGTATTTTGGCGTCTTGACTAGTGATTAACACTGTAGGCAGTCAGTAATGAATGGAAAGAATTCTAGTTGGGAGCACGTTAGAAAAATGGAGATTTTCAGGTATCAAAATGCTTATATTTCTGGGCATCTAGCCAGAAAACAGAAAAACACCTGGGTTTTCTAAAATTACCGTCTTCTAATCTAAATCAGAACTCTCTAACGGGTTAAACTCATAAGAGAAAATGCATAAGTACATTGCATATGCTATATTCATGGATTATTTATCTGTTCTCTGTTAGTCTGGTTTTATCCTTAATATATCTCTATTGTTTATATATTTTATAACTGCACTGAGCTGTGGGAATACAATAGAGGGCATTCCAGTACACAACATTTCGGCCATAGTTTAGGCATGTCTTATTGTGACCCCTTTGAATGTTACTATAATGAGTTTTTATTAATTTCCTGCCTGTAAAAATTCCTCAATCTCAACAGCAAAGGCTCATAAAGATCAGAATGCTTTTCTTGTGATACCATAACAATTTATTTACTTATCTTCCTTGAAAGATAAAACTTTGATGCCTGTTGACCATGTTCCTTATTGACTCCCTATTATTGGCTCTGTTATGAGTGTACCATACCACACTGCTGCCTATATTATGTCCTAGAGGAATTCCTTAAGGCTCCATGCATACGAGCGTGAGACACATGCAGGATCTCAAGGAGCCTGAGGAAGGACACTAGGTACTAGACATGTGCATTGAAAATATTTGGAACTTTATGGAATACAAATATTTTGGATTACGAAGCATTTTGGAAAATGCTGATTTGGACCAAACCGAAAATATCTGACCAATCAGAAAATGAGGCGCATGTATTTTTTTACCTTCTCTACTCCTACCCCCTCTATACTATACCCTATATACCCCCGTACCAGAAGTTAGCTACAGTTAGTATTAGGGTTACGGACTGTGCTTGTTTTAATGTTCTTGTTAAGGTTAGGGTGAGGGTTAGTGTTACAGTTAGGGTTACTTTTAAGTTTAGGATTAATCTTAGGGCTCCTATTAGTTTAGGTTACTTTTAGTGTTAGACTTATGGTTACTTTTAGTGTTAGTGTTAGACTTATGGTTACTTTTAGGGTTAAGGTTACAGTTTCTGCTTGTTTTACTATGGGGTTATGGTTACTTTTGGGGTTAAGGTTACAGTTTCTGCTTGTTCTACTACCAGGGTTACGTAAACATTTAGGGTTAAGGTTACAGTTTCTGCTTGTTTTACTATCAGGGTTATGGTTCCTTCTAGGGTTAAGGTTACAGTTTCTGCTTGATTTACTATCAGGATTACGGTTACTATTAGGGTTACGTTTACTGTTTCTGAATGTTTATTAAAAGGGTTAGGGTTTGAGATTTGAGATTGCACATTGAGTGCAATTTTTTTTCCAGTTTTCCAGATCAGATTCAGTTACAATTATTTCAGAAACAATTCAGCCCGGTGGTTCGGAAATTCGAATGCATCCAAAGTTACAAATTGCCAATATGCAGCAGAATATCATTGCGTTCCGAATCAAATCATACAAGTCTACTAGGAACTATTCGTTCACAGTGGCCTTTTATTTGTAATGAGAAAAGGTAAGTGGTCACAGCTGTCCCTTGGGTCTATGATACTGGTCCCTTTATACAGTATACTATCTATCCCTTCTGATCCTTATGTGGTCGGTACAACTAACTCTCTTCAGGGAACCAAGAGACATGTACCAAGCAAGGGCTGACAGATACCATAATAATATAACAAACTTGGTTGGTGGAACAGGGATCTTAGTACCAGTCAGATGTGTGCCAATATTGATACAGTGAGTAGGATCACTAGTACTTGCCAAGTCGGTACACATGGTGGGTATGTCAGTACTTGCCAGGTCGGTACACAGAGTAGAGTTATCAGGAAATGTCAGGTTGGTACACAGAGTAGGGTTGTCATGAAATGCCAGGTCGGTACACAGAGCAGGGTTCTCAGTCAATGCTAGGCCGGTACACAGAGCAGGGTTGTTATGAAATACCAGGTCGGTACACAGAGCAGGATTCTCAGTCAATGCCAGGTCGGTACACATAATAGTCGGTAATAACAAATAGTGCCGAGGGAAGTGAATACCACATCAGGGCACTGGTGTAATTTAGACGCTGGGTTTTAAACCCGGTGGGTGCCGCTTCATCCAGCCGCGCCCTGCCCATTGGCATCTCACGTGCCCTGTAAGGCTTCTGCTTTTCACTCGGCGCCTGGCCAGCGAGCAGCGAGCAGGACGCTGCTGGGCGCAGGACAACATGGGACGTGACGACAGCTTTCTTCGACTTGGGATAAGGATAACATTTTTGTAGCTCAGCTGGAATAGGATGGGAACCAAAAGTAATAGCATTTAGGGCCGTTAACTTGAGGGCTCCCTTGTAATAATAACGACTTCAGTTGAACAGGGCCCGACATCGATAATTTAAACGCCCATAAGCAGTGACAAAACGAAATAAAAACATGGATGTGTGATCATTTTACATTCTAAAATATTCTTTGTTCATAAAAACAAAACCATAAACACGTAAGTTAAATTTAGGGAATGCTTATGGTACCTCTTTAGCACTCTGCCTAATCTCACTAACTCGATCCATGCATCATATGATTTTACTCTTATGCTTCATATCAATTGTAGCTCTCAATTACAGAATCTATTGTGGATTTTTAGGTGCCCAGACCTGGATGGAGAAGGCGAGGGTGTGAATTCCTTCGCATGTTTATATTACATTCATTCATTTAAACTGACGTGACTCCGTCTTGCCAAAGGGAGTATATTTTGGCACAATCTTAGTTACTCTATCCTCACAGACCATGATCCTGCCAAATATATTCTAATTTATCTAATTAATAGAAGGGCGGACATTAGAGCAAATTGAAGGAGCTACAAAGAATCCTGGAGCCAGACGGCGCTATGTGGAGCCAGGATGACCACAGTAACCAAGCTGTTCAACACATCAAGTAGCAGTGAATATTAACACACAATTACCTGTATGGCGGGTATCTCTGCGAGACATTTTAAGCACTGGTGAGTCACAAACTGGTGTGAATTTCACATTTTATGGTAAAGTAGTGCAGTGACATTTGGGGGAAAAGGGCAACATTTATGCATACTGACCTGCATATATATACATACTTGTGGTCAGTCACTTACAAGTTTTTTTACACACATACAACAAAGCATTCATGTGGAGAGTATGGATACCAGCGCAAGTACAGATGGTGTTAGGTCTTCAGAGGTAAGTTCTCCTTTACCGCAGTACTTGAAGTTTCTTTGAAAAGGCCCTCGGAAAGAGCAAGAAAATACTACAATTTGCAGACTGTTTAGACATATGTTAAACACTAGAGCAGGGCTCAAAATTTCCACTCGCCTACTAGCATTTGGTGAGTGGAAATTAAGTGAGGGTGAGTGGAAATGCACACATTGGCAACACAATAAATTATTTTGTGCTGCTTATTCCAGCGGTGCCACCGTGCAGTCCTCCCTTCTCCAGACTGCACGGTGGCAGAGATCAGCTGCCTATCCTGACCAAGCTCGTCTCTGTCACTGGCAGGGGGGTGGAGAGGAGCTTCCCTGCCTTCTTGCTCTGCTCACACTGGTCTCTGATGACTGGGTATACATGTAACTGGGGTCTGATGTTTGGTTATTAATGTAATTTTTGTAACTTTATTCTAAATAAAACCTTTAACAGTGTAATTTCATAAGATAATTTAAGGGTATGTGTTTAGGGGCAGAGTTAAGGGCTGGGTAGGGGTTAGGTGGAGCAACTGGTGGCGAGTAACTCTTATGGCCTGGTTAGTAGCTTGGGACTTGAAATTTTGAGCCCTGCATTAGAGTATATAGAGTAATACTCACATTTTTTTGGTGCCTATTTAATCCAAAAGGCACCAAACATAAGTCAGACGATGAAAATAAAGGGGCACTGGATCCACTCCCCTATTTGGGGGTCCACAGGGGGCGATGTAGTGGTGGTAGATGGTTCCTCCAAATTAAACCAAGTAGCATTGAATAAAGTAAAATAATTTATTTAGGATTTACAATAAAAGAAATAAAACTGGCATGTAGTAAACCTCAAACGCGTTTCACTCACAGGAGCTTCATCAGTGGGTGTCCACTGGGTGTTCATTTCATCAGTGGGTGTGAACCAACCATTCATGCACTTACAAACCTGGATTCATACATGCTCAGATCCCCACACATAAATATGTGCCTTTACACATTTGGAGCCACCCTACAGACATACAACTGTACATTTAGGCACTTGTAGACCTTCCACAATAATAAACATGGTAATTCACACTCATACAGATCGCCAACAAACATACATCAGCAATCACACACATACAGACCTTTAGTGCGCATGCAAACCAACCTGCATTCATGTAGTACAATTACAGGTACAATATTTAAAAAAGCACCAACAGATTCCTCAGTGCTTTACAAAGTGGAAGCACAAACATGAGATATAATAAATAATAATACTTAAGGAACCGACAACTCTGCCCAAAGGATAATTGTCCTGCTAATACAGTCTTACACAGTTTTTCAGCCAGACATTCCAAGAGCTTACAATCTAAGGGGCAGAGGTATGTGAAACGAAATGTAGCAGAGGGAGGGTGGCGCTGGTGACCAGGTAAAGTATGACAGACCAATAATATGGGTTAGATAAGGTTAAATCAATTGAGTAGTAGAAGCGGCTGGAGGTGAGTGCTATAGAATTAGATCAAGGACAGAGTGGGAGGGTGGTTGGGATGGGTGGGCAGGGCTGCTGAGTGAAGATGGGAAAGATGGAGATGTGTGTGGCTGAAGGGAAAGAAACACAGATTTAGAGAGAATTGCCAATGTGCGTTAAGAATTTACAAGAGGTAAGAGACAGAACAGAGAGAGAGTCAGTGGGCTTAACCCCTTCACCACCCAGTGATTTGTCAGGAAACAGTGTTTTTTTTTTTAAAAAAATTTTTAATTAATTATACTGTAAGAAATATTTGGGCATATTCCCAGTGTATTTCTTACTGTAATAACCTATTTGGCCAGTAGATGGTGGCATCAACTGCCAAATTGCATTACAGCTACAGTTCAAATTTTTTCCTGCATCGTCTGCTGAATGTCCATTGTCAGGGCATTCATCAGCCGATTTTACACAGTTTTAACCCTTTGGGCATTTGCAGCAAACAAATTTAATTTGCTTTAGGGCTGCAGATCTGCAGATCGAGATAACGCGATATCGGGCACCAGATTGGTGCCTTTGAAGCCTGAGATATCTCAGTCCTGGTAGTGAAGGGTTAAACAAACAAAAAAGATATAATAAATTCAATCATAAAAAAGTAATATCATTTTTACAGCAGAAACAGTGGAGTAAGATGACAGAAGTAGTGTTGGTTGAAGAATATTTTGCTGGCTTGATGCATAGGGAAGATGGATTGTGTGTGTGTGTATGTGTGTGTGTGTGTGTGTATTCATTCTCTATAACCATTCCAGGGCTGTGTTTCATTTGTTACTGTATTATATATTTTTTATATATTTTTATAAAGGTTTTAAAATGACAAGGGTGATGGATTGCAAGGCTTTTCATAAAGAATAGAGCCCTACCCCATGTTGGCATTCGTCATCACTCTTCCCGTAGGTGATCTCTCTTCACTGAGCGAACTCTGGTGCTATGGAATCTGTAACCTTCTTATTGAAATTGTCTATGTTGTATACACAAGAATACACATATACAGTTTACTTTATATTCACAGCATACAGTTCTACAGTCAATGCAAATAATAATGATACATGATATTTCAGCATGGTTTCTGCATTGTACAATGCTTCCAGCTTGATAAATACTATTGCCGTGAGCTTAAATTCTTCTCTGTAACCTTCTGCCAAGTCATTAATTTCCCATGTTCTCGTATACCACTTTGTAGGGCTGGAGCGTAGACATACTGAAAATTGTTTCGTTTTTTTTTTTAATCAGGAGATTTATCTGCATGATAGAACAGGATTTATTCAGCATGCCTGTAGGAAGTAAAGCCATTAAACCTACTCAAGATGTTACAAAACTAAAACGAGCAGTAAACGAAGAGAGTTTAAAATATCTCTAGAAATATTAGCCCGTAACAGTTTACATAGTTTTTGACATGACAGTAAATACCAGTAACAGATAAAAAAATACAACTTTGTAAAAAGTAAATAAAAAAGGATAGAGAAACCGTAAGACAGGAAATCTTAGAACCTGAGGAAAAAGTGTAATGGGCACACTATGACACCCAGGGCATCCTAAATAAGCTACATATTTTTTTCTGTTGTTCTTTTGTGCAATTTAACATGTGCTTGATTGATAAAATGTGTTGTGTCACTTTAAGCAGTGTCATTGTCGCCTCAACTGTTGCTAGGCAGAATAAAAAAGAAAAGAAAGATTCCATGACTATTTGTCTTTGACTGGCATCCAGAAATCTGATAAGGGCTCTATGGGAGATCTTAGAATCATGAAGTGTAGCTGTATCATTCTCCCAGCTGTTGGCTAGTTGAGCTTTGAGGGTTGTCGAACAAACTGCCCAAATCAAACTCTGTCTGAGGCTTGAATGTTGATTTTATCTGCTACGCACACCAGGTGCCTGACTTAACCCCTTACTGACAGATAATTCACCCACTATTTGCCTTAATGTGCTTAATACAAATAATTTAAATATATATATATATAAATAAATGTGCAACAGTAAGCAGGATTTCTTTCTTTCACACACTGAAATTTGTATACTCAGAGATCCTTAAAATAAAATGGGTGAGATCAGTATTCAGTTTTTATTTCTAGCAAATACTAATAATATCACTTTTTCACTTTCATATTGAATAATGTTTTATGTATACATCTTGTGGCTAATTTCTTTACTACACTTGTAGGGCCCTATTACAATCATCGCGCATACGTTTGCCCCCGCCATTAACGCGAGGGGCAAAACCCTTCGCGCAGAACGTCGTATTGCAATGTCAGTGCAACAAACGCGTGTATACATCTACCACGGATGAACCTGCGCAAACTTACTATACGTCGCCTCGTCCTATGCTTAACATTGTGAGCGCAAATGCGTTTGTGCGCTGGTACACGAATAGTATTACAATCTATGCGCAGGAATTAACGCATAGACGTTGTGCGCATAATTTTAGCAACTCCTAATAGCTGGTGTTAATGGCAAATTCTATCAACCTGACCGAAACCAAATACACCAGCACAAAACAAAAAATACGCAGCAAAGTATAGTTACACATTCTACACATACCAAACCAATAAATTTGAGAAGTTGTGTGTGCTTTTCTTATTGATGCAGCATATACGTGCAGATTGACTTCAACAGGTGCAAAAACGTAACGTGAGACAATTCTGATTGGCTGAGTGGCGTGAAAAAACATTCCGCACACTGATTTCTGCGCGCGCGGTTTTGCGCGTCCGTTTTCCGCGCGTTATTGCACGACAGATGAAAAAATGCGCGAGGATTGTAATACCAGCAGTGATTTACGCACATTAATGTTTAACGCTTCGCGCAAAAATTCACACGTTGCGTGTGCGTTTTTGCGTGAAGAATGTAATAGGGCCCGTAATCATTGAATTTATGGCCATTTTATTTTTCTCACTTATAGGAATATGTCTATAAGGTTTATTCTCTATGTATATGGGATTGTCCACATATTTTGGAGGTAGTTCGCCAAATAGACATATTCCTATTAATGATTATAAACATTAATGTTTCCAGTCTGGCGCCCCACCAGCTTGTGTAAACATAAATTACTATTTTATTGCTCATATTGTAAAAGTTAAGCTACGATTATTTTGATCTTTTATTCTTTTATATTTATTGAGGGATAATTTGTCTGAGCCATTTGGAGTGTTGTTTTTCTATATATATATATACAGTATATAGGTAAAGAGGTTGAATTTTATCGAACACAGGGTACACTACACGTCACGATTTGGATTTTCGTAATATCTCTGATATGTGGTTATGGTTGGTCGGTGCAGTCAAATAACAGTACAGCAGATTTTTGGAGATGCAGCCATCCCACCTGTGATGAACAACATGACAAAGCCACCAAAGTTGTCCAGTCACTTCTCCTGCCTTGCATTTGTTGCCCATGTTTCATAACCATAGAACATGGTGCTAAGGACACATGCTTGATACACCTTGAGCTTAATGTTCACTGGAACTAGATTGCTACTCCATACTTTTTTTGCTCAATTTCGACATCACAGCAGCAGCCTTGGTGATGTCCTTGTCAATTTCAGCATTGAGCGAGAGGAGTATCTGCTGCAATATTGATCTATATATTGCATTCATTCTTCCTTTAACTCTCACAAGGCTCTGATGCTCTGCTGATAAGAGTAATCTAACAGTGTGAAGCAGCTATTCCAATTTTGCTGGTAACAGAGATCCGGTAAGGCAAAAAATCAGGGTGATCCGGTATCCCTTACTGGCTGTTACTGGGCCTATTCAGACCATGACATTGTATTAGCAGCTGAAGTCGGAATTATCGGGAGCCACAGGCAGATACCAGCAGCACTCTGCCACTAGTATCAGCTCTTGGAGTCCATAGAACTCCATGGAGCCAAGACCAGCTCTGCCATGAGTTCTGCATGAGCTCCCACAAGCAGGATCATGTAGTAGCTGTCCATGAAGCCCAGAAGGACATTCAGAACTATATGTTCCAATTCTTCCACTGAGTTTGGTGACAGGAAGAAGTAGATTGTTCTATCATCTTCATCAGGGATCTGAGGTTAGTATGTGATTTATGGAGGGGGTTTAGTTAATGTACTGTAGGCAACTGCTAACTCCGGACTGTGAAGAAAGCTTGTAGCAAGGCTGGAATAGCAACTGCAGTTATTTATAAAAGTTCCAGACGTTAACGTAACAGCAAGAGTGGAATAGGGCCCATAGCATTTTGATTGTGCCATGAATGGCAGGTTGAATCGTGTCCACAAAGCTTTACCTTGGACTCATCCGACCCCAATACCTTTCCCCATATTATACCCAAGCTGTCTCATGCTTCACTATTACTAATCTGAAATAATAGTGTCTTATTCACCTTATTCCATACAGGTAAATTTGGTTCACGGCTCTTGAAATTACTGACTTGTGCACATTTACTACTGTGTCAATCATGACATCTGTAACTCCTTAAAAGTGACCTATTACCTTCCCTTTAAAGTGACTAATGACCTCACACGTCTTGTTTTTTGCTCGGCGACTGAGTTTGTGAGTTTTTGCTTAGGGCAGTGTCACAGCGGCGTGATGTAGCCTTTACTTAATTACTCCATCCATCTAATTGAGATTTCCAGATAATTTTATTGCTTTCCTGACTGATCTGGTTTCAACATTTTATCTCTTGTTGTTGCTGAATGTTCCTTCTACTTCATCACCTTAGTGTTTGTTCAGCTCCACAGCCTGACCTCCTTCACACTCCCCACTCCCACTAAGGCTGGGGTCAGACGAGCGTAGTGTTCACGTCCGTGATTGCGCCTAAAAGTACGTCCGTGATAGCATGAAAGTAAGTCCATTGGAGCCTGACACATGAAGTACGTGCGCACTGAACTGCGGCCGCACAACGGCCGCGGCAAACGGACGCAGGTTAGGCAAGAACGTAATACTGCTAGAACGGACGTGCGGAGTGCGCCACGTCCATAACGTCTGCATAGCTTTGTGTGTGAGTGATGGAGCGAGGTCAGACGGACTGCATTTATACGTCCAGCATTTTTCACGGACAGAATGTTTTTTCATTGTAATTTATTTTTCCCTCCTACATCCGTCATAAAATAACTTCAGTGAAAAAACGGACTGTGTGACCACTACTGCGTCATCCGTACTGACGATGTCCGTACTGCACGGACGTACAGTCCGTAGAAATCACGCTCGTCTGACCCCAGCCTTAAGCAATTTAACTTTCTTTTAAAAAATCACCTGAATCCAGGTCGGAGTGCTTCTGCAAAAGTGATTTTCTTTTCTTTCTTCTTGTTTTGTCTAGAGCTATCAAATTGTGTTTAAACTATTAATAACATTGGGCTAGATTACATTCCTCATGCTAAAATGGGGATGCTAATGGGAAAACCGACGCCTGCACATTTCTCCGGTAGCATCCCTATTTTAGAGTGAGATTCCAGGACTGGCGCTACTTCAGCACTTTGCCCCGGGAATAAAGCTCTACCGCGGAGATACTCATGGTAGTGCTTCCACGCTGTCACGCTCCTGGAGTCAAAAGTACTCCATTGAGGGTTGCGCTGCCGGGCCGCAAGCCCTGTGCAATCTCATTATCTCGTGACGTCTCACAGCGCTGTGGAGTAATCGCGAAGAGAGACTGAGGACTATTTGTCACTAGTCTCACTCTGCTCCCCGTGGCAAGAAGTAGCAGATCGGACCACCGTTCACGCAGCTACAGTTAGCGTGCAGCGTTCAAGCCCATTATGTTTTATATACATTCTGCAACACTGTACGAAATATAAGAAACATGGGATGAAACATTAGAACATCCCTAATAAGGATGACAGTAGGAGTGGAAGACCTTGTTCCTGAGGGAACTTCCAATCTATAAGGGATATGTATATATCGTGAGGTAGGCCTGGGTGTCTTGCCTAAGGACGCTTGCTGGTGAAGTGCTCTAACCAGGATCTTATACTTATTTACACAGTTGTAGAGGTAAGTCATGGTGGTGAAGATGTACCTGCTTCCCCACAGTTGTAAGGTAGAGCTTCTTGCTTCTCTGTCAGGATCCTAGCCGCCGGCGCCGCAAGAGAACTAAAAACAAGTTGCCTTATAGAGGTGAGTAGGGATGAGCTGTTCGGTTCGATCTGTTCGGAGTTCGCATCGAACATCGGCCGTTCGACAGTTCGCGAATTTCGAACTTTTTTGGATGTTTTTTGAAAAAAGTATAAAAAATGCTTAAAAAATACAAAAAAAAAACGAGAAATAAAGAGATTCTTTACTGCAGAATATTATAAGCAACAGTTTATTAGATATTGAATTAAAACGCGAATATTTTTAACATTGAAGCCTATGGGATAAAACATTCTTGTTACTAAAACATCAGGCAGACACGGCCCTCTAATCAGGCACTGTAGAGAGCAGCCTGCAGGGGCCTCCCAAGGATCCCCTTGAGGAGCATGTGATGACAGAGCTGCGACTGTGCGGGCTAGCCACCCGGGTGCATGTGGCAGAGACAGGCAGCGCAGGGAGGGAGCCACTGCACCTGCGGCCACAGCAGACCCCCCCACAACCAGGATCAAGGGAGCCCCCACTGACCACCAGGCTAAGGTAAGGCAACACATTTCTAAAAAGAAAAAAATTCGAGGACATTTATAAATGTCCCCGGGAACATAAAATAAAACTTTTTTTTTTCTTTCTCTACCTGGCTGAATGTATTTAATTATATATATTAGATACATTAGGCCAGGTAGAGGGGAGTGGCATGTGGGCTGCGCGGGGTCTCAGGCAGTGGTTTGTTTTTTTTGTGTGTATATTTTTAGCAAATTTATAGGGGAAGGTAAGGGCAGGTATGATATATATATATATATATATATATATGGATAAGATATATACCCGATAGAGCAGAGAACAATATATATATTCTCTCCTCTGTTGGGGGTCAACATTTCGTCTGGAGGGATCAGCCAAATGGGGGGGGCGCATTTAGTTGAGATTGTCCACATGCCACCCCCCCATGTGCGTATGTGTATATATGGTCTGAGGTCTTTGGGTGGGTGTATATATATATCTGCATGTTGATATATACGTATATGTCTGTGTGTGGTATCAATGCATCGCTACTCTACACACGGCGCTCCGTGTCCCTATAATACATATGATCAGGGGTTACCTTTTTTTTTATATTTTTATACTATTCCTATCAAATTAACAGTAATTTTTGATGTATTTTATTCATTAGAAACTTTTTTTGCCTATATAGCATGTGCTTTGTGAAAATAAAACGGTTTTGTGTGTACATTTTAATTTAGTTAGTGGATTCCTGTCCAGTGCGGTGAGAAGCAAACATAATGTAGAGTAGACACGCTGCGAGGCGGAGCGGAGTGAAGTCAAGCTTGCAAAATGTTTGCTTCTCTTCACTTCACTACGCCGTGCATCGCTACACGCTCAGTGTGTCTCAGCCTTTATTCCCGCATCGCTAGCTTACCGAATCAGTTTGTATACTTGTTACTGACCATGCTTGTTCTGAGGATCCGATCTGTTGCTGACTTTGCCTGCCATTTGACTATTCTCTCTGTGTATTCCCTGCCTGTTCTGTTTTCTTCCTGTCGCTACTGGTGTGCGCTGATTCTCACCATATACAGTAGCGCAGTACAAGTGCCTAAACATTGCTGACCCGGTTTTGTTATAGCTGCTGATGTAACTGAATAGATCGGGGATCTCTTCTGCATTACCAAAACCTCCACCACTGCACTCTTCCACAATACCTCAGAGGGGTTACGGTGTGAAGGCACTTGCTGCCACCAAAGGCACAATATTTGGGTGCACTGCCACTGACGACTATACCAGATTCATATCATTTTAATATTGTACCGCAGGGTCCAACCCTGCACTCTTCCACAATACCACAGAGGGGTTACGGTGTGACGGCACTGTTGCCGACACTAAAGGCCCAATTTTAAAGCACCTATTGTTACTTTCATCCAAAGCCTGCATAAGTTTCACCATAAGTTAGCCAAATAAATCACTAAACTTGTTCTGCGTGTCCTAAAATGTCTCCTCTTTTCATACAGGCTGCCGCCCCAAGCAGTTGTTTATGAATAGATTAAAAGGAAAACCATTTACCGTCATTTGAAATGTCATTTTTTTGTTTTTAAATGTTTCTATACATCCTACAAATCCGCCACTTCACGGGCAGGTTATGGGGACCTCCTAAGCACGATATTTGAAGGAATTTTTCGTTTTTATTCTTAACCTTTATTTCATGGAGAACTCACTGTTCCTTTAAAAACGTTTTTTTTAAACTTTTTTTCCTTGTTTCCTGTCCGCCAGGGCACTACCCGGACCCCCATACACCTTTTATGGCAAATATCTTGCATATATGCCCTCTTGGAGGGCACTCTAAAATTTGAACTTTCGAGTCTCATTGACTTGCATTGAGTTTGGTTCGTGTTCGCATTCGAACTCGAACTTTTGAAATTGTTCGAGTTCGAATGCGAACCGAACATGGGGGTGTTCGGCTCATCCCTAGTGGTGAGACTAGCAGTGGCTCTTCTAAACCATGCTGATTCATTAACCAGGTGCTGGTTAATGCTTCTTAATCCTCACTCCATGAAAGAGAACCACACCTATCCCACAATGCTTCTGCATTGAGCTAGTATTGAGATAGTAAACTCCACATTAACAAGGATCTGCCTCTTGTAACTGTGTTACCTGCCTGGACCTTATTGTATCCTTATTCCTCCATATCTATCTACAGTCTGCCTACAAAGAATCCTCTGCCTTCAAAGACCCTCTGCTTCCAGGACCCTCTGCTTCCAAGACTCTCTGCTTCCAAGACCCTCTGCCCTCCAGGACCCCCTGCTTCCAAGACCCTCTGCTTCCAGGACCCTCTGCTTCCAAGACCCTCTGCCTTCCAGGACCCTCTGCCCTCCAGGACCCTCTGCTTCCAAGGTCTCTACATTCAAAAGACCCTCTGCCTCTATTTCCAGCTTGTTCCCCAAAGATATCATACTCATTGCTATTATGCTCAGTACCCTCTTCCATACCTCTCTGGTATGGTACCTCTCTTCTGGCCTAGCCCTGCTCTGACTCCTGTTTCTTTCTACTCCCCTGTCTCCTTCCGTACCAGTATTCTGTCTGTTTCTTTATTGCTTCTTGTACATCCATATTCTCCTTGTATCATTCTATATTGTTCCTCTGTCCTTATTATTGCTCAGTATAGTTCAGTACAGTCTTTTGTCTACCCTTCTCCCATCTTGTCTTCAGATAATCTCATTGCTGTTTATTATTTATTCAGTGTCTTCCCTTCCTCTCAGTCTTACCCAGCCTCCTGATATTTGTTTACTGCCTTTCAGTTATATTCTTGACACTCCTAATAAATCCTCCTGTCTATATATATATATATATATATATATACAGTATATATGCAATCCGGTTTCAATCATTGCATATTGGGCTCAAACCTACTACCCCAGAATCAGCTCCTTACATTCTCCATGGTTGTGGAGGAGAGACATGCTGGTCAGAAGATTTGATCGAGATTCAAATCTCATATCAGGGATGTCAAACTCCAGCCCTCCAGATGTTGACGGCCTATGATTCCCTGAAATCTCTGAATACAATAGATGGTCAGAGAGTCACGGGAGTTGTAGATCAGTAACATCTGCATGAGGGGTTAGGATCTCTGGTTTATTTTATTTGAATATTCAAATAAAAACGTGGAGAGAAATATGTTCCGTTTGTCATATGTACCTATATCAATGCTAATCACTTTTTCAAGCACAATGCTATTCATTTCAAAAACAATCCATCTTTAGTAGAATCTGGGATCTGATTTAATACGTCAGATTAGTTCTAAAGGGTATCTTGAAAGTGTTGCTCTGTTCGGGGTAATTAATTTCTAAGATGGATGGGAAGTAAGTCAAATTAGCCTGACACCAGGATGTAGCTTTCAACTCAATGCCTAGCCTTACTCTTTAATAGGTGCTGATGGAAATTTGCAGCCAAACAGCCCTTCTGTTTCAAACTGAACTTGTCAACATTTTTCAGGAACATGCTATTGAAGATAAATCTTCCATGTACAGTGTAACCCATTGAAATCTGGAGCCCATTCAACCATGCAACGAATAGCTGAGCACAACTACCATAACTATGGCTGTGGGTGTACAAAGTCTCTTTTCTCTTCAACGCAAAACCAGTGAAAATATTATTTTATTCATGTTGTGAGTTTCCTTCTTTTCACTATCTTGATGGATGATCTTCCAATAAACCATAGGAATTGATTCAATTCAATGCTGGAGCCCTTGCTCAGCATCATTTTTCCTTGGTTTATTTTTCAGATTCTTATTACTTTTTGATTATTCCTTTTGTTTTGCAGTAAAGTAGCACACCTTTTAAAATTTAAGAATAAAGGTTCAAATTTTAAATAACAGAGAAATGTGTCACGTTTCCTCCAAAAAGTATGAATCCGATCCCTATATGCAGCACGTCTATCCTATCCCTCCGATCCTTAGAATGGTCGGTAAGCTTACTATACCCTAGAAACAGTATACAGTAACCAAGTACCCAAGATCAATACAGAGATACAGAGAGTATGTCAAACATATGCCAGGGGTTAGTATTACCAGAGAGTATGTCAAACGTATGCCAGGGGTCAGTATCACCAGAGAGTATGTTAGAAATTGATATACAAAGTGCAGCACTGAGAGGAGGTGAAAACCACATCAGGGCAATGAGAAAATAGACAGCTAGTGGTTTTAAACCCTGCGCCACTGCATTATCGCGGAGGGCCCCGCCCCCGGCATCCCACATGACCGTCGTGATTGTAACGGTTAGCCCCTGCTTGGGCCATCGTGGTGGCTTGGAACATGAGATGAAGCCCTTAAGGCAGGTGAGTAACTGACTGGACAAAAGGACAGACGGATTTCTCCAAAACCAAGGAGCACCAAAAAACAGAACAGAATTGCCACTAAGCTCCGAAGACTTCAAGACCGACAGACAACTTAGGACACACTCAGAAACACAATGATACGCCTGCCAATCCGTGAATTGAGCAGGCTGCAGGGCAGTCAGAAAAACATAAAGATACACTTGACAATCCGTGAAGTGAGCAGGCTGCAGGACAGTAAACAAAACAGACAGACTTTACTAAAAGAGGTCCTTATAAGCGGCCTCTGAATATATACTAAACTAAGACAGACAGGTACATAAAACATGAAACATCCAAGAATCGTCAATCAGGCAGAGGTTGGCAACAGATCAGAAATATACGGTACCAGGGGGGAGTAGAAGGGATTGTCAAAAATAAAGCCGAGGTCAGAACCAGAAAACACTTGAACAGGAATGCTTTGCAGCAACTCAGGAAACACGAACCAGACAGAACCACCATCAACTCCACAAACAGTCAATGAGGCTCTGTGCTGCTGGGAATATATAGGGAGTAGGTCTGTGTGATTGGGCCATGTGACCTCAGACCAGGAGATCACAACAGAACCTCAGATCAGCCCTAAACAGCACAGCCAGACACACCATAGGGGAAAAACAAACATGAAGACCCTTCACCACCAGGGGGCAAGGCCGAGACGTGACAGTGATCCTGCTCATTACTTGGCGCATCATCACTGCTCGATGGCATACTCTCTGTATCTGTTATTTAAAATTTGAACCTTTATTCTTAAATTTTAAAAGGTGCGCTACTCTATAGCCATGACCAAAATATTACTACAAAAAAATGGAATAATCAAAAAGTAATAAGAATCTAAAAAATAAAGCAAGGAAAAAAGTGAAAAAATAATAATGAGCAAAAAAAAATAATCAAAAGAATACCTAATCACAAAAAAGCAATAATGTGCTTATAACACATTTTTCGGATGCTTTGGAAGCAGGAAATTTGGGCAAGATGTGATCAACTTTGCCAAGGGCCAAATAGTGATGGATGGACTACTGGATCAGAGCATCTCCAAAATGGTAAGTCATGGGGTGTTCGTGGTAAACAGTGGTTAGCACCTACTAAACATGGTACAAGGAAGTACAACTTGAGAACTTGAGCCTTGGGTGCCCATGACCATTACCCATTTATGGACATGGAAAATGAAGGCTAGCCAGCCTGGTCCAATCACACAGAACAGCTACTGCAGCTGAAAAACCTATTGCTGGCCATGGTCGAAAGGTGTTAGAACATACATGACATGTACCCCCTACCTAGAGATTGTTGCAGGTCATATACAACCCATCATAGAAATGGTGTTCCCTGATGGCAGTGGCCTCTTTCAGCAGGTTAATGCACGCTGACACACTGGAAGAATTGTTCAGGAATGGTTTGAGGAACATGACAGAGTCTTCAAGGTGTTGCCTTGGCCTCCAAATTCCCCAGATCTCGATCCGATCGAGCATCTATGGGATGTGCTGGAACAACAAATTCGATCCATGGATACCCCACCTTGCATCTTGCAGGATATAAAGAATCTACTGCTAATGTTGAGGTGCCAGATGCCACAGGACACATTCAGAGGTCTTGTGGAGTCCATGTCTCAAGGCATTAGAGCTGTTTTATCAGCACAGGGGGACCTTCACAATATTAGGGAGGCCGATTTTATTGTTGTGGTTGATCACAGTATACTGTACCTATAAATAAATATATGTGTAAGTGTATATTTATAAGTGTCCTATAAAGACCTTGTGATTTGCTTGTGTAGGGATATGGTGTTAAGTACCTATTAGATTGGGAGCTCGTTCATACTTTCCTTTTGTTTTCTGTTTTTTTAAACTCGTTTTATTAATTTTACGTATGTTGGCCCCACCCCTTCTTCAGCGCCATGGCATATGTCAGCTCTTTATTAATACTTGTAATTGTATTAGAATAAGTTATTTCTAGCATGCCGAGTGGATGTCTTCAGGTCCTGTCCAGAGTCCTATGCTTCCAATGCTCTTCACTGTCGTTCCATGTACATATAAGGAAATTAAACCATTCTGTTTTTACCGGAGTTAAATAACAGTCTTGCTGTGATGCTCCTCTTCCAATAACCTCAGGTTTCCCAAAAATATATGATAATAATTAGAAAATATGCCTCCAAATATTGAGCTGGAAAATTACTTTGAATTCTTTGTTTAAACAAGTTTTGGAACCTGTTAGCGGTTATTCCACTGCAACATTAGTTTTAGCACATAGAAACCAGCAAAGCACCTTATTATTGTCAGCATTAATTAGACTTTATTACAAAGGGCATGCTTGTTAAAACACTGACTGTACAATTGCACTCTTTAGGGAGATGGCACTACATTCAGGGTTATTCAGAAAGAGCCGAACTGGCCCCGACTTTGCACCGAACAGTGAATTTTCCCATACAGTGCAATTTCGTGGCCATTCGTGGCCAAAATACGGTGCTGTTCAACGGCATTGAATCCCCATAGAGAAGCAATGGTTAATCTATTCAGAGACACCGAAAAGCAGAAATTTTTTGAAATGCCCTGATGTTTGGTGGTTTCATTCGGCAGGTTTAATCAGGTCAATCCCATAGTATTCAATGTTAAAAATATTCCCGTTTTTCTTCACTATCTTTTAAACCATTTATTCTTTTAACCTATCCACAATGGGCAGGTGTTGCCCGTCAGGGGTGGGTTAACACTGGTGAGGCGTACAGGTACACCTCGCTGACAGTTGCTGCGTGAGCTGCTGATTTTGGAGAGTCCCGCAGCTGAAGCGCGTCGCGCGTCATTGGCTGCAAGGGGACTTCCTGAGTCCAGGCCATCTCTCTGCAGCCAACCATGCATGATCCGTGCTGGCTGCGGGGAGGGGTCGAGGGTGGCCTATTGAAGACAGCGGGGTGTACATGTACGGATCTAGAGATATGGGGATCCAAAGGATACACCTAGCTCCACTTTTCAGCTAGGGGGTTGACCGGCTTACTGACATCATTGCATATACGTGATGACATCAGTGGGTGGGGGGGGTGACCCGGAGGCTTGGCTGACATTCAAGATGTCAGCCACTTCCGGGTGCGAATCGTAATCTGGTGCTGAATGGCACCGGTTCGCGATCTGGCACCTAAGGGATTAAAGAGAGGTACTACTGAAAAGGGCAGACTCTGCCCTCTCCAGCAGTACCTTTCTTTTTTTGTATCTTTTGCCGTTTGAAAGGGAGAGGCATCCAAAGGGCCCCCCTCTCTTTTCTGTTTCAGGGGACGCCTGAAAGTGACATCATCGCGCACGGTGATGACGTTATTGTGATGGCTGGGGCCTATAAAAAAGCTTGTCAGACTTCAGAGAAGTCATTCCAGCATTGGAACCCAGACAGAGAGGTGAGTATCGGGAGGGGGGGATAAAGGACCATAATGTACATAGCACATTACGTACATAAGGGGAGTTTTCCCCAGGACATGCTATATAAGCCAGTGGTCCTTAAGGCTTTCAATGTGAGTTTCTCTGCTTCCCGAAGAGCTGTTTATCCGCTTTCAGCATTTCATAGATTTCTTACTATCGGCCTACCGATAAAACTGAATTGAATCACTAAATAATGGATATTTCCATTATGGAGTATATGAGATAGAATATCGGCAAAGTTTATCAACACTAACGGTAATCAAAATCACTGTAGGTCCTTAATTGTGCACACCGAATGGAAAAATGTTTGAGTCGCGGCTGAAAACGAGGTAAATTGAGCCCTTGGTTGGTCCGGTGTTTCCAAATTGACTCTGGTGTTTGTCTAGAAAGCATGTAATATTTTTGGATGCCTCAGGCAAAGAATTACACCCTCAAAGCTTTCATTGAATAAAAGCATGACCCAGATCAGCCAGTAATAACATGTTATTATCTTTTTGCATAAACCACACTCAACAGGCATCAAGGCTCAGTCGTTGACAGGATCTCGTCAATCCTACGCTTGATTACACATGGAACACTGTCTGTTTGATGCACCATCTATGTGAAAACTCACTGTCTCCCACCTTGACTTTACAAAGTATACAGAGGTACCCATCTAGTCTAAAAAACACTGTCTTAATGAACTTTTTACCCCCCGACAATATTCATAGTTCAAGTTCTATCTAAATATACCATTACAAAAAGAATAAGGGCTAGACTTACACTTAAAAGGATACTCTATTGAAGAGTTTCCATTTTTTTGCCCTGAAGAATTGGGCAAAGGCTGCGGACATCCTCTGCCCAATTAATTTTTATTTATTTTTTTAAATATGGGAGATTTTACTTACCTTTTCTCCTCCTCTTCGGCTCAGGGACTTTCGGACCCTGAAGTCTCTGAAGCTTTTCTGTGCAATTTTTACTCCTGTACAACTTGCTTAGACTAGAAGGGTTACTCAGAGAGAGCTGATCTGGCACCGAAATGTCACCAAACAAGGAATTTCCCCGTACGGTGACATTTTGGGGTCATTCGGCTACTCAGAGAGCAAGCAGTTCGCCAACTTATGGTGAAATGCCAGCAGGTACGGTGCCGGTTTGACGGCAGTGAAATCCCCCAGAGAGAGAAGCAATGGTTATTCTATTCAGACACACCGAACAGCAGTGAAAAGTTGCCGAAGTGCCCTGCTGTTCGGTGATTTCATGCGGCAGGTTTCTTCATGCGAATCCCATAGGCTTCAATGTTAAAAATATTCCTGTTTTTATTCAATATCTGTTAAACTGTTTATTATTTTAATCTGCAGCAAAAAGTCTCTTTATTTATATATTTGTTAGGATCTTTTAGTTAGTTTTCTGGATTTTTTTCAGCAGATTTGT
Source organism: Leptobrachium leishanense (assembly GCA_009667805.1). Classification (NCBI taxonomy): domain Eukaryota; kingdom Metazoa; phylum Chordata; class Amphibia; order Anura; family Megophryidae; genus Leptobrachium; species Leptobrachium leishanense. The sequence continues at coordinate 131,965,589 of CM019069.1, read as the reverse complement.
TTCTGTTTATTTCTAAAATATATATATTTTTTCTGTAATAGAATTTTTTATTATCATTTTATAGGACCTTATATGTAAATTCCGGCGACTGGTCTGCGCTGTGATCGGCGGCTCATCGGCTTTTTCCAGCGTGTTTGCTGTGTTTTTTGCAGTGGTTCTGGCAGGTTTTTGGTGGGTTTTCGACGGTTGTTAGGCGGGTTTCCGACAGGTTTTCCCTGCACTCCGGGGACCCTGTGGTGAATGCTGAATTCACCGCAGGGTGGAGAACTTTGATTCCCCCGAAGTGCAGGAAAGTGCCGGGAACCGGCAACATTTGAATAACCCCCCCTAGTATACTTGATCTTGGTGGAGAAGGGTTAAATATTGACTATGTGAAACATGGGTGTTGAAAGAGGGATTGTTTCCCAATAAGTTAGTGCCGGCTGGGTGGAGTAGAGGTAACATCACTGCTCTATAACCGTGGAGAGACACAGGCTCAATCCCAGCAAGAGGCCCTCTCCAGTAAGTGTCCTTGGGCAAGACACCCAACAGTACATACTCTCCAACCAGGACATACTTGAAAACAAGAGAAATCTCAATGTATCCTTCCTGGTAAAATCCTTTCTAAAAAAAAAAAAGATACTGATGTAAGAAGTCATACAGGGTTATTCAAAGAGATTCAAAAAGTCACCGCACGTTCGGTGACTTTTCATTCTCTTCAATTCGGTTTGTTTTGCCGATCCCATTTCGGTGACCCTGCGGTGTATTCAGCAAGCACCACAGGGTCCCCGAATTGCAGGGAAAGGCTGCCGCAAACCTGACGAAAACTAACCGCAAAACCCACCGAATGCACGCCGAAAACCCTCAAAAACATCTGGATTAACCTGCCGAAAACCACAGAAAAACCCGAACAGGAGCCGATCGCAGCCTTCGACACAGCAGAAGAGGCAGTGAATAAATTAGCAAAACAGTTTGCATGAATGATTGAAAAGTGAAACACTGTTTGCAAAGAAACTACTGAGCGAAAATGTCTGAAATTTACATATGAGGTCCAGGGAATGATAATAAAAAGGGCTGTTACAGAAAAAAGAAGAAAACTTTAAAAAAAATTTTTAAAAAAATCGGACTTTTATAAAAAAAAAATCAGGAAAATGCTTAAAATATCCTAAAACATCTATAAATAAAGAGACTCTTTACTGCAGAATTTTATAATGAACGGTTTATTAGATATTGAATTAAAACGGGAATATTTTTAACGTGGAAGCCTATGGGATTCTCCTGTATAAATTTGCCGAATTAAACCACCGAATGGCAGGACATTTCGGGAACCTTTCACTGCTGGTTTGTGTTCTCTGAATAGCCGAAGCAGGGCTTTTCATGGGGATTTCACTGCCCTCGAACAGGCACCGAACAGGCACCGTATGTTCAGGCAATTCGCTAGGATTTGGCGAATTGCCTGCTCTCTGGATAGCCGAATGGCCAAGAAAGGTAACCGAACGCTGATTTTCATCGTTCGGTTACCTTTCTCAAGCAATTCGGAGCTCTTTGAATAACCCTGATAGTTCTGGTTTCATACGTTAATTGCAAGAGGTGGGAACGAAACTGATTCATTGTGGCCTTTAATTCATCTTGAATACCGTCTTTAAATAAGAAGTCAAAATCATTGCCCTTTGAAAAAAACATTGGGGAGTTTATCTAACCTTATCTGTTATACATACAAAGACATTTACGTTACCAAGGAGAAGTGAAGGATAACCAAACATGTTTGGCATTCAATAAACCGCTGTTGGGGTCGTACATGTGTGCGCACGGTAGATACAGAGTAGATAATCTTTCTAGGAGTGTTTACCTTTGCAGGAAGTGTAGCTTGATCCAAAATGTTACAAAATATGACACTTTATCAGGTTAATTTGATTTAGATAAAAAATATATATTGGCTTCCTTTTCTGTGTGTTTGCAGTTCATGATCTTATATCAACTGAGATAGTTAATAATGCCATGGAGGCACTTTAATACGTATTTTGGCACGCAGCATTTAAATGAATTAACACGCCGGGTGCGAGGTAACCTGCCATTCGGAAGCTAATTGGCCATAATTGGAGTTTCAGAAAATTGAAACCATACAGGGTTATTCAAAGAGATCCGAATTGGGGCCGAAATGTAACCAAACAGTGAAATTCAGCGTACGGTTACCTTTCCTGGCCATTCGGCTATTCAGAGAGCAGGCAGTTCGCCAAATGTTGACGAATTGCCTGCACATACGGTGCCTGTTCGATGGCAGTGAAATCCCCCATAGAGAAGTAATGCTTCATCTATTCAGGGAACACAAAACAGCTGAGAAAAGTTGCCGAAATGCCCTGCCGTTCGGTGGTTTCATTCGACAGTTTAAGGCTAGGGTCAGACGAACGCATTTTTCACGTTGTCCGTGAAAAAGTGCGTTCGAACGAACGTACGTATTTTTTCCCGGAATACGCGATAGTGGTCATACGATGCGCCTTTTCGTCCGTGATTTTGTACGGATCATCAATAAAACACTTTTTGTGTCTGGACGTTATGTTAGTCGGACATTAGCAGCGTCTGACGTCTCCTAATCACACACACACGCCGCTAGCGGACGCAGCGCACTCTGTACGTCAGTAGTAGCGGTTTGACGTTCTCGAAAAAATGCGTTCGTTTGCCACTTGCGTTGCACGGACGAACTTTCGTGCGGCCGTTCGTCGTATGTTCCCCGGCATTGGACGTCATTTGCTGCTAACGCGGCCGTGATTTCGTGCGGCTAAACGCACGTGAAAAATGCGTTCGTCTGACCCTAGCCTTATTCAGGAGAATCCCATAGGCTTCAATGTTAAAAATATTCCCGTTTTAATTGAATATCTAATAAACCGTTTATTATTTTATTCTGCAGTAAAAAGTCTCTTTATTTTTAGATTATTCAGAATCTTTTAGGCATTTTTCAGGACTTTTTTGCGAAAAAATCTTTTCCTTTTTTTTTTAAAATCGTTTTTTCATTTTTCTGTAACAGCCCTTTTTATTATCATTCATTGGATCTTATATGTGAATTTCAGACATTTTCTTTCAGTGGTTTCTTTGCAAACAGCGTTTCACTTTTCAAACATTCAAGCGTGCTGGTTTTTTTTCTCACTCCATTCGTCTGCGGTGTATGCTTTTTCCGGCAGCTGCTCTGCGCTGTCATCGGCTCCTGCTCGGGTTTCTCCAGCGTGTTCGGCGGGGTTAATCCAGATGTTTTTGCCAGTTTCGATGTGTATTCACCGGATTTTGCGGTGAGTTTTCGGTGGGTTTGCGGCAGCTTTTCCCTGTACTACGACGGCCCTGTGGTGCTTGCGGAATACACCGCAGGGTCGCCGAAATGGGATCACCAAATCACACCGAATTGAAGAGTACGAAAAGTCACTGAACGTGCGGTGGCTTTTCGATTCACTTTGAATAACCCTGATAGACTTTCTCTCTTTGGAAAAATACTATAAATAATAGAGCAATAGTACATAACAGTTTTGTCTATGTAAACGTTTAAAACTCAATTTTCACAGATGCCGAATTTTGAAACAAATTGCCAAATTAAAATTCTTAAAAAAATGCCCAGGGCATGAGACTGATTTTTATACGTAGAGAACTATTTATTAATGGTCCAGCCAGGTCCTTTTCTGCTGCTTTTCCCACCGCATGTTCTTTTTACTCCAAAGGGGAATAATGTTTGGTTATATACATATAAACCTACCATTGTGTCTCCTGAATGAAAAAAAAGCTGTTATTTTTGACACGTGAACCGTTAAGTACATCATCCAGTTAAACTGGGCTTTAAAGGGACAATGCCACTAACATAATGTGTAACTAGGTTATTTGTATGTTAAAAAAAAACAAAACACATGTAGTGAATGTTTGGTAAACGCCAACATCACGTACCACCACCAGAACCCCAAAGCTAGATCAGAAAAGCAGTGTTTTCCCCTAAACCAGAAAATACATGGTTTATATATACAGTGGCATAGCGTGGGGGGGCTGGGGGGGCCGTGGCCCCGGGCGCAGTTTTGTTAGGGGCGCATTCGCGCCCCTAAAACTGGCCCGGGGGTTGAGGGACCCAGATGCCGGGCAGCGCGGGAGCGCCTGCCCGGTCTTGAACAGTCCGTCCTGTGAAATGGATGCGGCTGTGTGCGTGCGCAGCGGTCACGTGGTCCGGCTAATCAGGTGGTACTGAGTCTCTGTACCACCTGACTGGCCGGACCGCGTGACCGGCTGCGCACGCACACAGCCGCATCCACTTCACAGGACGGACTGTTCAAGACCGGGCAGGCGCTCCCGCGCTGCCGGCATCTGGGTCCCTCAACCCCCTGCCGGAGCTGGGGCAACAATCCAGGTGAGAGCTGGGGCAAATCCATGACCTGGGGGCAAATCCATGTGTGACCTGGGGGCAAATCCATGTGTGACCTGGGGGCAAATCCATGAGCTGGGGCAAATCCATGAGCTGGGGGCAAATCCATGAGCTGGGGGCAAATCCATGAGCTGGGGCAAATCCATGAGCTGGGGGCAGTATCCATGAGCTGGGGGCAAATCCATGAGCTGGGGGCCAAATCCATGAGCTGGGGGGCAAATCCATGAGCTGGGGGCAAATCCATGAGCTGGGGGGCAAATCCATGAGCTGGGGGAAAATCCATGAGTGAGCTGGGGGCAAATCCATGAGTGAGCTGGGGCAAATCCATGAGTGAGCTGGGGGCAAATCCATGAGTGAGCTGGGGCAAATCCATGAGCTGGGGGCAAATCCATGAGTGAGCTGGGGCAAATCCATGAGTGAGCTGGGGCAAATCCATGAGTGAGCTGGGGCAAATCCATGAGCTGGGGCAAATCCATGAGTGAGCTGGGGGGCAAATGCATGTTTGAGCTGGGGCAAATCCATGAGCTGGGGGCAAATCCATGAGCTGGGGCAATATCCATGTGAGAGCTGGGGCAATATCGATAACGTGTCCACAGGTTGGGGGGGGGGCGCACAATTCTTGGCTGGCCCCGGGTGCTGACAACCCACGCTACGCCACTGTATATATAGAAGTATACATATCTGATCAGCGCAAAATTTTATTGCTATTAGGGTTCAGATTAGGGATGGGCTGCCGGTTCGAAGTTAGATTCGAACATCGGCTGTTCAAAAGTTTACGAACTTTGAACTTTTTGGGACGTTCGCGGAAAGTTCGAGAAAAAAAAGTTTTCAAAAAAATTCCAAAAAATGCTTAACCCCTTAAGGACGGGAGTAATTTTACAACTTCGGCGCTGTTTCGGAAGTAGAGGTTCGCTGAGCTCATTTTGACCGTTTTTAAGTCACGTATTATTATACCACCCAGACAAATTATATATCGTTATTTCCGGCAGACTCGGCAGATTAATAATATATCATTATTATATGTATATGTCATGCCCTGCCAAAATGCTATAACAAAAAATGTAAAAAAAAGTAAATAAATATGAATTTTCAATAAAATTTCAATCTTCCACAGTGTGTAAAGTGGGTTTTTTTTAAATTTTATTATCCGAGGCTCTGCGGTCATATGCTATGGGGTAGATTTGTTAAAAAACTTAGAACGGGGAACCCATGTTTTTTTTGGGGAGAAATTGCGTGATTTTAGCTAAACCCCCCCAAAAAAAAAATCATTAGTGAAGCATCATTGTTCACACTATAATTGAAATGTGAACAATAGTGCTGCATTAAAAAAAAACAAAAAAACACGTATTTATTTTTTTATTATTTAATTTATTATTTTTTTATTATTTTTATTTTTACTTTTTTTTACTTTTATTTTACATATAACATGGTCATGTTTGATATCATTGGAAAGGCCATGCTCTACATGACCCCCTAGCTGCCACCGATCAGGAGATAAAGGGGTTCAAAGAGCCCCCCTATCTCCTCTAAGGGATTTCCATAGGAGCAGCTAGGGGGTTCCCCGGTTAACTGACATCATCGCGCATGGCGCGATGAGTCAGTTGAGCGGGGGGTGACCCAGAGGTGGGGGCTGCCATCCAAGAACTATGCCGCGATCGGGCACAAATTAGTGCCCAGTCGCGACCTGGTAACTAAGGGGTTAACCCCCCATACATCGCTGGAAAGGTCACGCTGGCCATAGCGATGCTGGCCATAGCCGCCTGGTCCCGGGCGATGGGGGAGATAGAGGGATCCAAAGGATCCCCCCCTCCCCTTCAGGTGCTTCCCCTGCTCGGGCGGGGGGGGGGGGGACGCCTGAAACTGACGTCATCGCGCCCCCGGCGCGATGACGTCAGTGCGCCGGAGGAGGAAACCCTGCCGATCTGACTCCGTGGGACTCAGATCAGCAAGGGAGCCGCCGGAGGAGGTGAGTATCTCCATAGGGGGGCTGAAAACGCAGAGGACGTACATTTACGTCCTGCGGCGCCAAAGCCCGTCTAATGCAGGGCGTAAATGTACGTCCTGCGGCGTTAAGGGGTTAAAAGATCCTAAAAAAACTATAAATAAAGAGACTCTTTACTGCAGAATATATTAATAAATGGTTTATTAGATATTGTATTAAAACGGGAATTTTTAACATTGAAGTCTATGGGATTCATAAACTTTTCCCACTCCTTGTTGGTCAAACATTTCCCACTCATTGTTGGTCAAACATTTGCCACTCATAGTTGGCCAAACATTTCCCATTACTTTGCATTGTTACCGCGTACTATGGCCTGGGATACTTGAGGCAGTGCTGAGTGAGCATCCACTCGATGGAGTCCATAGGACTCCATTGAGACAGACGCTGGCAGTCACATGACCTGCTGGATCTCGCCTCACGAGATCCGGCCGGTCAGCATAGTGATATGTAGGGAGAGACTGCGGGGACTTTTTCCCCCAGTCTTTCCCTGCTCCCGCCGGACAGAGGAGGTGGTCAGAGCCGCGGTCGGAGCCGCGGGACAGGAGGTGAGTATACCATTCTGTTTTTTTATTTTTTAGGCTGGTGTTAAAGGATTCTGCAGAAGCGGAATCCATTAACACCAAGTCATTGCTCTAGTTAACTTTCCGCTAGTCAGAGCCGGACATTAATCAGCGCTAGGAGATTGTAATACTAATGCTGATTAACACTTTGCGCTCCCCATGTTAAGTATAGGGAGCACAAAGTACAGTAACCTTGCGCTGAAAAGCGCAAGGTACCAAACGCAAACAGGTTACTTAACCCATTTGCGTTTGGATTGTAATATGCGGTAAACACCGCAGCAAACGTTAACGCTCACGCAGGTGAGCGTTAACGTCAGCTTCAATATTGTAATGTGGCCCAAGGACTGCAAAACAGAAATAATACAACAGGGCAAAAGAAGTGAGCAAATAAACAAATGAAATAACAGGGATGGAGCAAATAAATAACAGCAGAGATAGGAAGACAGACGGGACACGAAAAGAGCTGACTGAAGGAACAGGAAAGTAAAGGGGCTGAAAGACACTAAATGCAGATATGGGAGGAAAAGAGCTGGAGATGATAAATATATATATATATATATATATATATATATATTACACAAGAAGGGCAGCACTCAACCTTAACTACGCTTTCAGTGCGGGTACATCTCAAGAAGACAATATGATACAACAAACCAGAAAGAGCACACACCAAACAACATGTTCAAACAGTACAGAAGAAACCACAACAGCAGCTAAATTCATTTAAAAAGGAGATTTTACCAGGTTTAACACTTTAAATGCCTACAAACAATTCTTATCCCCTTCAAAAGCGCTATAGTTCTTAACCCTTTAATGTTGAGCTCTGTTGAAAAATGGTGAAAAAATCTCCTGTTTAAATGAATTTAGCTGCTGTTGTGGTTTCTTCTGTACTGTTTGAACATGTTGTTTGGTGTGCGTGCTTTCTGGTTTGTTATATATATATACACATACACACACACATATACACAAAAGACACAACTGATGAGAAACAGATACACAAGAAACTCACAGGAGGGCACAGAGGATAGAAGGAACTTGTAGCAGAGTGGTGTATGGAGGCAAAGGGTCGTAAGCAGAGGGTCCTGTAAGCAGGGGGTCCTTGGAAGCAGGAGGGGTTCTTGTTAGGAGAGGATCCATGTAAGCAGAGGTTCTTGGAGGCAGGATTCGTAGAAGGGTATCTGCAAGCAGGAACTGTAGATGGAGTAACTGTAGACAGGAGCTGAAGATGGAGTAACTGTAGACAGGAGCTGAAGATGGAGTAACTGTAGACAGGAGTTGAAGATGGAGTAACTGTAGACAGGAGCTGAAGATGGAGTAACTGTAGACAGGAGCTGAAGATGGAGTAACTGTAGACAGGAGCTGAAGATGGAGTAACTGTAGACAGGAGCTGAAGATGGAGTAACTGTAGACAGGAGCTGAAGATGGAGTAACTGTAGACAGGAGCTGAAGATGGAGTAACTGTAGACAGGAGCTGAAGATGGAGTAACTGTAGACAGGAGCTGAAGATGGAGTAACTGTAGACAGGAGCTGAAGATGGAGTAACTGTAGACAGGAGCTGAAGATGGAGTAACTGTAGACAGGAGCTGAAGATGGAGTAACTGTAGACAGGAGCTGAAGATGGAGTAACTGTAGACAGGAGCTGAAGATGGAGTAACTGTAGACAGGAGCTGAAGATGGAGTAACTGTAGACAGGAGCTGAAGATGGAGTAACTGTAGATGGGGTATCTGTAAACAGATTTTGTAGATAGCATAGACTGGTATCAGAAAATAGGCTTCTTGCTTCTCTCAACTTGGTAAGCGGCTGACTGAGGAACAATGAAGAAGCAAGGAGTTATGGGTACTCCACCCTTTTATGGTAGAGCACAGGGCTGATAATGAGAGCACCTGTGGATGTTACAAAGTTTTGCTGGAACTCAGGACCATGTAGAAATGGAATACCATGATGAGACAGCGCAGGGTTAGGTCTTCTAAGGCACCAGCAGCATGAGACCTTACAGTTGTAGAATATTCACCTCACAAAGCTAAAGCCCTAACACTGGCTCTGAGTGGATCAGCACATCTGGGTAGTTTTTGTGGCCTCCTCAAGGTAACCCACACCTTTCTGGAATAATTTCTCACCGCCACAATGTAAGGTACAGCATGGAAGACAAAAAACAGCTTTCCTTGTGTGAAATCCAATTGAACATGTATACAGGTTTCTTTTGCCAATTTTGTAACTCACTCTTGGTGGAGCTTCCATAGCTCGAGGGTAAAGGCCTATGACAATTTTTGGTTCAGGCAAATCCAAAAAACCGCCATGGAAAACAGGAATGTGGTCTTTTTTAAGAATTTATTTAAATGCAATAAGCATCATACCAGCTGATGAAGCCGCTCATAGTGGCGAAACACATTCTGGAGACCTGACAGCACTTTATTTTAATCATTTACGTTTTGTTTTAAATAAATTATTTTAAAAGCGGGGAAGCGGGGAAGCGTACCGCTACGTAAATAGCGAAGGCTGTGAAAAGAATGCTGCACTGCAAACAGAGGCAGAGGACGGTGCCAACGGTCGGAGAGCACGGAGCCGGTCAGTTTATTTTATTATCTTATCGCTTAATGGCAGGTGAGGCTCTGCCTCATCTGCCTCCCCTGACAGGACGTCCCTGCTTAATTGTCACTGGCATTTCAGTGCTATCCCGTTCACCGCACTTCGGCGAGTTATATTTGTCAACCCTGCTTTGAATTTAGCATTCACCGCAGGGTCCCTGAAGTGTGGCGAATCGATTTGTTGAACACATCTTCAAACTGCTGCGAAACCGCCGAATCAAAAAACTGCCAAACGAATAGAAAAACCACCGAACACATCTTCAAACTGCCGTAAAACTGCCAAATCAATCCCATATCCCACCGAAAAATTGCCGATTGCATCCGATGATCCACCGAACAGTTCGCCAAATCTATTCTGAAAAAGCCAACCATTACATACATTCCATGCAACACAAGTCAATAGGTCGGTTTTTTATAGACTTCTGACCTATAGAGTACATTCTATTCCCTATGCCACACACTGAGCAGCAAGTGCTGTATAGATACTATGGGAGGCAGGAAAGTGCATGTAGGTTATATCAGCAACATAAAATAAACAAAATAAATAATTTCTTTTTTGTGGTACTGTCCCTTTAAACACATAGGGCTCTATTACATTCCTCATGCAAAAACGCACGCAGAACGCGTGAATTTTTGCGTGCAGCGTTAAACGTTAACGCGTGTAAAACAATGCTGGTATTACAATCATCGGGCATTTTTTCATCTGTCAAAAAATAAAGCGCGGAAAACGGACGCGCAAAAACGCGCGCGGAGCAACTGATGTGCGCAGAAATCAGTGTGCGGACTGTTTTTTCACGTGATTCAGCCAATCAGAATTAAGAACCACAATTGTCTCCCGTTAAATTTTTGCGTCAATCTGTGCATATATGCTGCATCAATAAAAAAACACGCACAACTTCTCAATTTATTGTTTGGGTATGTGTAGAATGTGTAACTATACTGTGCTGTATTGTTTTTTTTGGGCTGGTGTATTTGGGTTCGGCCAGGACGTTCAGATTTGCCATTAACACCAGCTTTTCAAAGACGTTAAAATTATGTGCGCAAACGCTGTGCGTTAAATTTTGCGCATAGATTGTAATACCATCCGTGTACCAGCGCACAAACGCATTTGCACGCAGTACAGTACGCTCCCGCAGCGTTCGCGCCGGTTCACCCGCGGTAGACGTTAACGCGTATTTTCTGCGCGGACATTGTAATACGACGTTCAGGTCAAAGGGTTTTGGCCCTCGCGTTAATGCGTTTTTGCACACGCGTTAACGTTTGCGCGAAGAATTTAATAGAGCCCTATGTCTGAATATAGCTTGATCCATCATTGAGACAATTGTGGCTCTATCAAAAAAAAAAAGAACTCACTTGATTTTTCATATATCTTTAATTAGTTTTCTTTGCAAAATTTTCTATTCAATACTTTCATCTTCTCTATCGAATTCAATTTAAGTGGCTGGCTGCCGAATGAGTAGGGATACTATAAAAAGAAAGCAGGATTAAGTGCATTCAGTTTAGAACAGACACCTTCGGAAATCTCACAGTTATAAGACTAATTTCTGTTCCCGCTTGATTCCTTTTTCTGTCTTAACACACAGTGACAGGGCCAAGGAAAAGTCATTCTTCACTCAGCCCTTCCTGCCACTTCTTTTTAAAAACGAGTCACTTCTTGTTGAGAGGAAGTTCTTGTTTCATGCTACTGTACCTTAAAACATCTCCAATTGCTTTCATATTAGTCTGCCTTTACAGCAAAATATTGCAAACATCTGTTTGTTGGGGTTAACTTAAAGGGACACTCTAGGCAACATGACCACCTAAGCTATTTTAGGTGGTCATGGTGCCCGGAGTATCCTGCCCCCTGTCCCCCCTCCCTCCGCTCAGCCGATCAGCTGAAAAAGCTGAAAACAGCTGAGAGAGGCGGAGGAGTTTTCTCCGCCCTTCCAGCTGTCAGTCAGCAGAGCGGGAATCATATTTCCCGCTTCTGCCGACTTTTGCCGAGTAGGAGACGTCATCACGCTTTCAGCGCGATGACGTCTCCAACTCACCGCAGAAGCTGGCGGCTCCCTCTGAGGGTTAGTGTTGCGCGCATCCTCTTGCGCGGAACACTAATCCTCAGAGGGACCCGGGAGGAAGCCTGCCGATTGGCTGGCTTATGTGAGAGGCGCGCATGCGCGCTTCTCACGTAAACCAGAAGCCAAGACGCAGCAAGAAGGACGGGAGCGGAAGAGGAGGGAGGTGAGTATATAAAAAAAAAAGACGCCGCTGGAAACAAGAGGATTTTAGGGTAAGTATTACAGTTACAAAAAAAAATAAAAAATCTAAAGTTTTATTAAGGGAATAGGGATAGGTTAGGATAAAAAAACGGGGGGTGATTTTTTGAGTAGAGTGTTCCTTTAACCCTCCTGCAAAGAGGTGCAAGAAAGCAGGAAACTTGGTTAGACCCATGAAAACATATAGGGCTCTATTACATTCTTCACGTAAAAACGCACCCAAAACGCGTGTTTTTTTAAACATTAACGCACGAAAATCACCGCTGGAATTACATTCCGTGCACATTTTGTCATCCGTCGGGAAATTGCGCTCGTAAAACCGACATACAAAAATACGCGCAAAGTACCGTTACGTGCAGAAATCAGTGAGCGCTATGTAATTTTTGAATCCGTCAGACGAACGCATTTTGTGCGGACTGCGCACAACGGACGTACGTTCTGACGGAAGACAAGGTAATGGCCGTCATTTTTGACGGATCTAGTAAAAAAAAACTGCGCGTCGACGTTCTCCGTTGTGAATCCGCAGTTCGGTACGGTCAGGTTGTTACAATTTGCCGTTACCGCCAGCTTTTCAAAGACATTAAAATTCTCCACGCAAACGTTGTCCGTTAAATTTTGCGCTAAGATTTTAACACCATGCGCGTACCAGCGCACAAACACATTTGCGCTCACAATGTTAAGTATAGGATGCGCGCACTAAATTGCACTCGCAGAGGGTTCGCGCAGGGTCACTCGCGTTAGACGTTAACGCGTATTTTGTGCTCGAACGTCGTAATACAATGTTCAGCGCAAAGGGTTTTGCCCCTGGCGTTAATGCGTTTTTGCGCACGCGCAAAATTGTGCGCAAAGAATGTAATAGGGCCCATATATTTAAAAAAAAATTAAAATAATAATTGAGCACTGTTCTTAAATCTGTTGCTACATAACTGTCCGCATTAACCTGCGGTCAAGTCCTAAGAAACGAGTGAGAGACCTCACCAACATTTCTGTCTGCCAAGTGGCACTTATCTCAAACTTAACACAAACACACTCTGAAATCTGATATATTTCTGTAGAATTAATGGTGGCCATTAGGTTGTGTACAATAGGTCCTGTCAAAGGTGGGATACATTGGCGATGTTGACAGGCTTGTCCGCTTTTTCCAGCACCTGGTCAGCAGGTCTGTTCGGCGGATCGGCGAGTTTTTTAAGATCAATTCGTGGGTCTGTTCCTTGGTTCTTTGGTGGTTTATCAGATCAATTTGGCGGTTTTTCGAATCGATTTGGCAGTTTTGCAGCGTTTTTTTTTATTGTTCGGCAGGTCCATTCTCTGCACTTCGGGGACCCTGTGGTGAATTTCAGGCTTTCCTCTGTGCTTGAAGCTGTGCGTACTAATTGTATCTGAAACATAAATTAGAATTTTTTGTTTATACTTGGGTTTCATGGGCCAAATATTCCAAAATCCGACAAAATTTGCAATCCAAAACACTTCTGGTCCCAAACGTCCCAGATACTCAACCTGTATCTATTTTATTTTGCTTCGTAGAAAGATGCTTGGATGACTAAGGTCTTTCCATAAGTAATGGAATTTCATTAGATGTCTGTCAAAGATAATACCACCCATTCCAATATGAAGGTGGGGGTTGTTCATGAAGCCCTAACTTGGCTTTGTCTAAATTCCTGTCACTTTTGCTAATTCTTGACATGTTCATGTTTGTTCCACTTACTAATCACCAGTTATCATGCAGTATTGCTGGATTAGTTATCCATTTATTGAATTTAATTATTCATAGGGTACCTCTGGTTTGTTGGTTATGGTAGCACTGGTAACACTGTACACTGTACGCAAAAACACATTGTGCCCTATTACATACTTAACGCAAAAACGCACGCAAAATGTGTGTTTTTTTGCACAAAGCGTTAAACATTAAAGCACGAAAATCACCGCTGGAATTACATTTTTTCATCTGTCGGGAAATTGCGCTCGTAAAACCGACGCGCAAAAATGCACGCAAAGTACAGTTGCGTGCAGAAATCAGTGAGCGCAATGTAATTTTTAACGCGAGTCCGTCAGACGAACGCATTTTGTGCAGACTGCGCTCAACAGACCTACGTTCTGATGGAAGAGAAGGTAATGCCCGTCATTTTTGACGGATCTAGTAAAAACAAACTGCGCATCGACTAGGCTTGTGCACCGACTTTTTTTTCGGTTCGATTTGGTTCAGTTCATTCAGATTTTGAAAATTTTCGTTTCGACTCGTTTCGGCCGATTTCCGTTTCGGTTCGTTTTTCGTATCGACTTTTTTTTCGTGATTTCGGAAATTTTTGTGTTTTTTGGAACGTCTGTTCTCCTCGTTTCAAAGTGTCTATTCGTTTTGACGTAAACTAATGGTTTTTCGGATACGATAATTATACGATACGATAATTCTGCCGATACGATAATTCTGCCATTGAGATTTCTCATGTTTTACAAGAAGGATACATTGAGATTTCTCATGCTTTACAAGAAGGATACATTGAGATTTCTCTGGTTTTACAAGAAGGATACATTGAGATTTCTCTGGTTTTCCAGGAAGGATACATTGAGATGGGAATTATACAAAATTTAATTACAGAATCAGCGATATAAATACGATGTCCGAAATTACTGAAATGGAACCGAAATCACGAATGGAACGAAAATGAATTTCGATTTTACACATTTCTAGTCCATTCTAAAATTCCGAAAAGTTTTCGTTTCGACTCGAAAATTTGTTCGGATCTGCCGTTTTCAGATCTGAAAATTTTCGGAAAATCGTCCGAATCCGAATGCACGAATCGGAAAATTTCGTGAAAATTCCAAAACCCGAAACGCACATCCCTAGCATCGACGTTCTCCGTTGTGAATCTGTAGTTTGGTACGGTCAGGTTGTTACAATTTTTCTGTTACCACCAGCTTTTCAAAGACGTTAAAATTATGCGCGCAAACGTCGTCTGTTATTTGCGCTAAGATTGTAATACCATGCGCGCACCAGTGCGCAAACGCATTTGCGCTCACAATGTTAAGTATAGGATGCGTGCACTAAATTGCGCTTGCAAAGGGTTCGCGCAGGGTCAATCGCGTTAGACGTTGACGCGCATTTTGGGTTTTTCCCCTGGCGTTAATGCGTTTTGGCGCACACGCAAAATTGTGCGCGAGGAATGTAATAGGGTCCATAGCAGGTAAATAATTTGAAAATGTTAAGAGGTTTCCTTTTCCCTGGAATTTTCAAATTCTGTTTTCTTACAACAGAGAAGATCTATCCACTACATTAATTATATTTTAACATACTATCGGAATCCATTACTGTTCAAACCAGAGTATTACATTTCATTATCAAAGAGTCCTGTCAGATCTACGAAATTGAGGTTATTAAACCTGAGGGTGGAAAACACATTCCTAAAACTTTTATCAGTTGGCAACTTCATCATGGACTTCGGAAGTTAACTATGTTTACTTAAGGAAAAGCACCGTATAACATATTAAGAGTTACACGGATGCAATCGCATAATAAAAGTCTAATTTGCACAGGTGGGATACGTGAGCTTCAGGCAAGTGATATGTGTGTCTTTCTCATGGGTAAATTGTTTCTTGGCTCCGACACAATAGTCACATTATAACGATTTGGCCTCTTATCTGTGAAACTGAATTTGAACTTAAGGTTTTAGGGCAAATGTCTTTTGAATATTTTCCATATTTTTTGTTATTTATACATGGTCAATTTTTCTTTTCCCAGAGGTAAAATTTTATATTTCCATCAACACCATCCTCTCAATGTGGAACGGACATCACATCACCTGATAAACCAAGAAGAACAGTTTCCGATTAAGACAATTGTAATTTTTAACTCATCGACAGCTTAAAAACGGACCCAGCCGTTCCAACTCAGCCCACTAACTTCAATGTTCATTCAAGGTTTTCTTCGGTGTGCTCACGAAATGTTGAGATGGAGATTCATGGGCTCTCTCTGCTCAATCTAGTCTCATGGACCCTGAAATAACTTGCACCACAAAAAAAAAGGAGAATTTATACCAAACCTGACATATTATACAAGGGGTGACGTCCTCCCAAAAATTAGGCATAGTCCCTAGTCCTATTACCTAAGTATGGTGGCTTTGAAAACATTAGTAATAGATAAAAAATAAATGTGAAAAGGAGCATAAATATCACTTCGCCCCAAGTTCAGATAAAGGTTTAAAATATATACATTTATATTGTGATCCTGAAATCACTCAGGATACATGGCTCCAGCCAAACAACAGGATCCTCCAAGGTATAAAACAACCGCAGACTTGAAGTTGTGCAAATGAGAGGTCTTTTTATGCCATCATGAACAAAAGCCATACTTGGCTTTGAATCACTATTGCAGGTAATTCAACAAAAACTACAAACCAAATCCTAGCTCAATTAGAGCAATCCTGACTATCCAGGTAACATAATCTAATAACCAAAAGAAAATCACAGCATTTCTTAGAAGTGTAACTGCTCCCTGCCCTGCTCTCAGCAGCCTGATTACAGTATTCCCCCGCATATTCGCGGTTCGGTAATCGCGGACTCAGTCATTCGCGGATTTTTCCGCTTACCACGTGGTAGTATCATCCCAGTGTGTCATCTATGGTTCCTTATCGAATACTGTTCCAAGGAGCCCTTGGCAAAGAATGGAACTCCACCTCCCCAGGCTCCAACACATCAGCGCCTCCCAAACACACGCGTTTGTGCAGCCCCCTGATGTGTTGGAGCCTGGGGAGGTGGAGTTCCGTTCTTTGCCGAGGGCTCCTTGGAACAGTATCCGATAAGAAACCATAGATGACACAACACCCCGGCAGAGAAGCTGCTCCTGTGCATCTCCGGGCGCACGATCGTGGCCAGGGCATTCCCTTCTCTCGGCATCGTTACGAGAGGAGATGCTGAGGCTCCTGGATCCCCGGACCACGATTGCGGGGGTGCACAGGAGTCTCGGCATCTCCTCTCTCTGAACGATGCCGAGAGAGGAGAATGCCCTGGATGCGATCTTGAGTCTGGCGATGCACAGGAGCAGCCATTCTGGCAGGAGAACGGCAGCTCCTGGGTCCTAACGCCGCATGGCTGTGCTTTTTTTAGCACAGCCACAATTCGCGGTTTTTCAAAATTCGCGGGGGTTGTTGGAACGTAACCCCCGTGAATTTCGGGGGATTACTGTAAACACTTTTGTCCAGGAGTCAGCAGCCTGACAATTTACCTGTTGCTTAATAAATTAATTGGCAACAAGTGTGCGAGAGGATAGAGACCATGTGGGATTCTGGGTCCTAAATACCTTCGCTCAATTACTCTCCCAGAAATTCTGTTACCCAACCCAAGAACTCTGTCACAATATATACACATATATTTTAACATTAAACGAAAATTTGACTTTCTTAGGAAAATTAGCTGTAATTTTGCACTGAAGTTGCTAAACCATTATAAATAGGGAAGCAGGCGGTTTACCGTGACAGTAGTAGTGATTTTATTCTGAAGATATGGGTAAACAACACGATTTAGAAGCCGTTGAATGTGGGATGACTGTTGGCGCTCGGAGCCATGGAGCGAGTATCTGCAAAACAGCGGAATATGTTAAATGTTCAAGAGCAGCTGTTATTAAAGTGTTTAAAGACTGGACTGTCAGCCAAAAATCTGGGTCTGAACGTGCGAATTGAGGCCGTCAGCGACTAGTCAATGTTAGGGCAGAACAGAGAGTGGCAAGACTGGTAGAAGACAACAGAAGAGCAACAGTGCATCAAATTACTGCAGATCCTAATCAGGTATCCTCTCAAATGATCTCTGAATGCACTGTTTGCCATACACTGCATCGTATGCGATATGGAAGTCGAAGGCCTGTTCGAACACCTCTGCTGTCTGCAGTTAACAAGATAAATTGTCTCCAATTCGCACAGGAACACAAGGATTGGACAGTCGAGCATTGGAAAAAAGTCATGTGGTCTGATGAATCACGTTTCCAGTTGCATCATGCAGATGGCAGAGTGAGAATTTGGCAGAAACAGCATGAAAGCAGCACCCCACATCCATGAGTACAACCCTTCAAGCTGGTGGGGCAGTGTTATGGTTTAATTTGTGAGGAACATCGTCTGAGTAGTACAACATACCAAAGCATCGTTGCTGATCAAGTTCATCCTATCATGTTGATGGCGTATCCCAATGGAGATGGCTTCTTCCAACAAGACAATGCGCCCTCATGCCACGGTGCTTGTATTGTGCAGGAGTGGTTTCAAGAACATGAGGGAGAATTTACCTTGCTTAGGTGGCCCCCACAATCACCAGATCTCAATCCAATGGAGCACTTGTGGGACGAAGTTGAAAAAGCCATCAGGCAGCTGGTTCCACCACAACCATCAAATCTCACAGAACTGGACAGTGCTATTCATCAGGCATGGTGTCAGATTCCTCACATCACCTTTCAACATCTCGTGGAGTCAATGCCAAGAAGAATCGCTGCAGTATTGAAGGCAAAAGGTGGCCCAACGAAGTACTGATGGGGTCGTCATAATAATCGGGCCACTCGGTGTATATATATATATATTTAATTAAAATATAAAATTGAGGGTTAATTTTCCAATGTATTTAAAAAATGTCAGTGTTTCTTGTATCCCAATGTAAAATAATCAACTTTTTAGAATGCTAATTGAGATCATTGACTGTGATATTGAATTATCTTTTCTTGGTTTGGAAAACAAGCTTTTCATTACAAGATCTGAAGTTGCAGACGTTTCTGATACATTAAAAGTTTTTTTCAGAACGGAAAATTCGGCACGGCACATCAAGACAACACATGATGAATAGCGAAAATGGTCGACTAATGACACACTTAGCGTTGTTGGTGACACAAGGCTGTGTTAAACCAGTTGCTATTGAAATGTCTCACACAATGCATTAGAAAATACTGCACTTGCAAACATTTCTGTAAAAGCTAATGAGCCATAAGTTGCAAGGCCCCCTTTATTTTTTCCCTTTCAATAGTAAAACGGTATACTCTAAGAACTCTATGTTCCCATCATTCTGCAGCTATAATGAGTTTGCAAGTTTTGGGACTTCCATCATCGCTTTAAAATTTATTTTCCCAAAGAGTTACTGAAAAGGATTTCCAACCGATAATCTTTTTTTTTTTTGTTCGCCTACTTGATACACCAGTAGGTAATTTTTTGTAGCTTAGAAAGCTTTCATCTGTCATCTTCCAAAATTGTGGGCACTGTGAAACATTTTGCTTCTTGGAATGATCTTTCGATGAGATTCCACAATGAAGGCACACAGGGAACATTTCAGTTGAAAGATTGGTTATAAAAACTTAAAAAATATATATAAAAGGGTATATTGTCATTAGAGGGAAATGTCATGTTCATACTTGGAAAAGTATTGAGTTTGAATGGTCTTACAACTCAGTATATACATTTCTGGGAAGGAGGTGATATTTATCTCTCCAAAAATCTAAATTCGGAAGACTCTTGCCTATTTGTTGATCATGAAGGAAATTAGAAAACCAGTTACTTGTTTTCGTAATAGTTAAGTAGATTTTGATGAGGTTTATTCAGCCGTCCATTGCCGTGGACTTGACAGTTTTTAGACATTTGCTCGATTTGGCCATGTCTACTGGGAAACCTGCACAACTTGGAGATGACAAAGATCTTCATGTCGTAAGAAACAAAAACATGGTGATAAGAAAATTGTGGAAGAAAGGCCGACAGAAAACTCATTGGGACCCCAGGCAATTAGAGATCATAGACCCACATTGTGCCCTTCTCACTTGCAAGTGGTGTAGGGGTCCAACTGAAAAACAAGGCCTGACCAAGCTTTAAGAGGGCTCTCATAGGAACTCCTCCTAGGCCAGGGCACTTGGGCTGTGCCCGAGTGCCCAACTGCTCACTCCACCCCTGGCCTCTATTTAACTTTGAATTGCAGTGGGCTCCAGGAAGGGGTCTTTTAATGTTTTTATATTTTAATTATTTATAAATATATTTTTTAATGCCTAATGGGATTTTTTTACATATTTATTTTTTCATTTAGGTTTTTTTAAATAATATAATTTTTATGTTAATAGCTCATTAAAAAAATGACAATAGAAGAAAATATTTATCATTTTTAATTCTTTTTACAAACATTATAATTTTTACATTAGATTCATATTTTTATATAATTTTTTTATATAAATTATACAAATTTTTTAATGTTAAACACTCCTTTTTGCCTAAGAAAATCTAATTTGCAAAATCTGTGCATTAAAACCTGCATTTTTACATTATAACTCTAAACTTGCATTTCTACCACTGTATAAGATACTAATCCACATTGTTTACACTGTAAAAGCAGCATTTTTTTTCTTTATTTTATACAATAGACAAACAAAAAACGAAACCATACCATGTGGTATAGTACATTATCTTAACAAAACATCTTAAGCTGTACGAAGCTGAAAAAATAATAATTTGAGGTCACCTAATTTTTAACCAATCAGTCATGATATCTATAATTGAAACAAACCACACAATCACAGGACATTGAAACTAGGGATGTGCGTTTCGGGTTTCGGAATTTCGGAATTTTCACGAAATTTCCCGATTCGTGTTTTCAGATGCGGCCGAATTTCCGAAAATTTTTAGATCTGAAAATGTCAGATCCGAAAAGTTTTCCGAGCCGAAACGAAATATTTTCGGAATTTTCGAATGGACTTGAAATGTGTCAAATCAAAATTTATTGCTTTGAAACGAGGAGAACAGACGTTCCGAAAAACGAAAATTTCCGAAATTACGAAAAGTCGATACAAAAATGAGCAAAGTGACCCGAAAATACGAAAAATGGTCGATATTCCGAAAAAATATGTACACGAAAAACGAGTCGAGCCGAACCGAATCGAAACAGAAATCGGTCGAAACGAGCCGAATCGAAAAGTTTAAAAATCCGAAAAATCGAACCGAATCGAACCGAAAAAAAAATCGGTGCACAAGCCTAATTGAAACTAAAAAAAAGAAAGAAAAAAAAGTCACAAGAAACATCCTATAACACATCATAATTTGTCCAGCTTGCCCACAAGTCATCGTGGGCAGCTATAGCATGATGAATTTTTGCGGTTAGCTCATCCATCAATTTAAAGTCCCTAATCTTAGACCTGACTCTCTCCAAATCTGGAGATTCCCCTTTTCGCCATTTTTCAGCTATAGCTCTTCGAGTTGTGGAAAGAAGTTTATTAAGTATCTTATCATGCCCTTGAGGCAAATCCACTAAAGGCTTAGACAATAGATACAACTGGGGTGCAAGGGGGATTGTATAGTGAAAAAATTTTGAGAGCATTTTCTGAATCTGGGTCCAAAACCGCACTATGACAGGGCAGATCCACCACATATGGAAATATGTGCCTTTTTCACCGCACAAACGCCAACATAAGTCTGATGTTGAGACTCCCATCCTATTCAATTGAACTGGGTAGTGTACCAACGAAAAATTAATTTAAGTGATAGCTCTTGAAATTGAGTGCAAATAGAAAAGTTTTTGGGGCTTTTTCCCAGATTTCACTCCAGTCCTCTAGATTCTAAGTAAACCCCAGATCTAGTGCCCATGCCTTAACATATAGCGGTTCTTGCCAATCTAAAATATGCGTGATCCCTTTATAAATCTGTGATATTAACCCTGTAGATGCTAGTTTTGGGTAACACAATTGTTCAAACCAAGTCTGTTTAGACCCAGCCACGCTCTTAATATGTGGCTTGGATGCAAAACTCCGGATCTGGATGTAACGAAAAAAGTCCTTCGTACACAAGCTAGAGCGGGAGCTTAATGATTCAAAAGAAATATATGATGGACCATTGTAAAGTTGGCAAAGTCGTTGCAGTCCAGCGTTTTCCAAAGCCCCAAAGATATTGGGCTCCATCCCTAGGGTAAATTCTAGATTACGGAGCAAAGGGGTAAGGCGAGAAGGAAAGCAAGTTAGTTCGGATTTGAGTGCTGACATATTCCACAGTCTAACCGAATTTAAAATGGCGGGACAGGAAGTGTCTAGATGAGGCCTATATTCTTTTGATACCCATATCCAAAATTGGGGTCGGTCCGGGGCTATAAATGCCAACTCCAGATCGACCCACCGGCGCAAACCCTTTGGTGTATGCCACATCACTATTTGTGCTAGTTGCGCCGCCTTATAGTATGTCAATAAAGATGGAAGCCCTAATCCCCCCCATTCTGCAAGCGATATAGCACCTGTCGGGAAACTCTATGTCTTCTGCCCCCCAGACAAAATTGTCTATAGTAGATTGTAGTATAGATAGGCCCTCCCGATCGCCAGCATTTTTATTTTAAAGATGTGACATGATCGACAGAAAAATTACATATATAGATACATAGATAAATAGATAGAGAGTATGATAGATACAGAGATAGATAGGTACCATAGATACTCAAGTATAGCGCGACCCAAATATAACGCGATGGATAGAGATTTAATTGTGGAAATGAGAGAATACGCAAGAATCGAAAATAACGCAAGGAGCAAAATTATACTGTACCAGTAAACAATTAAAATCCTTCCAGGTTTTCTCAACACAGTCAGGCTCCCCCTCAGGCCAAGGTGTTCTGCTCTAGAATGATTGCAGTTGTTACTAAGTATGAAGCCACCGGCCACCCATTCTTTTTACAAAAGATTAGATGGCCGGCGGAGGCGAGCGAGGTGATTGATTGACTTAAACCGAGCGTGCCCTCTGGTTGTGATGGATCCCACCTCTCCCGAATCCGGGAGTTCCTGAAGTGTTTGCAAGCATCAGGGAGCCCGCATTCACTTCATCGAGACTACCGGAACTTCCGGGAGACTTGGGATCCAGAGCAAGGCAAGTTTTTTTTTTTTTATAAACACGATGCAGATGTCTCGAATATAACGCGACCCCTCCAATTTTAAGGCAAGTTTTTGTCATCGAACTGTAGCGGTATATTCGAGTATCTACAGTAAATACATTGATGCATAGCTATTAGATAGTCCCAAGGCCGGAATCATTATCCTACCATGGTCATGCAGTGAAACATTATCTACAAGTGTTAGAATGTCTAAACTAACAAGATATATTTTATTACATGTGTTAAGTGTTCTTTTGCTAATTGTTTATTATGTCTGAGACCGTGTATTCAACATTTCTAAAGAAGTATGTAATGTAGCCTGTTTTTGATTGGTTCACTTTTTTTTTTACCTCTTAAGGGGTTATTCAGAGAGAGCCGATCTGGCCTTGAAATTGCACCGAACAGGGAATTTCCACATACAGTGACATTTTCGTGGCCATTCAGCTATTTAGAAAGCAGGCAGTTTGCCAAATTTTGGCTATTTGCCAGCAAATATGGTGCCTATTCGACGGCAGTGAAAGTCCCCATAGAGAAGCAATGGTTAACCTATTCAGAGAACAACGAACAGCAGTGAAATGTCAGAGAAATGCCCTGATGTTTGGTGCTTTCATTCTGCAGGTTTATTTAAGCAAATCCCATAGGTTTCAATGTAAAAAATATTCCCGTTTTTATACAATATCTAATAAACTGTTATTCTATTAATCTGCAGCAAAAAGTCTCTTTATTTTTTTATTTGTTTTTTAGGATCTTTTAGTCATTTTTGAGGATTTTTTCGGCAAATATTTTTCTTTTCCAGTTTTTTTTTTAAAATAGCGGGATTTCTTTTTTCTGTAACAGACCTTTAAATTTTGACACTTTCAGTCGTTTTGGTTTTTTACCCTGTTCGTCTGCTGGTCGGCGCTGTGTTCGGTGGATCTGCACACTGATTTATACGCGCAACGTTGCTGCGGGCGCATTTGTGCGCGTCCGTTTTCCGCGTGTTATTTTTTGACGGATGAACAAATGTCCGAGGATTGTAATACCAGCGTTGATTTATGCGCGTGAACGTTTCGCGCAAAAATTCACGCATTGCGCGTGCGTTTTTGCGTGAAGAATGTAATAGGGCCCATAGATGGCTACATCCAGCCACATTACATCACATAGATCGATAAATTATGAGGGTGCGTTGTGACACATCATGTAAAGTTATAAAACGGCGTAACTGTCAGGAAATCGGATAGGTTTCCCATATAAACCAGAAATTCTTTGAGGTCGGGGAAGACCCGGAAGGAGTGCAGACAATGCCATCTAACAATCGAAATTCCTTGAGGTGATCAGCTATAAGAGAAATTGGGGGCACCATTGCGGGTTTCCACCTCGTTGCCAGTAGGAGAGAGGAGATTGTCAGGATGTGCGCTAGCATCTGCTTTTGCTTAATGAATATTTTTACTTTTACTTACAATTTAATTTTTTGTCCTCTAGGTATTATAAAGTTGACCCTATCCTTGACTTTCCATTGCTTCTGTAGGATTTATATACACAGTCAATGTTCACTTTTTTTTACATTTTCAGGCTAGGGTCCTATGTTTATACATGCTTATGTTCTTGTACCCAGTACATACTTAAAAAAAGGAGAAACCTCAATGTATCCTTTCTGGTAAAATACTTTCTAGATAACTACATATATAAATAAATAATAACTGGAAAACGGAAGATGCCTGCTCCTGTGCTACGCTCCCATGTCTCTTTCTGCAGAAACATAGGGCCCTATTACATTCTTAACGCAAAAACGCACGCTGAACGCGTGTTTTTTTGCGAGAAGCGTTAAACGTTAACGCACGAAAATCACCGCTGGAATTACATTCCTCGTGCATTTTTTCATCCGTCGGGAAATTGCGCTCGCAAAACAGACGCGCAAAAATGCGCGCGGAAATCAGTGAGCACAATGTAATTTTCAACAAGAGTCCATCATTTTGTGTGGACTGCGCACAACAGACGTAAGTTCTGACGGAAGACAAGGTAGTGGCCGTAATTTTTGACAGATCTAGTAAAAGTGATCGCATCGAACATTGGCCTTTCGACACTTCGCAAACTTCGAACTTTTTGGGACGTTCGCCAAAAGTTCGAGAAAAAAAAAATATTGTTTTTTTAAAAATGCTTAAAAAATCCTAAACAAATCTAAAAATAAAGAGACTTTTTACTGCAGAATATTATAAACAATGGTTTATTAGATATTGAATTAAAATGGGAATATTTTTAACATTGAAGCCTATTGGATAAAACATTCTTGTTGCTAAAACATCAGGCAGACGATGCCCTCTAATCAGGCACTGTAGAGGGCAGCCCGCTGGGGCCTCCCAAGGACCCCTTGAGGAGCATGCGGCAGCAGGATGACAGAGCTGCGACTGTGCGGGCTGGCCAGCCAGGTGCATGAGGTGGTGCAGGGAGGGAGCCACGGCAGACCCCCCCACAACCAGGATCCAGGGAGCCCCCACTGACCACCGGGCTAAGGTAAGGCGACACATTTTTAAAAAGAATTTAATCCGAGGACATCTTTAAGTGTCCCCGGGAACATAAAATAAAACTTTTTTTTTCTTTCTCATACTCACCTGATTCCTGGATACACAAACAAGCGCAGCCTCCTGTCAAGGCAACTACGTGCGCTGCTGCAAAAGACGCCGGGTTAAGCCGCTCACTATCTGTCTATCCTAGACCCAGATAATGACTGCGTGGACAACAATCCCTGCGGACTCTGAGCCGTGATTGGCATAGTGTTGAACCTGTCTTGCACCAGACCTGTGGTCAGGTGCAAGGCTGTAGCGAATTACAAGCTTCAGGCCAGTGGAAAAGTGCATTGTGGTCCATTGTGGTGCATTGTGGGCGAACACGCGGCGAACACACAGAAATGTTCGTAGTTCGCGAACAAACGAACAGGCTATGTTCGATGCACACTCCGAACCGAACAGCTCATCCCTAATAATAACCCCTAAATCCCTTTCCTCAGATGTTGAGGTTAGGACTGTATCAAATATTCTATATTCAGCCCTTGGGTTTTTACGCCGTAGGTGCATTATCTTGCACTTATCCACATTAAAACTCAATTGCCACAGCTCCGACCATTTTTTTTAGTTTACCTAAATCATTTGTCATTTGGCTGATCCCTCCAGGAATGTCAACCCTGTTACAAATCTTTGTGTCATCAGCAAAAAGACATACTTTACCATTAATACCTTATGCAATATCACTAATAAAAATATTAAAGAGAATGGGTCCAAGTACTGACCCCTGAGGTACCCCACTGGTAACAAGACCTTGTGCCGAATAAACTCCATTTACCAGAACCCTCTGTTGCCTGTCACTCAGCCACTGCCTAATCCATTCAACAATATTGGAATCCAAGCTCAAAGATTGCAATTTATTGATAAGCCTTCTATGCGGAACAGTATCAAAAGCCTTACTCAAATCTAAATAAGCAATGTCTACTGCACCACCTTTGTCTATTATTTTTGTTACCCAAACAAAAAAATCAATAAGATTAGTTTGGCATGATCTCCCGGAGGTAAACCCATGTTGTTTCTGATCCTGTAATCTATGTGTTTTTAGATGTTCAACAATCCTTTCCTTTAACATGGTTTCCATTAATTTCTCCATTAATTTCCCCACTACTGACGTAAGACTAACTGGCCTATAGTTCCCCGATTCCTCCCTACTACCCTTCTTGTAAATGGGCACAACATTTGCTAATTTCCAGTCTTCTGGGACGACTCCCGTTAACAAGGATTGGTTAAATAAATCTGTTAACGGTTTTGCTATTACACCACTGAGCTCTTTTAATAACATATATCATTGTAATATTTGACCAGAGGGTCCACCACTGCACTCTTCCACAATACCTCAGTGGGGTTACGGTTACAGACGGTGTGAAGGCACTATCTGGCACCAAAAGTCCAATTTTAATGCACCTGTTGTTACTTTCAACCGAAGCCTGCATAAGTTTCACCATAATTTAGCCAAAAAATCACTAAACTTGTTCTGCGTGTCCTAAAACGTCTCCTCTTTTCATACAGGCTGCCGCCCCAAGCAGTCGTTTATGAATAGATTAAAGGAAAACCATTTACCGTCATTTGAAATGTCATTTTTTTTCTTTTTAAATGTTTCCATACATCCTACAAATCCGTCACTTCACGGGCAGGTTATGGGGACCTCCTAGGTATGATATTTGAAGGAATTTTTCGCTTTTATTCTTAACCTTTATGTCATGGAAAATCACTGTTCCTTTAAAAACGTTTTTTTTTTACTTTTTGTCCTTGTTTCCTGTCCCCCAGGGCACTACCCGGACCCCCATACACCTTTTATGGCAAATATCTTGCATATATGCCCTCTTGGAGGGCACTTTAAAAATCAAACGTTCGAGTCCCATTGACTTGCATTGAGTTCGAATCGCGTACGCAATCGAATTCGAACTTTTTCAAATGTTCGTGTTTGAATGCAAACCGAACACGGGGGTGTTTGGCCCATCACTAATTGTAATACCATGTGCGCGCCAACGCACAAATGCATTTGCGTTCACAATGTTAAGTATAGGATGCGCGCACTAAATCACTCGCATTAGACGTTAATGCGCATTTTGTGCGTGACAGTCGTAATACGACGTTCAGTGCAAAGGGTTTTGCCCCTCGCGTTAATGCGTTTTTGCGCGTGCGCACAATTGTGTGCGAAGAATGTAATAGGGTCCTTAATAGGGACTTTTCGTTCTCTTCATTTCAGTTCGTTTTGCCGATCCCATTTCGGTGACCCTGCGGTGCATTCAGCAACCACCACAGGGTCCCCGAATTGCAGGGAAAGGCCGCCGCAAACCAAATGAAATCTAACCGCAGAACCCGGCGAATGCACGCCGAAAACCCCCAAAAACATCTGGATTAACATGCCGAAAACACCGGAAAAACCCGAGCAGGAGCCGATCACATGCAGCGTAGCCGCCGGAAAAAGCCGACACCGCAGACGAATGAAGTGAATAAATTAGGAAAACAGTTTGCTTGGATGTTTGAAAAGTGAAACGCTGTTTGTGAAAATGTCTGAAATTTACATATGAAATCCAATGAATGATAATAAAAAGGTCTGTTACAGAAAAAATAAGTAAAGTTTAAAAAAACAAAAAATCTGACTATTTAAAAACAGAAAAAAATACCGAAAATGCTTAAAATATCCTAAAAAATCTATAAATAAAGAGACTCTTTACTGCAGAATTTTATAATGAACATTGAATTAAAACGGGAATATTTTTAACATTGAAGCCTATGGGATTCGCCTGAATAAATCTGCTGCATGAAATCACCGAATGGCAGGGCATTTCGGGAACCTTTCACTGCTGGTTTGTGCTCTATGAATAGCCGAAGCAGTGCTTTTTTATGGGGATTTCACTGCCCTCAAACAGGCACCGAACAGGCACCGTATGTGCAGGCAATTCGCCAGGATTTGGCGAATTGCCTGCTCTCTGGATAGCCGAATGGCCAAGAAAGGTAACCGAACGCTGATTTTCAGCGTTCAGTTACCTTTCTCCAGCCATTCGGATCTCTTTGAATTACCTTGTTAATCTTAATGGTGAGACACACCTTGAATAAGCCGTGCAATTTTGGGCACCCATCATAAGAAAGGATATTATAGCGCTAGAAAAAGTGCAGAGACGGGCGACTAAATTAATAAGGGGAAACATAGAAACATAGAAAAATGTCGACAGATAAGAACCTTTCGACCCATCTAGTCTGCCCAATTACATGAATACTTTACCTGGATTTATCTTTTGTTTAGGATAGCCTTATGCCTATCCCATGCTTGCTTAAATTCAATTACTGTTTTGGCCTCTACCACTTCAACTGGAAGGCTGTGCCATGTATCCACCACCCTCTCAGTAAAATAATGCTTCCTGATGTTACTTTTAAACTTTTGCCCCTCTAATCTAAGACTATGTCCTCTTGTTTTGCTACTTTGTTTCCTTTTAAATATACTCCCTTCCTCTACCTTGTGGATTCCCTTTACGTATTTAAATGTTTCTATCATATCTCCTCTATCTCGTCTTTTTTCCAAGCTGTACATGTTAAGATCATTAAGCCTTTCCTGGTAACTTTTCTCCTTCAAGCCGTACACCATTTTAGTAGCCCTTCTCTGAACTCTCTCTAAGATGTCTATATCCTTCTGGAGATATGGTCTCCAGCAGAGCCGTAGCTAGCTCCTTTTGCACCCGAGGCAAAAACAGAAAATTGTGCCCCCCCCCACATAATTTTAAAAATCAGAGTCCCCGACCAGTGGCACAGTGCTAAGCCCCTGGATGCTCCCCGCGACCAGAAGCAGTGGATCGGACCACCCTTTGAACCCTACATATATAGTGCACACTTAGTACATTTACAAATACAGTACACACAGAATACATGCACGTATAGCAAAAGAACAACATATAGCATAATATACACCCCCCAGAATAATAAACACAGCACTGAGCCCCCAGACTATTTTCCCCAGTTCACATGGATATTATTGACCCCAGCTCATATGGGTATATATTGCCCCAGTTCACATGGATATGCCCCAGCTCGTGGATATGCCCCCCCAGCTCTCATGGATAATGCCCCAGCTCTCATGGATAATGCCCCAGCTCTCATGGATATTGCCCCAGGTCTCATGGATATGCCCCAGGTCTCCTGGATAATGCCCCCCAGGTCTCATGGATATGCCCCCCCAAGTCTCATGGATATTGCCTCCAGGTCTCATGGATATTGCCCCCAGGTCTCATGGATACTGCCCCCAGGTCTCATGGATAGTGTCCCCAGATATTGCCCCCAGGTCTCATGGATATTGCCCCCAGGTCTCCTGGATACTGCCCCCAGGTCTCCTGGATACTGCCCCCAGGTCTCATGGATAGTGCCCCCAGGTCTCATGGATAGTGCCCCCAGGTCTCATGGATAGTGCCTCCAGGTCTCATGGATAATGCCCCCAGGTCTCATGGATAGTGCCCCCCAGGTCTCATGGATAGTGCCCCCCAGGTCTCATGGATATCGCCCCCCAGGTCTCCTGGATATTGCCCCAGCTCACCTCTCCTTGCCGGTGGACGCTTGCTTCCTGCTTGAACGGCCGCTGACAGGAAGTGCAGCCGCTCGCACTTCCTGTCAGCGACCGTTCAAGCAGGAAGCAAGCGGCTGCCGGCAATCATTTCGGGCTGGGCGCTTCACAGCTGTGAGGGGGCGCAGCCATGACTCGAGACCTGCTGGAAAGCTGCGGGAACGCAGGTTCCCGCAACCTGTGTTCCCACAGCGTTCCCGCAGGACTCGAGCCATGGCTGCGCCCCTTCACAGCTGTGCCCGAGGCAGGCACCTCACTCGCCTCGCCCTTCCTACGGCCCTTGTCTCCAGTACTGCACACAGTACTCCAAGTGAGATCTCACCAGTGCTCTGTACAGTGGCAGGAGCACTTCCCTTTTCCTACTGCTAATATCTCTCCCTACACAACCTAGCATTCTGTCAGCATTTCCTGCTGCTCTATTTCATTGACTACTTACCCTTAGATCCTCTGAAATAATAACCCCTAAATCCCTTTCATCAGATGTTGAGGTTAGGACTGTATCAAATATTCTATATTCCCCCCTTGGGTTTTTACGTCCCAGGTGCATTATCTTGCACTTATCCACATTAAAACTCAATTGCCACAGCTCCGACCATTTTTTTAGTTTACCTAAATAATTTGTCATTTGGCTGATCCCTCCAGGAACGTCAACCCTGTTGCAAATCTTTGTGTCATTAGCAAAATGACATACTTTTCCATTAATACCTTCTGCAATATCACTAATAAAAATATTAAAGAGAATGGGTCCAAGTACTGACCCCTGAGGTACCCCACTGGTAACAAGACCTTGCGCCGAATAAACTCCATTTACCACAACCCTCTGTTGCCTGTCCCTCAGCCACTGTCTAATCCATTCAACAATATTGGAATCTAAACTCAAAGATTGCAATTTATTGATAAGCCTTCTATGCGGAACAGTATCAAAAGCCTTACTTAAATCTAAATAAGCAATGTCTACTGCACCACCTTTGTCTATTATTTTTGTTACCCAATCAAAAAAATCAATAAGATTAGTTTGGCATGATCTCCCTGAGGTAAACCCATGTTGTTTCTGATCCTGTAATCTATGTGTTTTTGGATGTTCAACAATCCTTTCCTTTAACATGGTTTCCATTAATTTCCCCACTACTGACGTAAGACTAACTGGCCTATAGTTCCCCGATTCCTCCCTACTACCCTTCTTGTAAATGGGCACAACATTTGCTAATTTCCAGTCTTCTGGGACGACTCCCGTTAGCAAGGATTGGTTAAATAAATCTGTTAACGGTTTTGCTATTACATCACTGAGCTCTTTTAATAATTTAGGGTGGATCCCATCAGGCCCCATTGACTTATTTGTCTTTACTTTAGACAGCGGCTGTAGAACCTCCTCCTCTGTAAACTGATATGTAAATGTCTCGTTAGTGTTTCCTCCTAACGGAGGTCCCTTTCCTTCCTTTTCTTCTGCAAAGACTGAACAAAAATACTCATTGAGGCAGTCAGCGAGACTTTTATCCTCTTCTACATTCCTTCCTTCCTTTGTTTTTAATCTAACTAATCCTTGTTTTACTTTTCTTTTCTCGTTTATGTATCTAAAAAATGTTTTGTCCCCCTTTTTTACTGACTGAGCTATTTTCTCTTCTGCGTGTGCTTTGGAAGCTCTTATAAATTGCTTTGCCTCTTTCTGCCTAATCTTATAGGTTTGCCTATCTTCTTCACTCTGAGTTTTTTTATAATTATTGAATGCTATCTTTTTGTTCTTCACTATTTTGGCCACTTCTGCAGAGTACCACAGTGGTTTCTTCCCTTTTTGGTTTTGCTAACAAGCCGAATGCAATTGCCTGTGGCCTGCAATAATGCTTCCTTTAAATAATCCCATTTCTCCTGGACTCCCTTTAAACTCCTCCAGTCTGATAATGACTCCTTCACACAAAATCTAATTTTAGAAAAATCTGTTTTTTTAAAGTCTAAAACTTTTGTTTTTGTGTGGTGCGGCTCCATCCCTGTTCTTATATTAAACCATACTGACTGGTGATCACTAGAGCCCAGATTTTCACCTACAACAACGTCCGATACCAAACCTCCATTTGTGAGTATTAAATCCAATATGGCCTCTTTACGGGTCGGCTCCTCAACTACTTGTGTTAAAGATAATACCAGTGGGGAGTTTAGAATATTTGTACTCCTGGTGCACCCAGCTGTTTTGGTTTTCCAGTTCACATCAGGAAGATTAACCCCTTAGTGACCGGGCGGTTTTACACGAATCCGTCTGTTCGTGACCGCTGCTGTTTTTACGTTTCTGCGCTCTTAGTGTTTACGTCAAATTTTCCTCTTACTCGTTTATGTAACCCACACATATTTTACACTGTTTTTCTCGTCACTAAATGGACTTTATAAAGATACCATTTTTTCCATCATTTCATATAATTTACTATAAAAAATATTGTGAAATATGACACAAAAATTGAAAAAACACCACTTTTTCGAACTTTGACCCCCAAAATTTCTTATGTATCAACAACCGTCAAAAAAAATTAATTCTTTAGTAGTTTCTAAATTTAGTACTGAGTTTAGCAATACCCAATGTTTACATATTCCTCGCTTTTTTCCTTATTTTATGCAACAATAAGTGCAAGTAGCACTTTGCCATTTCCAAAGAGTTTATTTTCAAAACTAGTGATAGTGACATTGTAACACTGATATCTGTCACTAATTCCTGAATAACCCTCCACATATACATATTTTTTTAAAGTACACAAATCAAGGTATTAAACTTGGGGTATTTTGACTCTTTCCATGCAAACCATTTTACCACAAATCTATGCCAAAGTTTGAGAAAAAAAAAAAATTGGTGATTTTTTTTTTTTGAACGCAATTTAAGAATACATGTACTGTGAACTTTAAGGTTTACTGCCAAAAAGCACCCCAAAATATGTCACTTTTTGTGTTATTTTTTTACACACATTGTACTTTAGGCATGAATTGTCAAATCCAGTTATGGGTTACTGCCAAAAAACACCCCAAAATATGTTCAGCAACATCTTCTGAGTAAATTGATACCACCCATGTATAGGTATGTCGGGTCATTTGGGGGCTAATAGGCCTTATTTGGGGGGTGCGCATTTCAGTTTTCCAACTTGGAATTTTCACATTTCGTCATCATGCACCCATGTCCTATTTGGGACATTTTTGAAGCCGGCCAAAGTAATTTACCCCCATCAAACCATATATTTTTTTAGAAAGGGCACACCCTGGGGTGCTTCAAAGAGTTGTATTTTAACACTTTCCATGCACTAGCTCTATGTCAAACTTTCAGGTAGTCACTTTTTGTGTTATTTTTTCACACACATTGTACTTTAGGCATGAATTGTCAAATCCAGTTATGGGTTACTGCCAAAAAACACCCCAAAATATGTTCAGCAACATCTTCTGAGTAAATTGATACCACCCATGTATAGGTATGTCGGGTCATTTGGGGGCTAATAGGCCTTATTTGGGGGGTGCGCATTTCAGTTTTCCAACTTGGAATTTTCACATTTCGTCATCATGCACCCATGTCCTATTTGGGACATTTTTGAAGCCGGCCAAAAAGTAATTACTTGCCATCAAACCATATATTTTTAGAAAGGGCACACCCTAGGGTGCTTCAAAGAGTTGTATTTTAACACTTTCCATGCACTAGCTCTATGTCAAACTTTCAGGTAACTTTTTGTGTTATTTTTTCACACACATTGTACTTTAGGCATGAATTGTCAAATCCAGTTATGGGTTACTGCCAAAAAACACCCCAAAATATGTTCAGCAACATCTTCTGAGTAAATTGATACCACCCATGTATTGGTATGTCGGGTCATTTGGGGGCTAATAGGCCTTATTTGGGGGGTGCGCATTTCAGTTTTCCAACTTGGAATTTTCACATTTCGTCATCATGCACCCATGTCCTATTTGGGACATTTTTGAAGCCGGCAAAGTAATTTACCCCCATCAAACCATATATTTTTAGAAAGGGCACACCCTAGGGTGCTTCAAAGAGTTGTATTTTAACACTTTCCATGCACTAGCTCTATGTCAAACTTTCAGGTAGTCACTTTTTGTGTTATTTTTTCACACACATTGTACTTTAGGCATGAATTGTCAAATCCAGTTATGGTTACTGCCAAAAAACACCCCAAAATATGTTCAGCAACATCTTCTGAGTAAATTGATACCACCCATGTATAGGTATGTCGGGTCATTTGGGGGCTAATAGGCCTTATTTGGGGGTGCGCATTTCAGTTTTCCAACTTGGAATTTTCACATTTCGTCATCATGCACCCATGTCCTATTTGGGACATTTTTGAAGCCAGCCAAAGTAATTTACCCCCATCAAACCATATATTTTTAGAAAGGGCACACCCTAGGGTGCTTCAAAGAGTTGTATTTTAACACTTTCCATGCACTAGCTCTATGTCAAACTTTCAGGTAGTCACTTTTTGTGTTATTTTTTCACACACATTGTACTTTAGGCATGAATTGTCAAATCCAGTTATGGGTTACTGCCAAAAAACACCCCAAAATATGTTCAGCAACATCTTCTGAGTAAATTGATACCACCCATGTATAGGTATGTCGGGTCATTTGGGGGCTAATAGGCCTTATTTGGGGGTGCGCATTTCAGTTTTCCAACTTGGAATTTTCACATTTCGTCATCATGCACCCATGTCCTATTTGGGACATTTTTGAAGCCGGCCAAAGTAATTTACCCCCATCAAACCATATATTTTTAGAAAGGGCACACCCTAGGGTGCTTCAAAGAGTTGTATTTTAACACTTTCCATGCACTAGCTCTATGTCAAACTTTCAGGTAGTCACTTTTTGTGTTATTTTTTCACACACATTGTACTTTAGGCATGAATTGTCAAATCCAGTTATGGGTTACTGCAAAAAACACCCCAAAATATGTTCAGCAACATCTTCTGAGTAAATTGATACCACCCATATATAGATTTGTTCTGTTGTTTTTGGGGTGCTACGCCAATCTTTGACATGTGCTTGTCAATTTTCTAATTTGACATACAGTATCTTCTTTGCTTATCTTCTTTTTAGGGGCCTTTTTACATACCCCAGTTTTATGAACGTGCATATATTGGTAAGCTAACACCCCAAAGTATTGTAAATGGAGTGTTTTTTATGCTATGGATGCATCCGTTTGCTCCAAACAAATTGATACATTTGGTGGTCATTTTTCATTTTCACACCCACATCAGTTTTTGGACTGTGATTTAGGAGACACTGTTGTTTGTTACTGCATGAAAACTCTCCAGGTTGTTTTCTGCACGATCTCCTGAGTACACCCATGCCCCCCATGCATAGGTTTGCCAGGATTTTGGGAAGGTTCAAATACAATTTTTATGACTTTGTCATTGGAGTTGAAATTGAGATTATTTCTTCAACTAGGCCTATCTTTGGTTTTGGGTCTACCGCATACCCCGTTTGAATTATTGCCAGAAAATTGTTTATATTGTTATGTTGGCACCTAAGGTATTGCATATGGAGTGCTTTGATGCCATGGATGCAACGGTTTTAGCCCAAAACATTTGAGAAGGTGTGTGGTGTAATTTTTCAATTTTCAGATTTTTACGCCCACAGTAGTTTTGGACTGTGATTTAGGAGACACTGTTGTTTGTTACTGCATGAAAACTCTCCAGGTTGTTTTCTGCAAGATCTCCTGAGTACACCCATGCCCCCCATGCATAGGTTTGCCAGGATTTTGGAAGGTTCAAATACAATTTTTATGACTTTGTCATTGGAGTTGAAATTGAGATTATTTCTTCAGCTAGGCCTATCTTTGGTTTTGGGTCTACCGCATACCCCAGTTTGAATTATTGCCAGAAAATTGTTTATATTTGTTATGTTGACACCCCAAGGTATTGCATATGGAGTGCTTTGATGCCATGGATGCAACGGTTTTAGCCCAAAACATTTGAGAAGGTGTGTGGTGTAATTTTTCAATTTTCATTTTTACGCCCACAGTAGTTTTGGACTGTGATTTAGGAGACACTGTTGTTTGTTACTGCATGAAAACTCTCCAGGTTGTTTTCTGCAAGGTCTCCTGAGTACACCCATGCCCCCCATGCATAGGTTTGCCAGGATTTTGGGAAGGTTCAAATACAATTTTTATGACTTTGTCATTGGAGTTGAAATTGAGATTATTTCTTCAGCTAGGCCTATCTTTGGTTTTGGGTCTACCGCATACCCCAGTTTGAATTATTGCCAGAAAATTGTTTATAATGTTGACACCCCAAGGTATTGCATATGGAGTGCTTTGATGCCATGGATGCAACGGTTTTAGCCCAAAACATTTGAGAAGGTGTGTGGTGTAATTTTTCAATTTTCAGATTTTTACGCCCACAGTAGTTTTGGACTGTGATTTAGGAGACACTGTTGTTTGTTACTGCATGAAAACTCTCCAGGTTGTTTTCTGCAAGGTCTCCTGAGTACACCCATGCCCCCCATGCATAGGTTTGCCAGGATTTTGGAAGGTTCAAATACAATTTTTATGACTTTGTCATTGGAGTTGAAATTGAGATTATTTCTTCAACTAGGCCTATCTTTGGTTTTGGGTCTACCGCATACCCCAGTTTGAATTATTGCCAGAAAATTGTTTATATTTGTTATGTTGGCACCCTAAGGTATTGCATATGGAGTGCTTTGATGCCATGGATGCAACGGTTTTAGCCCAAAACATTTGAGAAGGTGTGTGGTGTAATTTTTCAATTTTCAGATTTTTACGCCCACAGTAGTTTTGGACTGTGATTTAGGAGACACTGTTGTTTGTTACTGCATGAAAACTCTCCAGGTTGTTTTCTGCAAGATCTCCTGAGTACACCCATGCCCCCCATGCATAGGTTTGCCAGGATTTTGGGAAGGTTCAAATACAATTTTTATGACTTTGTCATTGGAGTTGAAATTGAGATTATTTCTTCAGCTAGGCCTATCTTTGGTTTTGGGTCTACCGCATACCCCAGTTTGAATTATTGCCAGAAAATTGTTTATATTTGTTATGTTGACACCCCAAGGTATTGCATATGGAGTGCTTTGATGCCATGGATGCAACGGTTTTAGCCCAAAACATTTGAGAAGGTGTGTGGTGTAATTTTTCAATTTTCAGATTTTTACGCCCACAGTAGTTTTGGACTGTGATTTAGGAGACACTGTTGTTTGTTACTGCATGAAAACTCTCCAGGTTGTTTTCTGCAAGGTCTCCTGAGTACACCCATGCCCCCCATGCATAGGTGTGCAAAGATTTTGGCAAAATACAGCACCAATTGTAGAACATAAAAATGTACGAATAAAATGTAAAAGTCTGGTGCCTGTCAAACTGGGGATGCTCTCTAGGGGGGCACAGGCTGTTGTCACTGAAGTGCATGAAACGCAAAATGTTTTCATACCTTCTACGTGACATTGATTGGGGGGTAAATGGGGGTAGAGCCGATGGGGCTACTGCTCCAGTAGGAGCGAATTGAGGGCTTCTTTATGATGCCCTCAGCATAGTAAGTGCCCAGAATTTCAGAAATTCTGGCACATCTAGCGGGGTCCATTGCTGCCTTGCCAAGTAGGAGTCTGGCTTCGCAGCACAATGCTGATGGGCATACAGATTTGATTGGCCACGATGTGGCCCAACAAATCATCCCCCATAAACACCTGCAAAAACTGTGTGCGGTAAATCCTGCAACATCAATATTGATGCCAGGATTTGCCGTGAAAGGAGGGATATCTGGCCTCTGGCAATGAGGCACTACCCACTCCTCAGCTGGAGCTGTGCGTCTCCTGCTGGCAGGTGGTGACCCAGGATCTGCATCAGAAACATCACTAGATACATCAGCCAGCGTAGATAATGTATCTAGCGACGTCTCTGAGCAGTTAGCGGGGTCGAAATGAGGGTCTGACGCAGATGCCTCAGATTCTGACGCCAGGATGGCATATGCCTCCTCGGCGCTGTACACCCTCTCAGACATTATATATAATAGATTATAAAATTTATAATTATTATATATATATAAGCGGATTGTTGGTTCTTAGAAGAACCGTTGGGTTCACAAGAAAATACAAATAAACACCTAAATCTCTCTAAATCCCTCTAAACCTGCCTCAATTCTTCTAAATCTCCCTAAAATCTCTCTAAATCTGCCTCAATTTTCTAATCTCACTAAATCTCACTAAAATCTCTAACCTGTCAAATCTGATCTCTCTCTCTCGGTCACCAAAACACAAGTGAGGAGAGGGAGGGAGAATCACAGAGGTCAGAGCCAATATTTACAAAATATTGACCTGACCTGACAAATTAGAAATTTTTATTTGATTTTTTCTATCTCTGATTGGATGTTGCTAGCCTGCCTCTCTGATGAGGCAGGCTAGGAACATCCCACTCAGCCCCAAGATGACCCTGCCCTTAGAACCTAACCCAGCCCTACCCCTACCCTACCCCTAACCCTACCCCTAACCCTACCCCTAACCCTAACCCTAACCCTAACCCTACCCCTAACCCTAACCCTAACCCTAACCCTACCCCTAACCCTACCCCTAACCCTAACCCTAACCCTACCCCTACCCCTAACCCTAACCCTACCCCTAACCCTACCCCTAACCCTAACCCTAACCCTACCCCTAACCCTAACCCTAACCCTACCCCTAACCGTCAGTTTATTTTATTTATTTTTATTTTTATTTTACTTTTTATTTTACTTTTTTTTTCACTTTTTTTTACACTTTTTTTTACTCTGCTGGGTGCCTTGATCCCTCGAGGCACCCAGCAGAGCACCTGATCACTGATGTGATCGTTTTTGTACTGAGTGCCACGATACCTCGTGGCACTCAGTACTTCCTGCCGCTACCGGAAGTGATCGCTCGGGGGGAGCGATCACGGACGGACCGGCGGCAGGTAAGCATATTGCAAGGATGCCTCGATGTCGAGGCATCCTTGTAATATACTCAGAGCAGCTGGAAGCGATACCGAACGCTTCCAGCGCTCTCTAGAAGTGCCGGCACCTCTCCGGTGAAACCGGATGTTGATCGCTCCCGGGGAGCGATCACATGGTGCCCGGCACTTCTAAACGCCATTGCACGGCTGCCTGGACTCCCAGGCAGCCTGCAATGGCGTTTGAGCTGCTGGAAGCGATCCGATCGCTTCCAGCGCTCAAAAAACGGCAGGACGTACCATGTACGTCAGCGGGTCTAAGAGAGACCCGCTGCAATGACGTACATGGTACGTCCTCGGTCCTTAAGGGGTTAAAGTCCCCCATTGGAATGGAAGGTTTACATTATGAGGAAAGACTAACAAGCTTAAACCTGTTTAGTTTAGAGAAACGGCACCTTAGAGGGGATCTGATAACTTGATATAAATATATATGGCGCCTTAGAGGGGATCTGATAACTTTATATAAATATATATGGCGCCTTAGAGGGGATCTGATAACTTTATATAAATATATACGGGGCCATTATAAACCATTGTCTGGAAACATATTCATTAACAGGACTACACACAGGACACAAGGTCACCCATTTAGACTGGAAGAAAGGAAATTCAGAATAAGGCTAGGGTCAAATGAACGCATTATTCGCAGCGACCGTGCTTGCGGTGCGTGATTTTTTACGGATTGTCAATAAAACACTTTTTGCTTCTGGACGTTATGTTGGCAGGACATTAGCAGCGTCTGACGTCTCCTAATCATGCAAACACGCCGCTAGCGGACGCAGTGCACTCTGTACGTCACTACTAGCGGTTCTGCGTTCTCGAAAAAATGCGTTCGTTTGCCGCTTCCGTTGCGCGGCCGCACTTTCGTGCGGCCTTACTTCGTATATTGGCCGTCATTGCCCGTCATTTGCTGCTACTGCGGCCGTGATTAAGTGCGCCTAAACATATGTTAAAAATGCGTTAGTCTGACCCCAGCCTAAAGCATAGGAAGGGTTATTTTACTGTGAGAATAATAAAGCTGTGGAATTCTCTGCCTGTTGAGGTGGTTGGG
Source organism: Leptobrachium leishanense (assembly GCA_009667805.1). Lineage (NCBI taxonomy): Eukaryota > Metazoa > Chordata > Amphibia > Anura > Megophryidae > Leptobrachium > Leptobrachium leishanense. Next base: position 131,925,903 of record CM019069.1, on the reverse strand, counting down.
TCAGAGTCTGTACAGACTTTTAAACAACGACTGGATGACTTCCTGTAGATACAGAATATTAAGGGTTATAATATTTAATATGTGGGGAAAAGCTGGTTGATCCAAGGAGAATTCTGGGGTCAAGAAGGAATTTTTTCCCGGTATGTTGCTTATTGGTGAGCGCTTTAGACTGGGTTTTTTGCCTTCTTTTGGCTCAACAGCAGTAGGTGATGTGTGAAAGGCTGAACTCTATGGACACATGTCTTTGTTTAGCCTATATAACTATGTAAAACTGTATATGATTTTTTTTAAAGTTTTTGCTCCTCCAAGGATTTTTTTTTTTCACTTGTTTTATCCAAAAAATAATTGACATTTTGAAGTTGGTTGGCAATGTTCCTCAAAATCAGGTCTTGCTACTTGACGTTCGGAATAAAAGCAAAGAAAACGAATACGGATATCAAGAAAACCCTACTATGTCGTAGGTGTCGTTTTATATTTCCCCAGTCAAGTGATCAAGAAAAGTTCATTTTAGGCAACGCATTGCATGACTATTACGCCGGTGGTTCACAGGAAGGAATTCCTCGCTGCTGCAGCTGTCTACATGAATTTTCTAGCACTAATGTGCCTAGCTGGGGAAATTCTAATTATTGAAACCCAGAAGGTCATGTCGAAGTTGTGCTTGGAATCGATTCAAATATGCTTCAGGTTTGAAACTATTTCAGAAGTTTCATCCAAGTGGTGATTTCATACAATAGGAATGGTTAATTTCACACTAAAGATAAAGATTTTCCCCGGGAAGCAGCAGTGCGGGCTTATAAAGAAACACAAAAAAAGTACTAAAGGTCAACTAAACTACAGAAACATAGCAATCTGTTAATCCAAATCATTAGATAAAAAGCACGGATTCATCCCCCTGTGCTTTGTCTCATCCCCCCCCCCCTGTGTTTTGATTTTTCCAAGTTGACAAAAAAAGTTTTCCAAAAATCAACATTGTTGTTATTCAGAGAGCACCGAAATATCGCCGACATTTATTTCGGTGCTCTCTCGTTCCCTACACTTCAGCATTCACCGCAGTGTCCCCGGAGAGCAGGGAAAACCCACTGCAAACCCGTCGAAAACCCACTGGGACCGCCAGAAAAAACACGCCGAACACATTGGAAAAAGCCTCCGAGCCCCCGATCACAGCGCAGACCAGTTGCCGAAAAAAGCTGAGAAGCTGACGAACAGGGTAAAAAAAACAAGAAAAAAAAAACATTTGAAAGTGTCAAGATTGAAACACTGTTTGCAAAAAAAACTGGAATTTACATATAAGGTCCTATGAATGATAATAATAAGGTCTGTTACAGAAAAAAGAAAAACCCGCTTTACACAAAAAATAAATTATCGGAATACAAAATTTGGCGAAAAAATCTCGAAAAACGCCTAAAAGATCCTAAAAAAATTATATGTAAAGAGACTTTTTACTGCAGATTAAAATAATAAACGGTTTATTAGATATTGCATAAAAACTGGAATATTTTTAACAGTGACGTCTATGGGATTTGTCTGATTAAACCTGTCGAATGACACCACCGAACAGCAGGGAACTTCAGCAACTTTTCACTGCTGTTCTGTGTTCTCAGAATAGATTAACCATTGCTTCTCTATGGGGATTTCACTGCCTTCGAACAGGCACTGTACTTGCTCGCAGTTCACCAAAATTTGGTGACCTGCCTGCTTTGTGAATAGCCGAATGGCCCCGAAATGTCACCGTACAGGGAAATTCCCTGTTCGGTGACATTTCAGGGCCAGATCGGCTCTCTCTGAATAATACCTATCAATGACCAGGTTCAATTTTCTAGCGATGTCCCATTATGAGATGGATATACCATTGGTTTCAATACCTTCACTACAGTGATCATGCTACACAATCAGTGGTAGCAGATACAGAAGCCTGAAATCGTTTTAACACGATCTGGGGCTATGCTGTATGATTGCAAATTAAATTTATTTGTTGCACATATATTTTACTTGCTGTTGGTCTTCAGAAAGTTTTAGCCCTGTGATCATAATAAAAGGAATACAAACTTAGTCGTAAGGGAGCGCAAAGATGAAACTTAATAAGATTTTGTTCGCAAATGATGTCACAATTGCTTGGTGGTCAATATATAGTCACTATAAGAAAAAAATCACAAATTGCGCAGTATTGCAATACACATAGATCAATATGTACTCGGAAAATGGAAGAGGATCACTCACAAACAAAGAGCCTATAGGCTCTTGGTATACGCCTTTTAAGCCTCTATGGGAGGCTTCTCCCATCAGTCAGAATGTAGCTTGTCACAATCAGATGGTTGGCACTTTGGACCTCGGCTAAATTACAAAAGAGCAACACATCAGTCGGACTGATGAAGCTTGCAGTTCGAGCAAATGAAACGCGTTTCGGGATTGGAAGCCTATACTAATTATTTATTTTTTATTCTGTAATAAAACCCCTTTTTTTTACCAATTTCCTGGATCATTGACTACATCCATTCAGTGGGAAGTCTGTGCAAGAGGTGGGACCATCCTAAAGTGGTCCAAAGCCCAAATACTGAGCCACTTATTGGGAGGCTCATAAATTCGTGAGTAGATTGGTTTACATTATATATTGCCATCTGTCTCTTATTGGTATTGTGCCATGTGTTGCTCTTTTGTCCTTTAACCGAGGTCCAAAGTGCCAACCATCTGATTGTGACAAGCTACATTCTGACTGATGGGAGAAGCCCCCCATAGAGGCTTAAAGGCGTATACCAAGAGCCTATAGGCTCTTTGTTTGTGAGTGATCCTCTTCCATTTTCCGAGTACATATTGATCTATGTGTATTACAATACTGCACAATTTGTGATTCTTTTCTTATAGTGACTATATATTGACCACCAAGCAATTGTGACATCATTTGTGAACGAAATCTTATTAAGTTTCATCTTTGCGCTCCCTTACGACTAAGTTTGTATTCCTTTTCTAATTTGAGGGTGGGTGACACACCTGTGGTGAGCTGCATACCCTTACAATTGGTTATTGTGTAATCAACTATAGCGCCAAGCACTATTAACTCCGTAAGGTGTTAACACCCTACCTGTGATCATAATGCCTCGCCTGCTAAAACTGGTAAAAATCGTCGGGGGAATGTGTTGACATATTGGACTTTCCGCAGCCGGTACAAGGAGCTTTGAACTGTAGCTCTAACTGCAATAACTCATTTTAGCCAATAGATGGAGACATCCGCCTGTCAAATAGATTATTGATTGATTTGGCGGTCTTTTCGGCGGATTGGCGGATGCTTTTGGCAGTTTATCGATAGTTTTTCAGATGCGTTCAGCAGGTCGATTTGCTGCACTTCAGGGACCCTGCAGTGAATACTGAATTCCCTGCAGGGTCGGCGAATTTAACTCTATGAAGAGCTCCCTGTCACTTGTCATTCAGCTGTAATCTCCTCTCAATCAATTTGTTATTTACAGTTTTGTTCTGTTTTGTTTTCATTCTGTTTTGGACGAAATCAATCCATTATTTCGGAGGTGCTTCCGAAATACGAATCGGTATAATTTCGTTCGAATTGCGATCTAGCATTTATTTCCGTTCAGAGTAGCATTCATTTATCAACACAATCTTGTATTGATGATGGGAAAGCCGGAGCACTGCGTAAAGTTTTCTCCAGCACATTATCCCAAAGATTCTCAATGGGGTTAAGGTCTGAAGAGTGTGGTGGCCAATACATGTGTCAAAATGATTTTTCATGATGTTTCATTTAGATGAACTATGTATAACTATGTATGCTCCCTGAACCACTCTTGCACAGTTTAAGCCTGATGAATCCTGGCATTGCCATCTTGGAATATGCCCGCTGTGCCATCAGGGAAGAAGAATCCATTGACGGAAAAACCTGCTCATTCAGTATATTCAGGGAGTCACATGACCTCATTTTTTGCAACTGAAACATGTTAATCACTGCAGTAATTATCCAGTGGAAGGCTCACACCTATGGGCTTAGTTAAATACAGGTGATTACTTTTTTTGACAAGGCAGTGCATATTAATATATAAAATCCACAATAAGGAAACAGCGGTACGAATGGGTCTTCATTAAAACGTTCCTAGTTTCACCTTTATTTCAAAATCCAATAAAAGCATCAATGTTTCGGCTTCACCAAGCCTTTTACCGATACCACCGAGTATCAAACAAAGAAAATACTTATTCAGCATATACTAAATTCTCTTTCACTCTGTCTGTCTATAGTCTGTCTATCTTCAGTCTTTACATGTTTGATATGATAGCTATGGTCAATATGTAGAACAGATATTTTCACACTCCTTCTATGAGAACCTGTTTCAAAATTGATTTCTACAGCAACAGCCACTGCTCCAGTCTTTGTAACAGTCACATATTCAATTCCAAAACCAATTAAACTACAGATGAAGTAAGTGAAAAAAAAACACATCTTTGAGCTCGTTTCCCTGTTAGATATCACACATTTTCGTCATTTGGCATCTCCTATAACACATACTGTATGTATCTGCTTTTATTTGAATAGTCTGTAAATCTGATGACTGTAATCTTATCCCGATTCCCATTGTCTTGACTCATTTAGAAATGTTGCGTAATGTTTAATCTAACTGTCTACCTAAACTAATTTTGTTTCACCTTCCAAGAGGCAAATGTGTCACATTGTCTGTTTCATTCTGGTAGCCCCCCCCGGAAGTTTTCTAAGGGAGATTTTGTATATGTAAATGACCCATGTGTTACCGTATAAATCTATGTGTGTCCCTGATTAAAACAGCTCTATTCTGACCCTACGTGTAGTCACGGCTCACGGTTTGGGCAGCAGCTATATTCGTTTTTTGTTCCAACGCAAAACTTTAGATCTACAGCCACGGCTTATTTCTGGGGGATGCTAACAAGGCTCTCTATGTGTACCCGTCTTTAAGCTGCGGCTAAGGACCGGGAGAAAGGCACGAATCATGAGGAGAACATGGGGGTCCAGTAAGGAAGCAGCATTGGCAGATGTGACCCTGTTGGGGTACTGAGATCTGTTACACTACATCCTTGAGAAAACAGATTTTTTTTTAATGAATGGCATAAAGGTGGAAAATGTTTGACTTGCTTATACTCTTGTTACATTTTTCATTCAACCTCATTGGTGAGACATGGGGGTCATGATTGTGTGTATGATTACAGTAACGAGTATGGGTTTAATGAAGGTATTTCCCAGATAGCTGCATGTTTCTTGGTCCCTTATTCATTGTAGGAAAAAAAAAATAAGCAGAGAAGGAAAAAAAGTTGGCAAGTGTTAAATTAGTTGCGCGATAGCATCCGTTGTGTACTGAGAGACAGATGCTGTAAACACCACAACTGTGATAGCATCTGTTGGAATCAGGAACGGGAACAAGACAAGTGTAGAAGTCAGTAGTTGCCAGGCAACCTGGACACAGAATGACAGATCAGACTTCCTGACACTACGTATCGAGTGTAATCAAAATTTAATCTCTCAAGACTGCTTAATGAGCATGTCCAAGGCTAGATTACGGTGTCTGCCAGAGTTTGTCAGGTCTAGTCAGAAGGCTGGATGTCATCAACGCTGGTGGTCCTCTGCCAAATTTAAAATGCTAATGAAAATAATGGATAATTCGTTACAGGAATACTTTTCTGGAGTGCATCGATGCACAAGCCCCTCAGTCTGCTTAAAGGGACTTTCCAGTTTTTTTTTTTTAAAGTAAGCCTATCGGGTAAAGAAGCATTTTAGCAACTGTCATTATTTACATATTTTGTGCCATCACACTCTTATAATTAGGGGTTACATCCTAAAAAAAGAAGTGGGGGGAACACATCAAGATTTCTCAAGATTTCTGACACCAATCAGCAATTAAGCCCTTGCACTAACACACTCTCAAATCTGGTATATTTAAATATATATAGTGCGGAAATTGTGTAGGAACTGCTTTCCCATTCATTCCCCTCAACCTGACCCCTGGTTACAATCCTATCTTGTCAGCAACCTTCAGCAGCTCCAGCCACTTAGCTATCATCCAGCTGCCTCTTTGATCAGGTCTGAGAGGGGAATGGACAGTAAAAGAAGGAGCCAAGTCTGACCAATTACTGAAGGTTCTACAATTTGAAGAACCCTTTGGAAGAACAGTACTATCAATTATATGCATGATAAAAGGTTTGCCATCTTGGGCGCAGTCACATCAGAGCTAGTAACTGGTATGGTTATGGTACTGGTAAGACCAGGGATGTCTGCCACCCAGATGTTGATGGCCTACAATTCCCAGATGTCTTTGCATGAGATACATGGTCAGAGAATCATCATGGGAGAAGTAGTCGAGTAACGTCTCAGTGGGGTCCAGAGTTTGGCATCCCTGATCTATTCTAGACACTTCAGCTCATTAGTGACTGTATCCAAGCCATATAATTCAGAGACTCTGAGATTCTGAACATTCATCCAGAGACCCTGAGACTCTGAACATTCACCAGAGACCCTGATACTCTGAGTGAATGTTCTGAATCTCAGGGTGAATGTTCAGAATCTCAGGTTCTCTGGGTGAATATTCAGAAAGAATCTCAGGGTCTCTGAACCCAAGCGCCATGGGTTGTTTTGCCAGAAGGGATCATCAGCCAAGTGCCAAGGGGCTAACAGCCTGGAGAATTGTCAGACAAGCTGGGGTCATACACAGGAAAACAAATAGTAGTAAATGCGGGTGATGAGCACTGACAGCAATGAAAACCACGTCAGGGCAAGGAACCATGGCTCAAGTTTCTGCATTTAAACACATACAGAGTTATCCAAAGAGATCCGAATTGCTTGAGAAAGGTAACCGAACACTGAAAATCAGCGTTCGGTTACCTTTCTTGGCCATTCGGCTGTCCAGAGAGCAGGCAATTCGCCAAATCCTGGCGAATTGCCTGAACATACGGTGCCTGTTCGGTGCCTGTTGGAGGGCAGTGAAAACCCCATAGAGAAGCAATGCTTCGTCTATTCAGAGAACAAAAACCAGCAGTGAAAGGTTCCTGAAATGCCCTGCCATTCGGTGGTTTAATTCGGCAAGTTTATTCAGGAGAATCCCACAGGCTTCAATGTTAAAAATATTCCGGTTTTAATTCAATATCTAATAAACCGTTCATTATAAAATTCTGCAGTAAAGAGTCTCTTTATTTATAAATTTTTTAGGATATTTTAAGCATTTTTAAGATTTTTTTTTTTAAAAGCCCGATTTTTAAAAAAAATAATTTAAGTTTACTTATTTTTTCTGTAACAGCCCTTTTTATTATCATTCCCTGGACCTCATATGTAAATTTCAGCCATTTTCGCTCAGTAGTTTCTTTGCAAACAGCGTTTCACTTTTCTAACATTCATGCAAACTGTTTTCCTAATTTATTCACTTCACTCTGTCTGCGGTCTCGACTTTTTCCGGAGGCTTCGCTGCGTGTGATCGGCTCCTGCTCGGGTTTTTCTGTGGTTTTCGGCAGGTTAATCCAGATGTTTATGTTGGTTTTCGGCGTGCATTCGCCGGGTTTTGCGGTTCGTTTTCGTCGGTTTTGCGGTAGCTTTTCCCTGCAATTCGGGGACCCTGTGGTGTTTGCTAAATACACCGCAGGGTCACCGAAATGGGATCGACAAAAGGAACCGAATTGAAGAGAACGAAAAGTCACCGAACGTGCGGTGACTTTTCGAATCTCTTTGAATTACCCCGATAGTTACATAGGCTACTAAAGACATGCGTCCATCGGGTTCAGCCTCTCACACATCACCTATTGCTGTTGATTAGGGATGAGCGGTTCGGGTTCGGACGGTTCGGGGTTCGACCCGAACTTGGCCTGTTCGATGAGATCGCGAACACCGAACATTTCCGGGTGTTCGCCGCATGTTCGACCACAATGGACCACAATGCATTTTCCCACTGGCCTGAGGCTCTTAATTGGCTACAGCCTTGCACCTGACCACAGGTCTGGTGCAAGACTGGTTCAACACTATGCCAATCACCGCTCAGAGTCCTGATTGGGCAAATTTTGCCCAATCATGGGCTCACAGAGCTAAGTCCCGCAGCACACTATATAACGTTTCCACGTGCCGATTCTGCACGCATTTCAGAGGAGATTTCAAAGGAGATAGTTGTGTCTTGTTAATGCCGGTCTGCCACGCTACTGGGGGGGTCTCATTTCTACCAAATATCAGGGAATTTAGGTGATGTGTGTCTTGTCACTGTGCCAGCAAGTTCTTTTGGGGTTTACAACTTTCTTTAAAACATTTGTGAATTGAGGTGATCTTCTGGGTCTTGTCACTGTGCCAGCAAATCTTTTTGGGGCTCACTAATTTCTTTAAAACATTTGTGAATTGAGGTGATCTGTCTCTTGTCACACAACCAGTACCACGCATTATTTTGGGCTCACTAATTTCTACAAAACATTTGTGAATTGAGGTGATCTGTGTCTCGTCACACATCCAGTACCACGCTGTATTTTGGGGCTCACTAATTTCTACAAAACATTTGTGAATTGAGGTGATCTGTCTCTTGTCACTGGTTGCCAGCTATCAGTGTGTCTCACTAAGTTATACCAGAGTTCTTTAAATCTTTATACCAGAGTTGAATCAGAGTACTATATATTAATCTATATATCACTCACCATGTCTGAAAGAACAAAAAGGACAGGCAGACGCTCCCAGACACAGATAAGAGGGCAAGCAGCCCCTGTGTCGGGAGGCTGTGCCTCTGGTCGTGGTGGACGTGGTGCATCCTCTGCAGGGGCACGCTTGTCCTTTCTAACTGGTGCTGGCCATCTTAAGCAGCAGCAACATACAGAGGACTTGGTGGATTGGCTAACCAGGCCATCCTCCGAGTCCTCTGCCAGCCAGGCATCTAGTGCTTTACAGTCCACCTCAGCTGCCAAAGCATCTAATGCAGCCTCCATGTCCACAGCTACTCCTGCCGTAGTCTCGCTATCACACACGGAGGAGTCAGCTGAAATGTTTGACTACAATGAGAGTGACATGCTGCTTGAGGATGCGCAGCAAGTACAGTGCTCTGATTCAATCTCTGAGGTTGAGGAAGGGAGAATAATCAACCTAGAGGAAGGGGGTGCCAGTGATGACACACAAATAACTGGCACTCATGTTGCCCCAGCAGCTGCAGCATACTGCCAAGTTGGCTCCAGTGACGAGGAGATAGGGGGTGATGATGACAATGATGATGAGGTCACTGACTCCACCTGGGTGCCAGATCGAACAGAGGAATTAAGTGAGGAAGAGGGGGAGGAGGAGGCACAGCAAACACGAGGCACTACATCCTCTGTGACCAACCGTAGCACTAGCCAGTCCAAGGCATCACATGTCAGAGCTGCTCCGGTGCAGAGTGCTGTTGTCTCAAAGAACACACGCAGGAACTCTGTTGTCTGGGAGTTCTTTAAGAAATGTGCAGTAGAGCGCAGCGTTGCTATTTGTAATCTATGTCAGATGAAGCTTAAGCGTGGGAAAGATACCGGACACTTGGGTACCACGTGCTTGAGGTGACATATGAATAAGTGCCACACATCCCGTTGGCGCAAAACTTTGCGTAGGTCCTCCTCCTCCTCATCTGTCTCTACCTCCACTGTATGTCCTACCATGTCATTGCCTACAACCTCCACCGACAGGGATGATGCTACAGTAATGGATGTACCAGGTCCTTCCTCACAATGTGACATCATCCCAGTAGCTGAGGATTTACGCAGTCAGATTATGTTGCCGCAACTGCTGCAGCGAAAGAAAAAATATAGTCCCAACCATCCCCAAGCACAGCGTCTAAATGCCAGCTTAGCTAAATTACTCGCATTGCAGCTGCTGCCTTTCTAGCTGGTGGACTCTGCTCCCTTCCGTGAATTTGCTGAATGTGCTGTACCACAGTTGCAGGTTCCAAAACGCCATTACTTTTCATGGAAGGCCATTCCAGCACTATACCAGCACGTGGAAGACAATGTTATCGAGTCATTGGCAAAGGCAGTCAGCAGCAAGGTGCATGTGACTTTAGACACGTGGTCCAGCAAGCATGGACAGAGTCGTTACATTTCCTTCATGGCACACTGGGTAACTCTGATTGCAGCTGGGAGGGATCCAAGACGGGGCTCTATGCTGGAGCTTGTTCATCCACCACGCCTCCAGAAAGCTGCTTGTATGAGGTCTGTCTGCTCTCCACCACACCACCTCTCCTCCTCCTCCTCCTCCTTCTCTGTCTCTGGCGAAGTGGCAGTTAAACCGACACCTGACAGGGTCTACGCAATGGCTCAAACAAAAGATGCCATACTGTGCTTGAGCTGGTTTGTTTATGGGACAGGAGCCACACCGGGTCAGAAATTTTGTCAGCTCTGCAGGGGCAGGTGCAGAGATGGTTAACACCACACAAGCTTGAGCTGGGAATGATCGTCTGCGATAATGGCAGCAACCTTCTCTCCGCCCTACGCAAGGGTAAATTGACGCATGTACCATGCCTAGCACACGTCCTAAATCTGGTGGTACAGCGTTTCCTAACCAAGTACCCAGGGCTGCCAGAGCTTCTCATCCAGGCCAGAAAAGTCTGCAGCCACTTCAGACGGTCATTCCCAGCAAGCGTTCGCCTGGCAGAAATTCAAAGAGAGTTCCACCTTCCCACAAACCGTCTGATCTGTGACATGCCCACCAGGTGGAACTCGACATTAGCAATGCTGCAGCAGCATCTGCACAAGCAGCAGAGGGCCATCAACGAGTACCTGTGTGAGTATGGCACAAGGACAGGTTCAGGTCAACTTGTTTTTTCCCCCCGCAGTGGCTGATGATCAAGGATGCATGCACTGTACTGTCACCATTTGAGCAGGCAACGAGGATGGTGAGCAGGGACAGTGCATGCATCAGTGACACAATTCCTTTAGTGTTCCTGCTGGAGCACACTCTGCGGGGAATTATAGATGTGGCTCTAGAGGCAGAGCAGCGGGAGGAAGAGGAGGCCTTCCCTAGCTCTCAAGGCCCCAGTCTTTCCGCAGACAGCATTCCAGCGGGTCCTACTCAGATCAGACAGGAGGAGGATGAGGAGGAGGAGGAATATTTAAGTAGTGGGGGCATTGAAGTTGGGGATTCCTCAAGGGAGGTTTTTGTGTGCCCAGAAACAGAAGGGCTAGTGCGTGGCTGCGAGGAGGAAGTGCACGATACGGTCATCCTCATTGACCAGGAAGACTCGGCAGCTAATGCCACCTCCAACCTACGCTGCATGGGCTCCCTAATGATGCAAAGCCTGCTAAAGGAGCACGAATCCTGGGGTATCAAGGAGAGTGATCATTACTGGTTGGCAACCCTTCTTGATCCACGATACAAGGGGAAAGTTGCAGAGCTCATCCTGCCCGCACAGAGGGAGCACAGGATGAAAAAACTTGAGGACGCTCTAAAGCGACACTTGTGTAACACCTTTCCAGGCACTGGTAGATTACCAAGTGCTGACATACGTTCTTCTGAGGCTGCAGGTGATCAGAGGAATAGTGGTGAAGGCCAGGGCCGCTTGACTGATGCTTTTTTAAATTTTTTTAGTCCTCGACGCCCATAAACGTCAAATGTAGGCACCCATTGCCAGCGTCTTCACCATATGGTGCAGGACTACCTAGGGGCAAGGGCAGACCTGGATACTGTCACGGTCCGAACCTCCAGACCCTCTGATGCCCCCTTTTGTTTACCTTTTTTTTCATGTTCTGCATGACCTATGCAGATTCCAGGACTTTGTTTTTTCCCCATGCTCAGTTCTGGACTTAGGTTCTGAATGCTATTCAAATCAATCACCTGCATCTTTATCCAGCCTGATCCACCCGGTATAAAAGGAAGTCACTCCCTTTTGATCTGGACTTCCTCATTGAAGTCAGGACTTTGTACCTAGCTGACATGCTTTTGGAAAACCCTTGTGCTGGACTTATCTTCGGAATACCCTCTGGATTTCTTACCGGTTATACCCTCTCTGGACCACCCATCTGATTCCCCTCTCGCGTACTCATCTGGAACCCTCCTGTGAACTTTTCCTACCTCTGCTATACCGGTAACCCCCAATCATTTGCTACCAGTTCCCCCTTATTGGATTTAATGTGTACGACCCCTGGCTATGGACTTTTGATCATTCTGTTATCTGTATTCCTCGACTTCTGCTTAAAACCCGACTACAAGATTGCCTTATCCTATATCTGGATACCTTGCCGTGGACATTATTGTTTATCCTGTCTAGTTTAGATTCTATTTAGTTGTATGTATTTTTAGTTTCCACCTGTGTCTCCTAGTTAGCATCCTGTGTATACCTTTTTTCTTTTCGTTCTGCTTATTGCCTCCCTCTTCCTTCTCAGCGAACCTATTCATTTATTTCTGCTGTTTTATGTTTATTAGTAATAAATATCTTGTTTGACCCCTCAACGTGCATAATTCATTACCGCTCACTGCAATCTGGGCACACACATGCAATCCATGCAGCATCCACATGACAGATACCTTTCCAGCAGATGATCCTCTGGCTTACTGGGTGTTGAGATTGGATCACTGGCCAGAACTTAGCCAATATGCTATGCAGCTACTAGGTTGCCCTTCATCTAGCGTGCTTTCTGAAAGGACGTTCAGTGCCGCTGGAGGTTTTGTCACAGACAAAAGAGTGCGTCTGTCCACCGACTCTGTAGACTGGCTGACATTTATAAAAATGAATCAGTCCTGGATCAGCAGTTATCAATCCCCTGATGCCGAAGTAACGGAATAGATCGGGTATGTCTTCTGCATGCACAAAACCTCCAGCACTGAACTCTTCCACAATACCACAAAAGGTTTACGGTGTGAATGCACTTGCTGCCATGAAAGGCACAATATTTGGCTACACTGACGCCTGTGCCAGATTTATATCATTTTAATTTTTTGAACAGCAGGGTCAAACCCTGCACTCTTCCACAATACCACAGAGGGGTTACTGTATGATGATACTTGCTGGCCTGGCACCAAAGGCACAATATCTGGGTGCACTGACGCCCATTACCAGATCAAAAACTTTTCAATATAGGACCACATGGTCCACCCCTGCACTCTTCCACAATACCACACAGGGGTTACTGTATGATGATACTTGCTGGCCTGGCATAAAAGGCACAATATCTGGGTGCACTGACGCCCATTACCAGATCAAAAACTTTTCAATATAGGACCGCAAGGTCCACCCCTGCATTATTCCACAATACCACAGAGGGGTTACTGTATGATGATACTTGCTGGCCTGGCATTAAAGGCACAATATCTGGGTGCACTGACGCCTTGACCAGAATCATATCTTTTCAATATAGGACCACATGGTCCACCCCTGCAGTCTTCCACAATACCACAGAGGGATTACCGTATGATAGTACTTGCAGGCCTGGCACCAAAAGCACAATATTTGGGTGCACTGCCACTGACGCCTGTATCAGATTCATATCCTCAGAGGGGTTACGGTGTGACGGCACTGTTGGGGTCGCTAAAGGACCAATTTTAAAGCACCTATTGTTACTTTCATCCAAAGCCTGCATATATTTCACAATAATTTAGCCCAAAAAATCAGTAAACTTTTTCTGCGTGTACGAAAATGTCTCCTCTTTTCATACAGACTGCCGCCCCAAGCAGTTGTTTATGGATAGATTAAAGGAAAAGCATTTACCGTCATATGAAACGTCATGTTTTTGTTTTTAAGTGTTTCTATACATCCTAGAAATCCACCACTTCACGGGCAGGTTATGGGGACCTACTAAGCACGATATTTGAAGGAATTTTTTTTTTTCACCCTTATTTCATAGAAAACTCACTGTCCCTTTAAAAACGTTTTTTTTTAACTTTTTGTTCTTGTTTCCTGTTCCCCAGGGCACTACCCGGACCCCCATACACCTTTTAAATATGTAGCATATATGCCCTCTTAGAGGGCACTCTAAAAACCGAATTTTCAGCCCCATTGACTTGCATTGGGTTCGAGTTCGGGTTCGGGTTCGGACCTGAACAAATGGGAAGTTCGGGTTCGGGCTCAAACCGAACTTGGGGAGTGTTCGGCTCATCCCTACTGTTGATCCAAAAGAAGGCAAAAACCCAGTCTGAAATGCTTGCAATATGCAACATACTGGGAAAAAAATTCCTTCTTGACCCGAGAATGGCAGTCAGATTTCTCCTTGGATCAAGAAGCTTTTACCCACATATTAAATATTATAACCCTTAATATTCTGTGTCTGCAGGAAGTCATCCAGTCGCTTTTTAAACATCTTTACAGTCTCTGACCCAACCACCTCAACAGGCAGAGAATTCCACAGCTTTATTGTTCTCACTGTAAAATAACCCTTCCTATGCTTTAGGCTGAATTTTCTTTCTTCCAGTTTAAATGGGTGACCTTGTGTCCTGTGTATAGTCCTGTTAATGAATAGGTTTCCAGACAATGGTTTATAATGGCCCCGTATATATTTATATAAGGTTATCAGATGCTCTCTAAGGCGCCGTTTCTCTTAACTAAACAGGTTTAAGCTAGTTAGTCTTTCCTCATAACCTAAATATTCCATTCCCCATATTAATTTAGTTGCCCGCTCTGTACTTTTTCTAGCACTATAATATCCTTTCTTAAGACAGTTGCCCAAAATCACACGGCATATTCAAGGTGCGGTCTTACCATTGATTTATACAGAGGCAAAATTATGCTTTCATCCCAAGAGTGAACTCCCCTTTTAATGCATGCCAATACTTTGCTGGCCTTGGCGGCTGCTTTTTGACATTGTACATTGTTACTTAGTTTGAAGTCTATGATTATTCCCAAATCCTTCTCCTGCTTGGATTTCCCTAATCCCGTACCATTTATGGTATAAATTGCTTGTGTGTTCTTCACTCCAAAGTGCGTCATCGTGCCAGGTCCCACCAGCGATCTCGACCCGTGACCGAGTCCATCGGCTATGTCACTCGGCGGCCAGCCAGCGAGTAGCAACCAGCCAGCGAGTAGCAAGGAATCTGACTTCCAGACTACTTGGCTGGTAGACCTGGTTTTGCAGAGAGGTTACCCAGACAACCAACAGGCAGAAAAACCCGTTTGACTGGGAAAATAAATCTGTTTATTTGAGTGGACTAGGGGTTTTACAAGAAAAACACAAGAAGAGGACAATGCAACCAATGACTGTACGAGCAGTATTTAATTATATCCACCCTTAGGGATAGTGTCTGGGCAGCATTAATTCAATGAGAGTGGTAGGCTACACTATTTTAAGCCTTTTCTGCCCAGGGGATTGTGCCCAGTGGTGGGGCTTTAAAGCCGTCGGGGCATACTAGTATTTGCTGGCTGCTGCAGTGGGCCCCTCCTCCGGGTGCATGCCGACGGGCTTTAAGCCCCACCCACAGGGACTGCATCATACGAAACGGTTAATACACAATACAAACAAACCACTACAAACCTTAACGAAGAAAAATATATATTTTTAAAAACTATTAAATGAAGTGTGACAATGCCCTCATTGCCGGGTGAGTTGCCGTTCTCACGGTGGTCCATTGTCTCTTGACAGGAAGTCTACATCCACACTCCTGCATAGGGCATAAAGTCTGTCTATAGTGTGGACAAGACTGTGAACTGTGTCATGGCAAGGTGAGAATGTAGAGGCGGAGGGGCTTCCATCAGAATATTAATTATGTATTTAATGTTGGCCAACACTCAGTCTACTGTAAGTGTGCTTGGTTCTCATTCTCCACAGCATGTGGATGAAAAACTTATCAAAGAACACCATGAACATTCACTGCCCTTAACTCATGTTTCTTCAGGCACCGGCTTGCTTGCATGTCATTATCTGATTGTTCACTCCCTTGGACTGTACGTCAAACGTTGAGTGGTTTTGGTAAAGTGATAAGCTTTTCAAGCTACAGATAACACTAAGAGCACAGCTTCCGATATGGTTTATTTTATTTTTTCTTTAATTCCTAATAAATGCAAATCCCAGAGTTATTCTCCTGTTGCTTGTGGCCATGAAATCACATTGTAAACTATCAGTGCGTACATATTTACTTCCTTCCTCAGCTCAACCTCTTACTTGGCATGACTCCATTATACACAGACTGGCCTGGCATCAGATTACATGCTTCTCTTGCTCTTTTATTTACTCTCTTGGTGTTTATTTTCTCTTGTCTTGTTTTGCCTTTATTTTTTTATTTGCTTCTTTAAACTAACCTTTTGTTACTTTTCTGCCTAGTTTTTTGATTCTGTGGAACCTTTTGAATGTCGATACTGGTATAACTATAAAAGGGTTATTCAAAGATAGCGCCAAACTTGCCACTGAATTTCACAATACGGTGCAATTTCATGGCAGTTCATCTATTCAGAAAGCTGTCAGTTTGCTAAATACTGGCGAATTGACAGCGGAATACTGTGCTGTTTGCCGCAGATTGCCAAAATTCATTGATCTTCGGCAGCAGCAAAAATGTCCCATAGAGAAGTAATGGTCAATCTAGTCACAGAACGCCAAACTGTACCGACGTGTCAGTGAAATGTCTTCACTACTATGGTTGAGCATACTTGATATATAAAAGCTCCTGTGGGAGCCCAGCTTTGAGTAAACTCAATCTGCTTATATTATGAAGCAATGCAAAGGAATTATGTTTACTGTAAACAAAATATTATTATTATTATTGTCATCATTTATATAGCGCCAACAGTTTCCGCTGGGATCCAGTATATGTTCTCATTTCTTCAGCACCTTGATGTGCCACGCAAGGTGCTGAAGCTGTTTGAAATGCTTGGAGATCCGTTTCTCTTTTACAGAAACACGGAGCTCTGGCTGTATTATTGTACATGCAGTAGCACTTTTTGGCCAGCAGGTGGAGGCCTATGTCTATTAAATAAGCTTACTGTCTCTAAAATTAATTTTATGACAATTCTATACTGTCTGCGTATAGTCTGCATACTAGGTCCTGGCAGTGGGTTTATGTAAAATAACTTGGTAGTGAAGAGGTTAAGAGTTAAACTTTGTTTTTTTAAAAAAAAACATGAATAATTTTGCAATTCAATGCATCCTTTTCATTCAAATTTTACCCCCCAAGCTTCCAACCTTGGGAACTTTGTTAAATAAACAAGATTTTTGCCAGAGCTTGTCGATTTTGGAATTTGAGAACATAAAGAGGTCAGGTGACTGACCACGCCGGCCGTGTAAAAGATAACAGAGACATCTCATTGTAGCCTTTTTCTTTCCTCGTCCTTCCTAGGCGTTCTGTGCATTTTCTCTTTATGTATCACGAGATACATAATCCCCCTGGCATCACCCGTGCAGAGAATTCCTGTAATCAAAGACATGGGATAAATCGGAATTGTCTGCGCTGCTTGAAAATGTTCCAATTTCCTCTGTCCATGTCAGCAAATCAAGATTGAGCGTCGAGACTATAAATTATGTGCTTTGGACTCTTTAATGCCCTAAGCATCAGCAAAGAAAGGAAAATCAGTATAGGAACTCAATGCCTGTTCTACAGCTCCATCCATCATCTGGTCTCAAGGCCCTGCTTGTCTTGTATACCCTGGAACTGGCTCCTGTTCAGGAGGAAATCAGACAATCTTCAAAAGCAGAGATGAAACGCAGAAGCAGGTAGCGTACACAACTTTGTTAAACTGCTTTCACCTCTGAGAAACATGCCTCAAAGAAACAGCCTAAGCCAGTAAAATAAACTTTTGCCACGGAGCCTGTCAAACGTTTCTGAAGAATTCGGCAGCTGCGAGCCCACTGCTTGTTCACATTTGTTTGGAGTCGAGGACTTGCTTTGTAATGTTCAATGAACCAAAAATTACTACAGAGCTGAAACAACAAAAGCCTGTTTTCCACCAGAACAATTTCACATCTGCCAACCGTCCGATGCTCGACGAGACTATTGTGCACGGATCCCGAGAAATACTACATCAGGTCTTCTCCTTTCACTTTCAGGTGGCAGAAGATAAGACAGGTACTCAAGTGGAGTATATCTTCTGCCATATGTGGTTGGGATTGTGGTGTCCCCTCCGGGCGGTGTACTCGTGGAGTGAAACGGCAGCAGGCTCCCACTTGCTTTGGATCGCGGCACTTTTCTTTGTTCTCCTTACAGGTGTCCAAGGGCTTTTAATTTTAAAAAGGTAGGACCAGTAGCATGTCAAGAGGGGGTAGTATAGAAGTGCGGACACCCTGGACATCACATCGGGAGGGTTGGCAACAGGTCCTTGACACATTGGGCATGCGAGGTGACGTTGCAAAGTTTGACACAATGTGCATGCACGGTGACATCCTTTCATTATCGGTAGACATTTTGGTTATGGTCGCTGGCATATTATATTCGGCACAGTATACCAATGGGCGGGACTGACTGGCGATTGGCAGAGACATCTCTTTTGCCTTTTTTTTTACTTAGTTTTCTGTTTAGTATCTATGTATTTTTTGTATTGCTGTTTCCACACAATGTAAGTTTAGAAAGCCTCTTTAGTCTACTTGCTGCTTACAAAACGCCTATATACAGTAGCGGGAAGACAGACCAACTCTCAGGTTTGCATCCCATCCTGTCACATGGTATACACAGGGCTGTCTTTAACGCTGGGCAAAAGGGGCAGTTGCCCTGGGCCCAGTCATTGTTGCGGGGTCCAAGGCAGCTGCCTCTTGAACAAAGTCCCGTTACGCAGCTTGGCGATGGTCTGGCACCTACTGCGGACTTCTCCCATAGGGGACTGATGTCTTGGAATTCAGCCCTACCTGCGGGACCTCCCGCCACCCACTGATGTGATCTCGCATGGGTAGGTGAAGAGCAATATTGCATGGGGGGGTGCCCTGAAATTTTTTGCCCATGGCCCAGTCAATATTAACCCTTTCGCTGCTGAGGCTTTTCCTGCCCCTGTGCTGAGGTCATTTTTACCTGTTTTGCTCATCATGTTTAAACGTGTTTTGAAGGCTTATTTTAGTATATGACCCAGACATATTATATATCGTTCTTTCCGTCAGACTCGGTAGATTCATAATATGTCATTATTATATGTATACGTTATGTCATGTCTGTATATTATAACAAAAAATGCAATAAAATATGTATTTTCAATAATTTACAATGTGTAAAGTGTTTTTTTCACATTTTAACATGCGAGCAATTGCGGTTATATTTTGTATGGGGTGCGCTTGTTAAAAAAATTAGAGATGGGGTCTCGTTACATTTTGTTTTGGGAAAATTACAAGATTTTTAACAAACGCACCGCATACAAAAATCGTTAGTGCAGCATCATTGTTCACATTATAATTGAAATGGGAACAATATTGCTGCATTAACAAACCAAAAAAAAGAAAAAAAATTTTTTTTTTTTTTTTTTGACAAACTTTTTCACAGTAGTGTTTGGTATCGTTGGAACGGCCATGCTCTGGCCGATCCAACCATACCAAACTTTAACCGCTAGCTGCCACGGATCGGGAGATAGGGAGTTCATTGGAACTCCCTATCTCCACCGTTGGTGGCAGTTAGGGGTTAAGTCCAGGACTGGCGTCATCGTGCTACGCACGATGACGCCAGCCCTCAGGGGGAGTTCCCGGAGGCTTGGCCGACATCCAAGATGTCGGCCAGCTCCGGGAAAGGATCGGGAACCGGCGCTTTTCAGCGCCGATTCGCGATCCAGCTCCCCAGGGGTTAATGCCAGGCACCATTTGGAAGGGCAGGCTGTGCCCTTCCAAATGATGCCTGGGTTAACCCCCGCAGAGCCGCCGATCGGGAGGGAGAGAGGTCCGAAGGACCTCCCCCTCCCTTTCAGGCGCCTCCTCCGCACATGCGGGGGGGGGCGCCTGAATTAGGTTTCATCGCGCTGCCGCGATGACACCTAATACCAGCGGCT